>PYAF01004273.1:86123-102846 GCA_007407185.1 Glycine tomentella | reverse complement strand
ACCTCACCAAGCAATTCGAATCATCATTGTTCTCAGAAATTTATCCTATTGTGAAAGTTCATTCAATCTCATTAGAAGCAACTCAATCGACTTAACCCCTAAATTGATTGAAACCACAACCCTAACTGAAATATCATCCAATTAATCTGTGATTAATATTCGAAATTAGGAAATGAATCCATAACCTAATCCGTTTTCAATCCTAAATGCATTCATAATCATGAAAACAGAATAGCAATTGAAGAAGAAGATGAACATTCACATAGGATTCGAAATACTAAACCAGAACTCAAATTCTCCATGTGCTTGGGTTGGATCCTTGAATTGATTGAGGATTTAGCCTTCCATGATCATCATCAGTGAAAGCCCCATGGAATTATTGCATGAGAATGGAAGAATAGAAAAATGAAAATGAAGAACAATGAAGAACAAGCAAGAACAGTTGAGAGAAAATGAAGAACAAGGGTTTGATTCTAAAAACTAAAGAAAAGAAATATAAAACTTGTTTACTGAAATGTAAAGAGTGCTCTCTGAGTTTCACTAAAGTCACTAATATATGTAGTGACTGAGTTCTGAAAATAAAATGGGCCACAAACAAACCCAACAATCTAATTATTTGCTATTTACAAGCATAAAATTCAAATTCACAGTCCAAAATTACAAGTGCAGAGGTTCTAACTTCAAAGCTTAAAATGACCCTCTAAATGACAGAATTGGCCTTGGGCTATTTCTAGCGAACTTGTAGATCTTTTCGTTATCTTTCCAGGGACTCCTAGAATGCTCCATTCGATGATCGGTATCACCCTATAGGTCCTGTATAAGTTAGATACATCAAGTGAGCAAAAATCCGAAAATACGCAACAATTAGGACCACTTACTTGCCTAGGCCAAAAACTGAATTAAAATAGGAAAATAAAGGTCCAAGAGAGGTCAAATAAGATAAGAAGGATAGAAAAATACTCAACTAAAAGCACACTATCAAAATACCCCACACTTAAACTTTTGCACTCCTGGACAAAACTAAAAGAAAGACTAAGAGAATAATTCAAACTAAAGTAAACCAAAAATTTAAAGAAAGGGTATGAACAAAGCACACATATTTTTCAATGGATCATAACAATGCACAAAAGTGAGAGAGATGAAAGATGGAAGAATAATGCTGAGGTAACAAACAATCCATGAAAACATGATCACAAAGCACAAAGTGAAAAAGTAGTCAAGTTTAGAATCAAGAATGCACCAAGGTGATAGAATTCTCTCAAAGGGTGGCACTCAACCTCACATGATGTGTATGGCTTGTATTTACACTCAAACACCACATGCAAATAGCACATCCAAGCATTGACAAACCTCTCATTCATTCAACTTGAAATACACATGCATCAAAAGATCAAAAGGACTTTATTAGCTTGTAATGAATGGCTTAGGGAAAGGTGGATAAGAAAAGGATATTTAGGCTAAAGCTTAAGAGAAAAGAGGGACAATGGGGAGCAAGCCAACAAGATAAAAGAAGGGTAGAAGCACAGTGAAATTTAAAAGAATTTACAAGGATGAAAATTAACTATAACAATTTTTATTGCATATTTTTTTTTCTTTGCTTGAACTTCTTTTTCTTTGCTTATACACAATTTTTTTCTACTTTTCTTCTTTTTCTTCTTTTTCTTCTTTTCTTTGAACTTTTTCTATTTGAACTCTTTCTTTTCTCTTTTTCTTTTCTTTTCTTTCAAAACAAAACAAAAGACAAACACCCCACACTTGTTTGAAACCCACTCCCAAAACAATTCCAAAGCCCCTTTTCTCCCTAAAGCTAGGGTAACACGGTTTTCCATCATTTTTTTTTAGTTTTTAATGGGCTAAACAAGAAAGAAAAGGCTAAAGGCTCAAAGAGGGTGACAATGGATATCAACACAAGGATAGGCTAATTTGGCTAGTAGCTAAAAGAAAGAAGGCCTAAATCATCTCGATCAAAGCATGTGCAATAAGGAATGTCAAAAGAGGCAAGGCAAAACATAGAGTAATCTAGCACAAGGGTGAAATCACACATTAAAGAACATATTCACAAAGACTCAAAAACTCACAAGGCATAATTCTACCACACATGGTTCCTCTTAAATTCTATTTCTCAAGCCTACTTATCACTTCAACAATTGCAACAATGATTCACATCAAGAATGAAACCTCTCAATCCAACCAACTTTTTAACATTTCTCACAATTTATGCAAATTAGAAATCCTATCAAAAACATGAAAAGTGCCTAAATTCAATAAAAATAGCAAAAAACAGCAACAAACAGAAACAGCAAAAACAGACAACAAAACCATACAGACTCAAAAACTAAAACAGACAAACAGAATATATACAGACAGATAAACAAAAAATAGAAAACAATAGACACTGACAAACAGACAGCAACAAAACATAAACAGACAAAAAACAGAAAACAAAAAATAACCAGAGTTTCAAAAATTTTAAGGACCCTTCACCCCCCACTTGAAATGCACATTGTCCTCAATGTAAGCATGCAAAGAAATGCAACAAAGAGACAAAAAATAAAAGAAGGGAAAAGGAAACTCCCTAAATGTCATTCAAGACACATCTTCACACAAAATTGGCAGGACCAAAGAGATGTCCTCCACAAGCTCTTCCTCCACTTGAGGGCTCTCATGAAATGCTTTGAGTTGGTGACCATTGACCTTGAAGACTTTGCCGGTAGCTTCATTTTTAATCTCAATTGCACCATGGGGAAAAACATTAGTAATAACAAAAGGTCCATCCCATCTAGATCGAAGTTTACCGGAAATAAGCTTAAGGCGAGAATTAAACAATAACACTTTTTGGCCACTATGGAACTTATTTCTAAGAATCCTAGAGTCATGGAATTTCTTCACTTTCTCTTTGTAAATCTTGGAGTTCTCATAGGCTTCCAAATGAATCTCCTCAAGCTCTTGCAACTGAAGCTTCCTTTGCATACCCGCTTCATCAAATGCCATGTTACAACTCTTTACCGCCCAATAAGCACGGTGCTCAACCTCCATTGGAAGGTGGCATGCCTTACCGAAAACCACCTTATAGGGAGACATCCCCAAAGGTGTGTGGTAAGGGTCCTATGAGCCCATAAAGCATCCTCAAGAAGCTTGCTCCAATCTTTCATGTTGGGTTGCACCACCTTCTGTAACACTTGCTTGATCTCTCTGTTATAAACCTCTGCTTGCCCATTAGTTTGGGGATGATAAGTTGTAGCAACTCTATGCACAACCCCATACTTCTGAAGCAAGGATGCAAATGACCAATTACAAAAGTGGCTCCCCTGGTCACTGATAATGGCTCCAGGCACAACAACTTTAGAATCATTAGTTCTGGTGGCCTTAGCCTCAACCCATCTAGAAACATAATCAACAACAAGCAAAATATATGAAAAGCCATGAGAAACAGGTAATTGACCCATAAAATCAATACCCCAGACATAAAAAATCTCACAAAAAATAATGGGTTGCTGAGGCATCTCATGTCTATTTGTAATTGTGCCCCCTGCTCTCTGACACTGCTCACAAGTAGTGGTAAAGTGATGAGCATCTCTAAACAAGGTGGGCCAAAAGAATCCACAGTCTAATACCCTCCTAGCGATCCTTTGAGGACCAAAATGACCTCCGGTAGGTGTGCCATGACAAAACTGAAGAATAGACTGAATTTCATGATCAGGCACACACCTTCGGATCACTTGGTCACTACCAAACCTCCACAAATAAGGATGATCCCAAACATAGTATTTAGCATCACTCTTAAGTTTAGCTATTTGGGACCTAGATGCATGAGGTGGAACAACAGATGCAACAAGGAAATTAACAATGTCAGCAAACCAAGGTGTGACATATGATGAATGCAATTACATCAAGTGGTCATCAGGAAAATTATCACGAATGGGAAAGGACTCAAGAGGTCCTTCAATCCTGCTCAAGTGATCAACAACCAAGTTTTCTGCACCACTTCTGTCCTTAATCTCAATGTCAAATTCCTGAAGAAGAAGCATCCACCTGATCAATCTCGGTTTAGCATCAGGCTTCTTCAACAAGTATTTCAAAGCTGCATTATCAATAAAGACAGTGATATGGGAGCAAAGCAAGTAAGATCTAAATTTCTCTAAAGCAAAAACAATAGCCAAAAGCTCCTTCTCAGTGGTGGTGTAGTTAACTTGGGCTGCATCCAAAGTGCGTGAAGCATAAGCAATGACATGGGATAGTTTACCAACTCTTTGTGACAACACAGCCCCAAGTGCATAATTAAAGGCATCACACATCAGCTCAAAGGGAAGCTCCCAATTTGGCGGCTGCATGATGGAAGAGGTAGTCAGCTTCCTCCTCAATCCCTCAAATGCCTCTTTGCAAGGTTGGTCAAATGTAAAGTCTACATCCTTTTGGAAAAGCTTGGACAATGGCAATGCAATTTTACTGAAATCCTGAATGAATCTCCTATAAAAACCCGCATGTCCAAGAAAGGAACGTACTTCCCGCACAGAAGCGGGGTAAGGCAAAGAGGTAATCACATCAATTTTGGCCTTATCGACCTCAATACCTCTACTAGAGACCAAATGTCCTAGGACTATACCCTCATGCACCATGAAATGGCATTTCTCAAAGTTAAGAACAAGGTTAGTACTAATACATCGATCAAGCACTCTAGAGAGACTATCCAAACATGCATCAAAAGAGGAGCCATACACAGTGAAATCACCCATAAACACCTCCATGCAACTCTCTAATAAATCAGAAAAGATGCTTACCATGCACCTTTGGAAGGTGCCAGGTGCGTTGCATAGGCCAAAAGGCATCCGGGTGTAAGAAAATGTGCCAAATGGACAAGTGAATATGGTCTTATGTTGATCCTCTGGTGCAATGTGGATTTGCATGTAACCAGAAAAACCATCAAGAAAGCAATAATGTGATTTACCTGCCAACCTCTCTAAAACTTGATCAATGAAAGGCAGAGGGAAATGGTCCTTGCGAGTGGCCTGGTTGAGTCTCCTGTAATCAATGCAAACTCGCCAACTGGTGGCCACTCTAGTCGGAATCAGCTCATTATCTTGATTCTTCACAACTGTGAGACCCGACTTCTTAGGAACCACTTGGACAGGTGAAACCCAAGTGCTATCAGAGATGGGATAGATGATTCCTGCAGCTAGTAGCTTCGTCACTTCCTTCTTCACCACATCAAGAATAGTGGGATTCAGCCGCCTCGGGGGTTGCCTCACTGGTCTAGAATCATCCTCCAAAAGTGTCCGATGCATGTAGATGGAAGGATTAATTCCAGGAAGATCGGCAAGTGTCCATCCAATGGCTTTTTTGTGGCCTCTCAAGACATGCATCAACTTCTCTTCAGGCTTCAGTGGCAGACTACTAGATATGATAACTGGAAGCTTTTGAGCATCATCTAAATATGCATACTTGAGGTGCTCAGGTAGTGACTTCAGCTCCAAGGAAGGGGGCTGAATAGTGGAAGGTAAGGAAGACTAGAAGCTGAGGAAAGTGGGATAGTAGGCTCAGAACTTGTATCTGTACCTGGAACACAATCTGAGGAAAGTGCGGAGGAAATTTCCGCACAAATGCTACACACAGCAGCAGAATCATCACAGGTACAATTACAAGAACCAAGATCAAAATCAGAAAAGTCAGAAGAAAGATCAGAAAAATCAGAAAGTAAATCAGAAATATCTACACTATCTACTGCAGCATCAATGATATCAAGGAGAAAAATAGAATGCTCCTGTGCAGGATGTCTCATAGCCTCGAAAATGTTGAACTGAACAATGTCATCACCAAACTCCATAGAAACAGTTCCTGCATGCAGATCAATTTTGGTCCTTGCTGTCATCAAGAAAGGTCTCCCTAGGATCAATGTGGGACCATGGCTGGAAGACTCATTCTCCATATCCAAAATGTAAAAATCTGCTGGAAAGATCAGATTATTTACTCGCACCAGCACATCTTCAATATGTCCAAGTGGAAGCGCAACACTCCTGTTGGCTAAGTGGATGACAACACCAGTGGGTTTCATCTCACCAAGGTGTAGTGCTCTGTAAACAGATGTGGGCATGACATTAATGGAGGCTCCAAGATCACACAAGGCATCTACAAAAGTAATATCTCCAATGGTGCATGGGACAGAGAAAGTGCCAGGATCCTTGCACTTCTGTGGCAAGGTGGATAGTGGGATGACATCAACAGCTTTACCCTGTATCAGTGCAGAAACATTTCTGCCCATCTTCACTTGCTCATTTCCCTTAAGCTTCCTCTTGTGGGTGCACAAATCCTTCAAAAACTTTACATATTTTGGAATCTGTTTGATGGCATCCAGGAGGGGAATGTTCACTTCCACCCTCCTGAAAGTCTCAAGCAGATCAGAATCAAGCTCCACTACTTTCTTTGAAGGAATGGCTCTAGAAGGAAAAGGTAAGGGAATCTGTTTTGGCACCATCAACAACTTTTTTACTAGCACCAGCATCAATTCTAGCACCAGCATCTGGAAGTTCTGTGCCACTCCTCAAGGTAATAGCACTCACATTTTTAGGATTAACAACTGGTTGTGCTGGAAAGTTACCAGAACCCTGCTGCTGCATCTGGTTTACAGTTGTAGCTAACTTTCCAATCTGAGTCTGCAGGTCCTGGATGGTGGCACTGACATTTTGTTGAAACTGGAGATTGCTGGTTGCCATTTGCTTCATTAAATCCTCCAAGGAAGGTGCAGAACTAGCCTGCACAGGTTGTGTAGGTGTAGGTGCAGGTACAGGTGCAGGTTGTTGGAACTGTGGCTGTTGTCTAAAAGGAGGAGGTTGGTATTTAGTGGTGGCAGGCTGAAAGAGTTGTTGTGGAGGTCTAAAAGGCTGCTGTTGTTGTGGGCCAGGACCATACCTCAAATTTGGGTGATCTCTCCAACCAGGATTATAAGTGTTGGAGTAAGGATTATACTGCTGTTGAGGTCTGAATGACTGGCCCGGTTGTATGGCAGAAACTTCAGCAGGTTGTTCTTTCTCTTGGAGAGTGGAGCATGCATCTGTGGGATGATCAGGGGCACAACAAATACCACAGAGCCTTGGTTGATTAGCTGCCATCACATTCTGTTGTTGCTTAATAGCAAGCTGCCTCACAAGGGATGTCAACTCAGTCAATTTGTTCTCCAATCTCTGGTTATCAGCAACCATAGAGACATAAGCCTCATTTGCAGCCATCACCTTAGATGTTGTAATTCTAGCACCAAATTGTTGATAGTTGGCTGCCATGTTAGAAATCAACTGCCTTGCAGCAAGAGGGGTCTTGTCCATCAGAGCGCCTCCACTAGCTGCATCTATCATACTCCTATCCATCAACATCAATCCTTCATAAAAGTACTGAATCAGTAATTGCTCACTGATTTGATGCTGAGGATAGGTAGCACACAAGTTGTTGAATCTCTCCCAATACTCATACAGAGACTCGCTAGGAAACAGCCTTATGCCATAAATTTCCTTCCAGTTGGATGCTGTTCTAGAGGCAAGGAAAAATTTCTCCAAAAATCTTCTCTTCATGTCAGTCCAAGTGGTGATAGGATCTGGTTGAAGGTACAACCAATCCTTAGCAACACCATCCAGAGAGAAAGGGAATGCCTTCATCTTAACATAATCCTCATGAACATCATGTGGTCGCATGGTGGAACACACCACATGAAACTCCTTAAGGTGTTTATTTGGATCTTCACCAGCAAGTCCATGAAACTTAGGGAGCAAATGGATCAGGCCAGATTTCAGCTTATAACTGACCTCAGGCTCAGGGTATTGAATACACCAAGGTTGGTAAACTACATCTGGTGTAGCGAACTCCTTAAGAGTTAGGTTGTTATCAGCCATGATATCAAGATGTGTAAAAGTAGAAGGAGAAGAAGCAGATTCAGAATCAAAGTCAGAAGATACTACACTACTGTCTAAAACTACACTATCAAAGTCATCTAAGTCATCTAACCTAAGGTTATGTCTGTTTAATCTGTGATATGTCGTATCTATCTCAGGATCTAATGAATGTAATTCACTTGATGTGGACCTAATCATACACAGTTTTGCTCATAAGGAACAATAAACACAAATAGCACAAAAATATCAAACAACTATGCTACCAGGACACTACCAACTGTATATGCTGAAATGAAATAGAAATTGGAAAACTGCACTAAAATTTTTTAAAAAAATCTAAAAAAATAACAGTGAATGTCTAAAAATCATGATTGATTTTTTTGGTGATTTTTAAAAATCATGAAATTTGAAAATCGCCTAAAAAATGGCCTAAACGATGGAGTTTGGCGATTTGGACCCCTGGTGAATGTGTTACTCCATAACAGTTCAACTTGATGTATGAATTTTCTGCACCTTCTAGTAAAATTTCAACCAATTCTGAGATAGTTTGCTGTGAAATTACCAGAATGCCCTTACGCCAATTGTAAAAACTAGTCCAAAACTCCTACTTAGAATTCGAATTTGCCAACTTGAACCCACACACAACCCCTTAAGGGGTTGCTTGTGTTTAAAATGGGGGATAAACCTTGGGAAACAAATCTCAATTCAAACTGCACAAGCTGGAAAAATTTTGGGAGAGCAAAATGACACTACAAAAACAACTACACTACACTACTTTCTCCCTACTACCACTCTGTTTTTTTGCTATGTTTTTTCTTTGTTTTCTCTGCTTTTTTGACAACACACATAAACTACATCATCTATACTTCAGAATGCACAGCAGCAACAATGCAAATATGTGACAAAATGCAATTGTGCAACAGAATGTCAATATGCAGTGAATGTATGCAAATATTATTTATATATATATATAACTACTATGAACTATTTACAGCAAATTAAAGCTAGCACACAATGAACCGTGTCCCCGGCAACGGCGCCAGTTTTGATATCACGTTGTCGACACGCACTAAAACAATTTAACTACGTTAATTTTGTAGCACAGGATTAACCTAGGTCGACTCAGAGACACAATCAATATGGTTCTAACTTCAATTTACAAATAACAGTGAGGGGGAAATTTTGTCAAATAGTTTGTGTGCGTAAGTAAAACTTACAAAAACGTAAACTAAAATTAAAGAGCAACACAGAAACTAACAGAATTCAAAAGAAGTAATGTCAAATAGAATTAAAGCATCAATCCAATTCACCTCACCAAACAATTCGAATCATCATTGTTTTCAGAAATTTATCCTATTGTGAAAGTTCATTCAATCTCATTAGAAGCAACTCAATCGACTTAACCCCTAAATTGATTGAAACCACAACCCTAACTGAAATATCATTCAATTAATCTATGATTAATATTCGAAATTAGGAAATGAATCCATAAACTAATCTATTTTCAATCCTAAACGCATTCATAATCATGAAAACAAAATAGCAATTGAAGAAGAAGATGAACATTCACATAGGATTTGAAATACTAAACCAGAACTCAAATTCTCCATGTGCCTGGGTTGGATCCTTGAATTGATTGAGGATTTAGCCTTCCATGATCATCATCAGTGAAAGCCACATGGAATTATTGCATGAGAATGGAAGAACAGAAAAATGAAAATGAAGAACAATGAAGAACAAGCAAGAAGAGTTGAGAGAAAATGAAGAACAAGGGTTTGATTCTAAAAACTAAAGAAAAGAAATATAAAACTTGTTTATTAAAATGTAAAGAGTGTTCTCTAAGTTTCACTAAAGTCACTAATATATGTAGTGACTGAGTTCTCAAAATAAAATGGGCCACAAACAAACCCAACAATCTAATTATTTGCTATTTACAACCATAAAATTCAAATTCACAGCCCAAAATTACAAGTGCAGAGGTTCTAACTTCAAAGCTTAAAATGACCCTCTAAATGACAGAATTGGCCTCGGGCTATTTATAGCAAACGTGTAGATCTTTTCGTTATCTTTCCAGGGACTTCTAGAATGCTCCATTCGGAGATCAGTATAACCCTATAGGTCCTGTACAAGTCAGATACGTCAAGTGAGCAAAAATCCGAAAATACGCAACAATTAGCAATTAAGCCCACTTACTTGCCTAGGCCAAAAACTGAATTAGAATAGGAAAATAAAGGTCCAAGAGAGGTCAAATAAGCTAAGAAGGATAGAAAAATACTCAACTAAAAGCACTCTATCAATCCAAATCGCCAAATTCCATCGTTTAGGCCATTTTTTAGTCGATTTTCTAATTTCATGATTTTTAAAAATTACCAAAAAAATCACAAAAATCAATTATGATTTTTAGACATTCACTGTTATTTTTTTTAGATTTTTTCAAAAATTTTTAGGGCAATTTTCCAATTTCTATTTCATTTCAGCATATATAGTTAGTAATGTCCTGGTAGCATAGCTATTTGATATTTATGTGATGTCTGTGTTTATTGTTCCTAATGAGCTAAACTGTGTATGACTAGGTCCACATCAAGTGACTTACATTGATATGATCCTGAGATAGATAGGACATTTCACAGATTAAACAGACAAAACCTTAGGTTAGATGACTTTGATAGTGTAGTTTTAGACAGTAGTGTAGTGTCTTCTGACTTCGATTCTGAATCTGCTTCAACTCCTTCTACTTCTACACATCTTGATATCATGGCTGATAACAACCTAACTCTTAAGGAGTTAGCTACACCTGATGTTGTTTACCAACCGTGGTGTATTCAATACCCTGAGACTGAGGTCAGTTATGAGCTGAAATCTGGCCTGATCCATTTGCTTCCTAAGTTTCATGGATTTGCTAGTGAGGATCCACATAGACACCTTAAGGAGTTTCATGTGGTGTGTTCCACCATGCGACCACATGATGTTCATGAGTATTATGTCAAGATGAAAGCATTTCCTTTCTCTTTGGATGATGTTGCTAAGGATTGGTTGTACCTTCAACCAGATCCTATCACCACTTGGACTGACATGAAGAGAAGATTCTTGGAGAAATTCTTCCCTGCCTCTAGAACAGCATCGATCCGGAAGGAAATTTGTGGCATAAGGCAGTTCCCTGGAGAGTCTTTGTATGAATATTGGGAGAGATTCAACAAGCTGTGTGCTACCTATCCTCACCATCAAATCAGTGAGCAATTACTGATTCAATATTTCTATGAAGGATTGATGTTGATGGATTGGAGTATGATAGATGCAGCTAGTGGAGGCGCTCTGATGGACAAGACCCCTCTTGCTACAAGGCAGTTGATTTCTAACATGGCGGCCAACTATCAACAATTTGGTGCTAGAGTTACAACATCTAAGGTGATGGTTGCAAATGAAGCTTCTGTCTCTATGGTTGCTGATAACTAGAGATTGGAGAACAAATTGACAGAGTTGACATCCCTTGTGAGGCAGCTTGCTATTGGGAAACAACAGAATGTGATGGCAGCCAATCAACCAAGGCTCTGTCGTATTTGTTGTACCCCTGATCATCCCACAGATGCATGCCCCACTCTCCAAGAGACAAAACAACCTGCTGAAGTTTCTGCCATGCAACCTGGCCAATCATTCAAACCTCAACAACAATATAATCCTTACTCCAACACTTATAATCCTGGTTGGAGAGATCATCCAAATTTGAGGTATGGTCCTGGTCCACAACAACAACAGCCCTTTAGACCTCCACAGCAGCCCTTCCAGCCTGCCACCACCAAATACCAACCTCCCCCTTTTAGACAACAGCCACAGTTCCAGCAACATGCACCTGCACCTACACCTCCTCAACCTGTGCAGGCTAGTTCTGGAACTTCCTTGGAGGATTTAATGAAGCAAATGGCAACCAGCAATCTCCAGTTTCAACAAAATGTCAGTGCCACCATCCAAGACCTGTAGACTCAGATTGGACAGTTAGCTACAACTGTCAACCAGATGCAACAGCAGGGTTCTGGTAACCTTCCAGCACAACCAGTTGTTAATCCAAAAAATGTGAGTGCTATTACCTTGAGGAGTGGCACGGAACTTCCAGATGCTGGTGCTAGTAAAAAAGTTGATAATGGTGCCAAAACAGATTCTGCACCAAAACAGATTCCCTTACCTTTTCCTTCTAGAGCCATTCTTGCAAAGAAAGTGGTGGACCTTGATTCTGATCTGTTTGAGACTTTTAGGAGGGTGGAAGTTAACATTCCCCTCTTGGATGCCATCAAACAGATTCCAAAATATGCAAAGTTCTTGAAGGACTTGTGCACCCACACAAGGAAGCTTAAGGGAAATGCGCAAGTGAAGATGGGCAGAAATGTTTCTGCACTAATACAGGGCAAGACTGTTGATGGCATCCCACTATCCACCGTGCCACAAAAGTGCAAGGATCCTGGCACTTTCACTGTCCCATGCATCATTGGAGATATTACTTTTGCAGATGTCTTGTGTGATCTTGGAGCCTCCATTAATGTCATGCCCACATCAGTTTACAGAGCACTACACCTTGGTGAGATGAAACTCACTGGTGTTGTCATCCACTTAGCCAACAGTCGTGCTACACTTCCACTTGAACTTATTGAAGATGTGATGGTGCGAGTTAATAATTTGATCTTCCCAACATATTTTTACATTTTGGATATGGAGAATGAGTCTTCCAGCCATGGTTCCACATTGATCCTAGGGAGACCATTCTTGATGACAGCCAGAACCAAAATTGATGTGCATGCAGGAACTCTTTCTATGGAGTTTGGTGATGACATTGTTAAGTTTAACATTTTTGAGGCTATGAGACATCCTGTAGAGGAGCATTCTATTTTTCTTCTTGATATCATTGATGCTGCAATAGATAGTGTAGAAATTTCTGACTTACTTTCTGATTTTTCTTCTGACTTTTCTGACTTTGATCTTGGTTCTTGTAATTGTACCTGTGATAATTCTACTGCTGTGTGTAGCATTTGTGCGAAAATTTCCTCCGCACTTCACTCTGATTGCGTTCTAGGTACAGATACAAGTTTTGAGCCTACTATCCCACTTCCCTCAGCCCTATTCTTTCCTTGGAGCTGAAGTCACTACCTGAGCACCTCAAGTATGCATATGTAGATGATGCTCAGAAGCTTCAGTTATCATATCTAGTAGTATGCCACTGGAGCATGAAGAGAAGTTGATGCATGTTTTGAGAGGCCACAAAAAGGCCATTGGATGGACACTTGCTGATCTTCCTGGAATTAATCCTTCCATCTGCATGCATAGGATACTTCTGGAGGATGATTCTAGACCAGTGAGGCAACCCCAGAGGAGGCTGAATCCCACTATTCTTGATGTGGTGAAGAAGGAAGTGACGAAGCTATTAGCTGCAGGGATCATCTATCCCATCTCTGATAGCACTTGGGTTTCACTTGTCGAAGTGGTTCCTAAGAAGTCGGGTCTCACAGTTGTGAAGAATCAAGATAATGAGTTGATTTCGACTAGAGTGGCCAATAGTTGGCGAGTTTGCATTGATTACATGAGACTTAACCAGGCCACTCGCAAGGACCATTTCCCTCTGCCTTTCATTGATCAAGTTTTAGAGAGGTTGGCAGGTAAATCACATTATTGCTTTCTTGATGGTTATTCTGGTTACATGTAAATCCACATTGCACCAGAGGATCAACATAATACCACATTCACTTGTCCATTTGGCCCATTTGCTACACCCGGATGCCTTTTGGCCTATGCAACGCACTTGGCACCTTCCAAAGGTGCATGGTAAGCATCTTTTCAGATTTATTAGAGAGTTGCATGGAGGTGTTTATGGATGATTTCACTGTTTATGGTTCCTCTTTTGATGCAAGTTTGGATAGTCTCTCTAGAGTGCTTGACCGATGTATTAGTACTAACCTTGTTCTTAACTTTGAGAAATGCCATTTCATGGTGCATGAGGGTATAGTCCTAAGACATTTGGTCTCTAGTAGAGGTATTGAGGTCGATAAGGCAAAAATTGATGTGCTTACCTCTTTGCCTTACCCCGCTTCTGTGTGGGAAGTACATTCCTTTCTTGGACATGCGGGTTTTTATAGGAGATTCATTCAGGATTTTAGTAAAATTGCATTGCCATTGTCCAAGCTTCTCCAAAAGGACGTAGACTTTACATTTGACCAGCCTTGCAAAGAGGCATTTGAGGGATTGAGGAAGAAGCTGACTACCTCTCCCATCATGTAGCTGCCAAATTGGGAGCTTCCCTTTGAGCTCTTGTGTGATGCCTCTAATTATGCATTTGGGGCTGTGTTGTCACAAAGAGTTGGTAAACTATCCCATGTCATTGCTTATGCTTCACGCACTTTGGATGCAGCCCAAGTTAACTACACCACCACTGAGAAGGAGCTTTTGGCTATTGTTTTTGCTTTAGAGAAATTTAGATCTTACTTGCTTTGCTCCCATATCACTGCCTTTACTGACCATGCAACTTTGAAATACCTGTTGAAGAAGCCTGATGTTAAACCTAGATTGATCAAGTGGGTGCTTCTTCTTCAGGAATTTGACATTGAGATTAAGGACAAAAGTGGTGCAGAAAACTTGGTTGCTGATCACTTGAGCAGGATTGAGGGACCTCTTGAGTCCTTTCCCATTCGTGATAATTTTCCTGATGACCACTTGATGTAATTGCATTCATCATATGTCACACCTTGGTTTGCTGACATTGTTAATTTCCTTGTTGCATCTGTTGTTCCACCTCATGCATCTAGGTCCCAAATACCTAAACATAAGAGTGATGCTAAATATTATGTTTGGGATGATCCTTATTTGTGGAGGTTTGGTAGTGACCAAGAGATCTGACGGTGTGTGCCTGATCATGAAATCCAGTCTATTCTTCAGTTTTGTCATGGCACACCTACCGGAGGTCATTTTGGTCCTCAGAGGACCGCTAGGAGGGTATTAGACTGTGGGTTCTTTCGGCCTACCTTGTTTAGAGATGCTCATCGCTTTACCACCACTTGTGAGCAATGTCAGAGAGCAGGAGGCACAATTACACATATGCATGAGATGCCTCAGCAACCCATTATTTTTTGTGAGATTTTTGATGTCTGGGGTATTTATTTTATGGGACTATTTCCTGTTTCTCATGGCTTTTCATATATTTTGCTTACTGTTGATTATGTTTCTAGGTGGGTTGAGGCTAAGGCCATCAGAACTAATGATTCTAAAGTTGTTGTGGATTTTGGGAGATCCAACATTTTTTGCAGGTTTGGTGTGCCTAGAGCCATTATCAGTGACCGGGGGAGCCATTTCTGTAACCGGTCATTCATATCCTTGCTTCAGAAGTATGGGGTTGTGCATAGAGTTGCTACAGCTTATCATCCCCAAACTAATGGGCAAACAGAGGTTTTTAACAGAGAGATCAAGCAAGTGTTACAGAAGGTGGTGCAACCAAACAGGAAAGATTGGAGCAAGCTTCTTGAGGATGCTTTATGGGCTCATAGGACCGCTTACCGCACACCTTTGGGGATGTCTCCCTATAGGGTGGTTTTCGATAAGGCATGCCACCTTCTAGTGGAGATTGAGCACCGTGCTTATTGGGCGGTAAAGAGTTGCAACATGGCATTTGATGAAGCGGGTATGCAAAGGAAGTTTCAGTTGCAAGAGCTAGAGGAGATTCATTTGGAAGCCTATGAGAACTCCAAGATTTACAAGGAGAAAGTGAAGAAATTCCATGACTCTAGGATTCTTAGAAAGGAGTTCCATAGTGGCCAAAAAGTGTTATTGTTTAATTCTCGCCTTAAGCTTATTTTTGGTAAACTTCGATCTAGATGGGATGAACCTTTTGTTATTACTAATGTTTTTCCCCATGGTGCAGTTGAGATTAAAAATGAAGCTACTGGCAAAGTCTTCAAGGTCAATGGTCACCAACTCAAAGCATTTCATGAGAGCCCTCAAGTGGAGGAAGAGCTTGTGGAGGACATCTCTTTAGTCCTGCGAATTTTGCGTGAATAACATTTTGGGGAGTTTCCTTTTCCCTTCTTTTATTTGTTGTCTCTTTATTGCATTTCCTTGCATGCTTACATTGAAGACAATGTGCATTTCAAGTGGGGGGGGGGGGTGAAGGATCCTAAATTTTTTTGAAACTCTGGTTATTTTCTATTTTTTGTTTTCTGTCTGTTTATGTTTTGTTGCTGTCTGTTTGTCAGTGTCTGTTGTTTTCTGTTTTTTGTTTGTCTGTCTGTATTCTGTTTGTCTATTTCAGTTTTTGAGTTTGTATGTTTCTGCTGTTTCTATTTTGTGCTGTTTTATTGAATTTAGGCACTTTTTCATGTTTTTCATAGGATTTCCAACTTGTATAAATTTTGAGAAATGTTAAAAAGTTGGTTGGATTGAGAGTTTTCATACTTGATGTGAATCATTGTTGCAATTGTTGAAGTGATAAGTAGGCTTGAGAAATAGAGTTTAAGATGAACCATGTGTGGTAGAATTATGCCTTGTGAGTTTTTGAGCCTTTGTGAATATGTTCTTTCATGTGTGATTTCACCCTTGTGCTAGATTACTCTATGTTTTGCGTTGTCTCTTTTGACATTCCTTGTTGCACATGCTTTGATTGAGATGATTTAGGCCTTCTTTCTTGTAACGCCCCAATTTACTAATCAGGGACATTACTAACCACACATCACAAACAAGCAGTTAATCAATCAGAGTTTAAGCAGTTTGGAAGCATACACTAGAAGTGACAGCATCAAAGTCACTATCATAACACTGTACATCATAATATGGTGAATATACATCATAGTTTCACTGTACAATACAAAACTGTACAATCATCC
>PYAF01004273.1:63466-77895 GCA_007407185.1 Glycine tomentella | reverse complement strand
AAAATGCAAATTGAAATGAAGCCCAAATGTAGCTTGTAGTGCAAGCTTTGTTCAAAACGACCTTTGGCTTCACAAAATCGCGTTTCTGCATAAACTTCTGGTTTAATCGATTATTTCGACCATGTAATCGATTATTTAACCTAAATAATCGATTACTTGGTTTGGTAATCGATTATTTTGCTCTAATCCATCCTGGAAATGGATTTAGGACCAAAATAATCAATTAATTCGACATGTAATCGATTAAAACAAAGTGTTTCTTCTAAAAAAAGACCTTGTAATCGATTACAGACACATCGTAATCGATTACAACAAACAATAATCAATTACAGACATGTCGTAATCGATTAAAACAGACAGCTTTCGTTAAACAGACAGCATTTGCTTAAAAACAGACAACACTTTGTTTTTTACAAGTATTTTGTTGAAATCTCCTAACAAGTGCTGGAATTTATCAATTAAATTGGATTTGAGACATCAAAATCCAGCTGTTGTCATCTTTAGCTTGGTGTGCCTTCTCATATTTGCCCAAGCTCATTTGAATGTGATCTTGAAGTGCTTGAGTCCTAGCTCTTGTCATTGGTCCTTTGAAACTAACCAAAGGAAGTGTTTCAAGCTCTCCTTCTAGACCTTTGGCTCGTGCTGGACCTCCATCAACTTGGCATATGCCTACACCAAAATTTTGCAAAGAAAGTGGAGAAGAGGTGACCAATTACATATATTCACAACAATTTAAGCAAAACATGGTATAATCATTATTTACATATTTCTAACCTAAAGATAAAAGAAAGCAAAAAGCAAGGTTTGATGAAAGATTTTAACACCATAGGAAAATCATATGAACAATGGCAATAGATGTGGATATCAAATAGATGAAGAATACACTTACTTGGAACTCAAGAGCAAGATAAGAACAATGGAGATGGATGTGGGCAGTAGCTTGGGCGAGCTTTGGTGAAGGAAGAAAAGCAAAGCAAGGTAAATGATGAAAGGGTAGTGATTTTGGGCAAAAATTAGATTTTTACCTTGATGTGGGTGGTCTGCACGACAGGACTCGCCCAGGCGGCCAATTTGGCCTATATACACTCGCCTGGGCGAGTTAAAGTGGCTTTTTTTTTTAGGGAGTAAATATTACCTATATTGTATTTATAGTTATATTAGTTATTTATTTTCTAGCCTATATTTACTACTTTAGAGCTATATATATATATACATATAAATATTTAAAAACATAAGAAAAGATTTAAAAACATACCTGACTAGGTTGCCTCATAGAAGCGCTTCTTTTACGTCGTATTAGCTGGACGCATTGCAGCTCAAATGTCTTGAAGTTGTATCACAGTGGTGAACCTTTCAAATTCACCACCTAGATATGGAAAACATGCATCGTTGGAAAGTAGCGAGCACATTGCATAAACCAAATGGCATCCTTCGATATGCAAAAATATCGAAAGGGCAAGTAAATGCAGTTTTCTCTTGGTCTTGTGGATCAACACAGATTTGGTTATATCCAAAATATTCATCGAGAAAACAATAAAATTTCTTACCTGCTACCTTCTCTAGCATTTGATCCATGAAGGGTAAAGGAAAATGATCCTTCCAGGTGGCGTTATTGAGTTTCCTATAGTCAATGCACATCCGCCATCCAGTGACAGTACGTGTAGGAATCAGCTCATCTTTATCATTCTTTATGATTGTCATACCACCCTTCTTCGGCACCACTTGAACAGGGCTCACCCATTGGCTATCTGATATCGGGTATATCATGCCTGCTTCTAACAGCTTTACTACTTCTTTTCTCACTACCTCCTTCATGGTTGGATTTAGACGTCTTTGTGGTTGTGTAACAGGTTTAAAGTCTTTTTCCATTAAAATTTTATTCATGCAGTATGAAGGACTGATACCTATTAAGTCTGACAAGGTCCAACCAATAGCCTTACTATTTTGTTGTAAGACTTTCACCAACTTCTTTTCTTCATCCTCAGAAAAATTTGCATTGATAATGACTGGTTTCTGAGAATTGCCTGCAAGAAAAACATATTTTAAATGTGAAGGAAGTACCTTAAGTTCCAGCTTTGGTTCTTCTTCTTTTTTCAATTCTTCAAATATGTTGTGATGAGCAGGAACTTCTTTGCAGGTGTTTAATTGATGAAGATACTCTGAGGTGTTGCTATCTCCATTTTATTCTTGAGTTTCAGTCAATGCTTTCTCTAACCCACCTTTCTTGTGGAAGAATCTTCTAGAGTCAGAAATAACTTCATCGAGAACATCAACTCTAAAACATTCTTTCTTATCTACTAGGTGCTTGATGGCTTCAAGAACATTAAACTGAACTTCATCATCATGAACTCTGACAGTGAGCTTTCCCTCATCAACATCAATCAGCACCTTGGCAGTCTTCATAAAAGGTCTACCAAGAATTAATGGAACTTCACTGTCTTCATCCATGTCCATAACTACAAAGTCGACTGGGAAGATGAATTTGTCGACTTTCACCAACACATCTTCAATGACGCCATATGGATGCTTGATTGATCTATCAGCTAACTGCAGCGTCATCCTGGTAGGCTTAATAACAACCTCTCCTATCCTTTTAACCCTGGATAATGGTATGAGGTTGATGCTTGCACCTAAGTCAAGAAGAGATTTCCCCACAGATAATCTACCAATTGTTACAGGAATTGTAAAGCTACCTGGATCTCGGGATTTTTCTGGGAGAGTCTTTTGGATGATGGCACTGCATCCTGCATCCAGCTCTATGGTCTCCTCATCGGTTTATCTTCTCTTCTTAGTTAGGAGATCCTTCATGAACTTGGCGTATGTTGGCATCTGCTCCAACGCCTCAGCAAAAGGAATGTTTATTTGTAACTGCTTGAAGATGTCAAGGAAATGTTTGTATTCCCTTTCCTTTGACTTCTTGGATGGAGCGTGTGGATATGGCATATGTTGGACTGGTGGTGGGGTTAAGGCTACCTTGCCTTTGTCACTCCTTTTCTTTTTATCCTCACTTATCACTTTTCTCTCAATTTTCTCATTAGGTTCATTCTCTTCTTTTTCTTTTTTCACTTTCTTTTTCTAACTCATCATTTTTCTTTACATTTCCTTCATTTTTCTGTTCTTCCTCATCATTTCTACCCACTACAGTTCCCCTTCTAGTGATAATTGCTTTACACTGTTCCTTGGGATTGACTTGGGTATTTGCTGAGAAAGATCCACCTCCATTGTCAGCTAACTGCTTGGCAAGCTGAACCACTTGTACTTCTAAATTTTTGATAGAAGCTTCAGTGTTCTTTTGATTGGTGATGGACATTTGCATAAATTGTGTAAGGGTGTCTTTCATCTTTGTCAATCTATCGGACTGAGCTTGCTGTGGTGGATTTCTATTTGAAGGGCCTGAAAAAGAATTAGAAGAACTAGCAAAGGAATTGTTAGGAGGACCTGCAAAAGGAGGGTTAGCGGGAACATCAGCATTATTATTTTGCCTCCAATTGTAAGGTTGATTAGAACCTGGACCACTGCAATATCCTTGGTAATTCCCTTGATAATTTGGTTGAGGTCTTGCTTGATTTTGCATGTAATGTGCTTCCTTTTCTTGTGACAAATCACCAGGTGCTGTGTAATGGCCATTCTGATGGTCTCCTCCACAAAAATCACATCTCAGAATTTGAACTTGATGGGCTGAATGAGATTTCTGTGAGCTTCCTTGCTGAAGTTGAGGAATTTGGCCTATTTGTTTTGTTAAGGCCTCTAATTGCTGGGTCAAGAGCTTGTTTTGAGCCAAGATGGCACTTTGAGTGTCAAGATCCAGTACACCTTTCCTCTGAATAGGTGACCTATCATGGTGACATTGATAGTCACTTGTTGCTATGGAATCAATGATCACTATGGCTTCCTCGGGGCTTTTAGACATCATGGTTCCCCCAGCTGAAGCATCAAGGATCATCTTGGTTTGGGGCCTCAGACCACTGTAGAAGATATGTAATTGTGCGGCATCATCAAAATTGTGATTCGGGCATCTCCGTAGCAGTGACTTGAATCTTTCCCATGTCTCACAGAGGGGTTCATCCACACCTTGAGAGAAAGTGGCAATAGCGGACTTTGCACTGATGAATCTTGAAAGAGGGAAGAATCTAGCTATGAATTTCTCCTCCAAATCGTCCCATGTGCTTATACTTTTATTCGGTTGGAATTGAAGCCATGTTTTCACTTTACCTGTCAAAGAAAAAGGAAAAGCTCTAAGGTAAACAACTTCAGCGTCTTCATCCGATGCTCCCATTGTACTGCATAGCTCCATGAATGTAGATAAATGCGTGTAAGGATCTTCATGGTCTAGCCCAGCAAATGGATGTGAGCCAATGAGACTGAGTAGTGTTGGCTTCAACTCCACAACTTTGTTGTTGAAAGGAGGGATGACTATGCTGTTGTAGTGCTTTGGACCTTGTTGATAAGCATAGTCAGCAAGAATCCTCCTTACTGGTCTATTTTCTTCTCCGTCACGATCAGCCATGTTGTCTTTTATCTCTGATGAAGGAGGGTCAATAGACGAGGTTCCCTCCGAATGCTTATTAGATTCTTGTTTCTTTTTCTTTCTGATTTTCCTTTCGGTTTTGGAGATTTCAGGATCAAAATAAGGTTTATCTGCAGACTTATCTCGCATAAAGAGAAAGAAAAGAAACTACAAGTTTCTGTTAAGCACCAAGGTTATTAAAATAACAAGGAAATGTATATACACAAACAGGAAATAAAGAACAAGAAAATACTAAACTGAAATTTAAACAACTAAAGTAAACAAATCAAATCCCCGGCAACGGCGCTAGAAACTTGTTACGGATTTTCACCACGACAAGCGTATCGTTTTATCGTTGTAAGTTTTGAATTTATAAAAGTTCGTATCCACAGGGATTTGGGTTTACATCGGTTGATTTAAATTGTTAACAGTTTAGTAGTTATATACAGATGATAAAAAGTGAAGATTCATTTGTTTGTTTTGTTGCGTAAAATAAAGATAACGGAAAAACAAATAACGATTGCGGGAAAATAACTAAACGAGTACAAATCAAGGAAGTGTAGGATTGGATTTCGTCTTACTTATCCCTTTAATTGATTTTACCTATGCATTTTCTATTCTTGTTGACGCACACGTTTAGGTAACCTTAATTCAATTCCTCGCAATTAAGGTCCTAAGGATATTTTACTAAATATCGATTCCTTGCATATTTAATTAAATACGCAAGCATTAAGATCCTAATCATGTGTTTAATGTGATCGAAACATTAAGCCCTATTCCTAGAAACGTAACATAACGAGTGATTAAATTCAGTTCAAACCCTAAATTTACTTTCCAGTCGCCTTTAGGGTCAATTTCTTGAAACTAACAGTTAATTAGAATCAAGCGTTAAGCGTAGAATAAAATCACCAACAAAGAATAGAACACTGCATAAATAATTAAAAGAGCATAGGGATAAGAAGAGTACGTCCAATCCTTAGGGAAGTTTAAGCAAACATGGGCAGAACCTCCTCGAGAGAATCACCGACTAAGCTCATCATCGACCCTTTCTTCGGCAGAATCTCCTTGCACAATTCACTCTACCTCACTTCCCTAAGTTCTACACTCACTTAAGAACTTAAATAAGCAAGAAACAAGAACAAGCAGCTAAGTGGGAGATAAATGGAGTGAAGAATGATGCCTTGGCGTTCAAAATCCGTCCCTATTTATAGTTTTTGGCCTGCTGCTTGGTCTGGTCGCCCAGGCCACCAAATCCTTCATAAATGGGGCGCTTGGGCGAGCTAATGGCGGTTCCTGGGGACTTGTGCTCACCCAGGCGAGTGAAATAAGCATGAATTGGTCGCCCAGGCGAGTTAAAGCTTAGTCATGAAGGAATTGTTGGGCCTTGGTGCTTGTTGGGCTTGGTTTGCTGTTTGAGGCTTCTTCCTTTGCTTAGTTCACTCCATGCTCCTAGTTTCGCAAGCTTGGTTCTTTCGTAACCTTCAGACCTAGCAAAATTGAACCAATTAATTGGACGAAATCTTTTCGAAAACATGAAAGCCTGACTTACCTTTAATAATCATCATTTGACTAGGTTTCTAGGGTTATCTTGTGACTAAATCAATTAAAATAACGGATAAGTGCCATATTTAAATCCTATTTTCACTAAAATGTGGCACTTATCATGAGGTTGAGTGCCACCTTTTGAGAGAATTCTATCACCTTGGTGCATTCTTAATTCTAAACTTGACTACTTTTTCACTTTGCACTTTGTGATCATGTTTTCATGGATTGTTTGCTACCTCAATATTATTCTTCCATCTTTCCATCTCTCTCACTTTTGAGCATTATTGTGATCCATTGACAAATATGTGTGCCTTGTTCATACCCTTTCTTTAAATTTTTGGTTTACTTTAGTTTGAATGTTTCTCTTAGTCTTTTTTTTAGTTTTGCCCAGGAGTGCAAATGTTCAAGTGTGGGGTATTTTGATATAGTGCTTTTAGTTAAATTTTTGTCTATCACTCTTAGCTTGTTTGACCTCTTTGGACTTTTATTTTTCCATTCTAATTTAGTTTTTGGCATAGGCAAGTAAGTGGGCTTAATTGCTAATTGTAGCGTATTTTCGGATTTTTGCTCACTTAACGTATCTGACTTGTGTAGGGCCTATAGAATGCTACCGATCTTCGAATGCAGCATTCTAGGAGTCCTTGAAAGATAACGAAAAGATCTACAAGTTTGCTAGAAATAGCCCGAGGCAAATTCTGTCATTTTGAGGGTCATTTTGAGCTTCGAAGTTAGCACCTCTGCACTTGTAATTTTGGGCTGCGAATTTGAATTTTATGGTTGTAAATAGTAAATAATTAGAATTGATGGGTTTTATTGATGGCCCATTCTTTTCTTCAGACTTAGTCACTACTTATTAGTGACAGTGGATAGATTTCACTACACAATCTCATTTTAATAAAAACAATTTTACTTTTCCTTCTTTGAGGTTTTTAGGATCAAAACCCTTGCTCTCATTTTCTCTCAACTGTTCTTGCTTGTTCTTCATTTTCGTTTTTCTGTTCTTCCATTTTCGTGCAATAATTCCATGGGGCTTTCACTGATGATGATCATGGAAGGCTAAATCCTCAATCAATCCAAGGATCCAACCCGAGCACAAGGAGAATTTGAGTTCTGGTTTGGTATTTTGAATTCTATGTGAATGTTCATCTTCTTCTTCAATTGCCATTCTGTTTTCATGATTATGAATGCGTTTAGGATTGAAAATGGATTAGGTTATGGATTTATTTCCTAATTTCGAATATTAATCACAGATTAATTGGATGATATTTCAGTTAGGGTTGTGGTTTCAATTAATTTAGGGGTTAAGTCGATTGAGTTGCTTCTAATGAGATTGAATGAACCTTCATAATAGGATAAATTTCTGAGAACAATGATGATTCAAATTGCTTGGTGAGGTGGATTGGATTGATGCTTTAATTCTGTTTTACATCACTTCTTTTGAATTCTGTTAGTTTCTGTGTTGCTCTTTAATTTTAGTTTACTTTTTTGCAAGTTTTACTTACGCACACAAACTGTTCGATAAAATTTCCCCCTCACTGTTATTAGTAAATTGAAGCTAGAACCATATTGATTGTGTCTCTGAGTCGACCTAGGTTAATCCTGTGCTACAGAATTAACGTAGTTAAATTGTTTTGGTGCGTGTCGACAACGTAATATCAGATACATAAGGGTACGAAGATTACATCCAATCCTTTGGAGAAACTAGCCGATCATTGTGTAGAGCAAGAGATCAACAAAAGACATGACGAAGGAAGCGATCCCCAGTCCATTTCTGCAGAGTTTCCCCTTTTTTTCTCTCTTCTCTTATCTTCCTTTGCATTTTTCTCTCCTCTGGTTCGTTCTCTGCATTCAAAACTTCCCTTGCATGGATTTTTATAGCCAAATGGTCCAAGAAGTGCCAAACCAACTTGCCCAAACAAGCTCAACTTGCCCAGGTGAGTTGGTTGTTTAATCCAAAAGAAAGGTAGCTCGCCCAAGCGAGTTGCTTACTTCATGCAACGGTAACTTCATTTGTAACGACCTGCCTTGTCGCTACGCTACGATATCACTAACTCTAATTGTGTGAATTTCAAATTTTAATGAAAACTCCATTAATTGGATTATGAAAATGGTAGTAAATTTTTAGCGATAATACAATTATCATACACACGATACAATTATAATGATTGAATACATATATATACATATGTTAAACTAGTATATATCATTCACATGTTTAGAATTTAATTTAGTTTTACATGTATTTACACCACAAAATTTACTTGTCCACAAAAAGAATCAAGGGACTAACTAAGAAAGAGTTGATTAACAAAACACAACTCTTTCCCAAAAAGAACTCCAACGTCATCACGTCTGCTTGGCGGCTCCAACCAAAAAGAATCTCCTCTAGAGTCACCTAATGTTACTTATCTGCTCACACGAATGAAAGTCTGCGATCATCACAAGTACCAACCACACGGCACAACAAATGCAAGGGTGAGTTTATCTTACCAAAAATAACAAGTACCATATAACACTAATTAAAAGAGAACAACAATAACAACTCCAACCATTCCAAGAATCAATCAGTTACACACACTGTAACGACCTAAATATTTACTTATTTTTATTTTTTTTACTTAAGGATAAATTTCTAAGAAACGTATAACAGTAAAATTTTTAAAATGTAAAATTTGCAAAAGATTTGTTACTCATATACATAGCCAATGTCTCTGATACAAAAGTTTATATAATACAAGTACACTACTTTCTCAAAAATCCAGCTTATTACATAACTTCTTTTATATTTCTTCACTACTCCAAGGCTTCATGGAACCTGTCCATCCTTGCCATTTTAAAAAAAAAACATGAAACAAATCGGGTTAGAAATAAACTTCTCAGTAGGTAAAGCTAAATCCCAAACCTATTATTAGGTTAGTAAAATCATAAAAAAAAAAAAATCAAACACATCCAAAAGCAATATGCAACTACATGAATGCATGAGATGAACTATCACAGGACAAATGGCTCCCACATATCGTACTGTATGTGGCCACAGTGAGTGTGGTCGCTGCTATAGTCTTACGCAAACATGCATGAATTTTGCCATATATCCTTGCCCATGGGTACTACATATCGTACTATATGTAGCATCAGATTCTGTTTCCCCAAAGCCTCGTACTGGACTTGGAACATGGAAACATGAATCCACCTATCTTATTCACATCAACATCCATAAAAAAAAATCAAATCCATAAGCAAAATACATATTACCTTATGGAAAATATTTTCATCATATCATCATATGTATCATAAGTATGGTTACACCACCATACCTTATCCAATAAGCTTATAAGTATGGTTAAACCGCTATATCTTATTCAAGCAAAATCATTACCAACTTAGGCATGATCAAAGATTATCCTCATAGAAAATTATGTTAGTAATCTAACTAATAATCCATAATATGTCTTTCAAATAATTTCTAATCCCTTGAAATTTTAATAATAAAAGATTAAAGCCTAGTATGCATTTTTTTATTCTCCTTTCACCCACCACCTCACTAATTAATCCTCAAATCAAATCATCAAGTATTTAAACCATTATACCATTCATCCTCTACTTCTAAAATTTAAATCAAAATCTTTCCATAAAAATATCAACAGACAACCCAAAATATCATCAAAATCACTTTCAAAAGATTATCAAATAGGCTTCCTTACATCACTAATATTGATGGGTATAAATCATCACCTATCTTATGGCTTAAATCAATATATTCTCATCAAAGAATAACCTTCAAATAGCACAAAATTCAAGCCTAAATAATAACCATAATTCAGCCTACTAAGCATGTAAATTAATTCAAACCATTGATTAACTATAGATTTAAGCTTAACCTACCTCAAGTGAGTTTGAGTCTTGATATCCTTCTAAGCTTGTTAAATTCTTCCTAAGGTTGTTTGCCTCTACACGTAATTTCTTCAAGGTGATGGGGTTTACTTGATTTAAGCTTTAAAGGGAAAAATGAAATGAAATGAAATGAAAGTGGTGTGAGGGAGAGAGTTCACGTGAGGTTTGAAGAAAGGAATGGTCTTGGAATTGGCTTGTACTTAGGTTCCTCCTCCTCCCTTTATATAGTGGTGAAGAAATGATTACTTAGAGAAAAATCTCATAACCCATCATTATTCCTTTACAAGTGTCCATACACTTGTTATAATCTTAAGGCTTCCTTCCTTTCTTCCTTCCAAGTGTCCTACCACTTGGCATGATCTTAGAGCTTCTTCTCATTTGCTTCCAAGTGTCCAAGCTCTTGAAGTTTCTCCATTTCTCTTGCATTTTCGTGGAGTAGCTTGCCATGCTTTTTCTTTCATTCTTGAGTTTATCCCAAACCTGTTTTAGTAAAATTCTAATTCTGGAATCGTTAACCGTTGGATCTCTTTAAAATTTTAAAGGTACACTACTATCTCACATATGTAACTTTTGACCGTTGGGATTGTTGAAATAATGTCTAGATCTGTCCACGTGAAAGATGGAAGAGTGTAGAGAAATCTTCGCTTGATTTTTATGTTACGTTGCATCCATGCCATACAAGTGTCTTGCCACTTGTTTTCATCCTATGGCTTATCTACAAGTGGCTAAATTCAAGAAGCTTCTTCCTCATTCTCCATGCTTCTCTACGTGAATGACAAGCTCAAAGGGAATGAATACAAATTTTTCTTCCTTTCATGCTACATGTGGTCATTTTTGATGATGAATAAAAATCTAGTTTCAATATGGTATTTTCTTAAAAAGAAATCCAATTTAATTTGAATTCTTTTATCTAAATAAAATTTTGAATATTAAAATTCTAGATGTTCCTAAGAATTTATCCCAGTGATAGTTTAAATTAATCCCAAACAGTCTTATACAGGGCAATACATAAACCTTTCATTCTAGACTACATCTTTATCTTATTTTTGATTGGTCTATACTTCTTCTGTCCATCAAAATTACTAAACCATTTTATTAAATAGGTCTATTCATCCTATAATTAAGAGAAAATTCTATAGATTTTATGTACCATTTTTCCATGTTTTTCTGATGCTTGAGTTTTCTTGAATACAACCTCAAAGTTGTCATCTTCTAAAATTTGTAGAAATTTTATTCTAGAGTTTTGTGTCACAAAATATGTTGATACTTAGTCAGCTAAGTGTATTCTATAATTTCATCAAGTTTCTACAAAATTTCTAAAGTTATTTGAGCATTTTTGGCCTAGGGGCATTTTGATAATTATGCCATTCAACCTAGGGGTATTTTGGTCATTTTCAAAAATGTCCAAGGGCATTTTTTTTGTAATTTTCATTTTAAGGGTTTTCTAGTAATTTCTACTTCATGGAAAGAGTGATATAGTTATTTTTCTTTAAACATACTTGTATCCAATTATCATCACATTTTTATAATTTTGGGGATGTTACACACACATGCAACAAACTAGTCATCCACTTTTCCACAATTCAACACAATTATGCTCAGAATGATGCATGCATCTGACTCAACTCTCAGAATGCAATGTGGTACCATTATCATGGAAATAGCCTCTCTCAGTAAAATGATGCAGTAGCTCATCGAGGTCACCCTGTCTCGTGCACTAGTTGCTCCCTCCATGGTGATTAGCCCTGAGTCACAAGGGAGTTCCAAATAGAGTGATTGCCCCCTAGTACCCCTGGGACTTACTGCCAAAGACGCGCCCAGTTGGCGCGGTTAGCGCCGTAGTGGCGTGCTTAGCGCCATAAGTGCCCAGGAAACCTTTTGTTGCATGAATTTGGCACGAATAGCACCATATATGGCACGATTAGCGCGGGAACGTCGGTAGGACCAGTTTTAAAGGCCAAAATACGAAATTTGGGGCCATTTTCACTTCTCCTTCTTCCTCTAAACGTCCACCACCATTTCTGAGGCTCCCAAGCTTCTTGAGCCTTGTCTCTTCACCAAAATCATTCCCTTTGATCACAAATCTTGTGAGAAACTTGTTGGAAACCATAATCCTTCATCCTTTTTCCCCTTATAATCCCTTAATTTGAGAATCCCTTTTCTCAAGGGAAAGTTGGAAAAGCTCGAGACAGGCGAGGAACAACAGCGATCCACGGACACCTGAGCAGGGAAAAGGGGTTCAGAGGTCTTCCCTGCCGTTTCTGAGGTAAGAAACTCAAGTTTTCCCAATTAAATTGTGAATTGAGATTTGGGTGAATAGTGACCCGCTATTGATAGAGCTAGAATTAGCTCTGGGTCTTTTAGAAATATATGTTTAGAACACTTTGGGGATGAAGGATTAGCTCTCAGATTGTAGTTTGGTGAACTTTAAATTCTGGCTCTAGAATTATGCATCTGTGACTTGTGTTGAGTCACTTGATGATATAGAGACATGCAAGAGCCTTAGTTGATGGTTTGTTATGCCTGAAAGGCTAGATGAACGGTGCCTTAGGTGTGGTATGGACCGTTCAAGCTACAGTTGAATTCTTGAGTTATTGGTTTAAAAAGGGCTTTGAGCCCATTGTGGGAGGCTTGTATTGAGTCTGTAATGACTCTAATGCCATGTTTGAGTTTTGATAGACTTCTGAGGGTCTATGAGAAGCTTGGTGTGTGCTAGGCTATAATGAACCTTAAGTTAGAAGACAGAGAGGTTAACATGGAAAGGAAGGGTGTTACCTTCCATATAAACGGTTGAACATCGTTTCTGATTGTCTATTTCATGCCTATTGTAGGGCGTGAGACGTACAGCACTGGTGGAGGTCACCACAAGATTAGGAGAGCTGATTCTGAGCTGAGAACAGGTAAGCTCAGTGTTCTTGGGGAATGTTTCCTTTGTCTGTGCTCACTACACCCTAAATGGGTGATTGTTTGATGTATTGTGAATTCTGATGTTGTATGATGCTGTAATATTGTTATATGTATCAGATGTGATAAAATGTAGTGATGGCATGCTGTAAATGAAATGCTAGAAAAATCCTGAGATGGGGTACATTTGTATTGATTACATTAGCATAATGTATGTTGTGTTGGATTTGATGTTGATGATACTGTGTGTTGTGATTGCATGAGCATATACTGGCCAGTAGATTGAGGAACTATGGACCCCATTGGGAATGTGCCCTTGAGTGGATGATCTCCCTTGGGATAATCCATAGGCGTCCATGTAAACCCTGAGTAGATGTGCCTTTAAGTAAATGATCCTATTCAGGTATTGGGCGACAAGTCCTGAGTAGATGTGCCTTTCAGTAGATGATCCTACTCAGGCATGAGTCCTGAATAGATGTGCCCTTCAGTGGATGATCCTATTCAGGTACTCAATGTGAAGTTCTGGATAGATGTGCCCTTCAGTGGATGATCCTATTCAGGCAATGTGTGTTGATTGCATATGCTTGTTCTGGCTGTTGTGTGCATGTAGCCTGTTCATTTGAGCCGTGAAGGCTGATTGTATGATGAAATCTATATGAGAGGACTATTTGATATGATTTCTATAATGTTATGTTATATATACATGTAGATTTATATGTTTATGTGCTGGGAAGTGAACCAGGGGAAGGAAAACCTTTGAGAACCCTGAGTTTACTGGATGATTATCTTACCCCTGTTGGGGCTCATGTTGCAGGAGCTGAGACTGAGGTCACTGAGAGATCCCAAGGCAAGAGGCCTGCACTGGGATAGTGTGAAGATCACCCTAGGTTTAGATGATTGAGCTTGTTAGCTCAGATTTTGTTTATTTTGTTTGTATTTTGATGCCTAGGGAACATTTGTATAGTTTTGAGAATTATGTACCCTGTAAAGGATAATTAATTCACCATATATGTATAAAGATGTATTTTATACTTGGTTCAGACTTCCTTTAATGTTTATTTCCATGCTTGCTGCGTTACTCTGATATTGTATAATGTTAATACGCCGAGTGCACACGGGGTGTTACATTTTATGCTATCAGAGCAGTGTTTAAGGAAGCAATATATAGTGAATTACATGTTTTTCCATGTGTGTTGTAACACCCTCAAATTTCAATATATCTGTGCATTTTCTGGTAAATTTGCATTTATAAATAAATGACATAAATACCCCTGGACACTTTTGAAAATGACCAAAATGTCCTTGAACAATTTCACAAATGACAGTTAGGTCCCTAGAATAAAAAGACTAAAATGCCCCTGAACATTTACCCAAATGACCAAAATACCCGTTTTGCTCTGATAAAGCCAGAAAACCTCAGTAAGGTTATGGAAGCCTAATAAAAGTCTAGTATGCTCCTAAATAGAAAATTAGTGACATTTTTAATAAAGAAAACTATGAAATAGAATTTTTAGAAATTTTGAAAGATAACTCAAAAAGAATGAAATACAAACTAATCTAAGTTTTACAAAAATACAGAAAT
>PYAF01004273.1:50356-63366 GCA_007407185.1 Glycine tomentella | reverse complement strand
GAAAACAAATTAAAAGGAGGCTTTCAAAAATTATGGAAATAAGTTTATACTAAGTCTTTTTAATTACAAGACATAAAATAAAATTAAAGTATAAAATTTTTAACTATAACTAGACTACTTAAACAAGCTTTAGACTACCTAAACAAATTTAAGTGGAATCCAATGGCCTTAAAACCATAGGCTGGCCGTGCACCTCCAAAAAGGCTGAAGAAAACTTTAGAAACCTTGAGAGCAAGGCCACTTGGAGGATTTACAAGCTAGGAACAACATCATTGGACCAAGTAGAAAGTTACTTGGCAATAATTGAATAAAAATCTTCTAAAATCTAAGCCACTTCACGTGAGATTAAAATCAAAAGGCAATGAACTAAAGCTTGATAAAAAACTGCACGGACCAAGCAAAAGACAAGGAAGAATGTAGAACAGTTTTAAGTTAAGCAAGGACCAATGAGAAGTGAACAACTAAAAAGCTAGCTTAAGATATTTTTCATTCAAAGCCAAAGAACTAGCAATATAAAAGGATTGGTGGGGACCAAGTGGGGCTGAATTCTTGCACGGACCACATCTCCATTCAGCCATATCTTTTCCACCTTAAAACAAAAGCAAAACCAGCCACACTCAAAGGAAGCTCCACGTGAAGATATTAGGAAAGTTTGGACCACTTGCTGAATTTTAAACTCAAAGAAAAGCCAAGGTAAGGGAAGTAATTTAATAGACATGGATTACATGATTGATAGGTTAATTTAACACCCACTTAATTAAATTTAAAGCTATGTTATTTCTTATTTTATGACACTTTAAGTTTGGCATGTCAAGTGTTTGATTAAAATTCTCAATGAAATAGAATAGTATATGGACTTAACCTTAAACATCCTAAATAATAATTAACTTAACTTAATTAAGTGGCTGACCAAAATGCTTAATACTACTTTGTGGCCATAGGTTACTTTGTTGTATTAAGTTGCTGTAGGATATTTTACTAGGTTGCTGTAAATTGATTTAATGTTGTTGTATGTTGTTGCTTAATTTATTATGTTGCTGTTATGGTTGTAATTATAACTAAATGATGTTTTATGCTGTTACTGTATTTAATTAAATTGTATGTTGCTGTTGCTGCATTTAATTAAGTTGTTGATGTAAGCTGTATGACATATGTTGTATATGTTGCTGTATATTTAGTTGCTATATATTTTATTTAGTTGCTGTATATTTTAATTAGTGCGGTATATTTTATTTGGTTGCTGTATATTTTATTTGGTTGCCGTATATTTAATTAGGTCACTGTATTTAAGGTTGTTGTATAATATTAAGTTGTTGTATGCTGTTGTATACTCTATAATACGGTATTTAATAGGTTGCTGTATGCTGCTATGTATTTTATGATGTTGTATTTAATTAGGTGGTTGTATATTATTTTATTTATGTTGCTGTATGATATTCTAACATTCACTTGATGTTGAGCTATGATAAAGATTCATATTATATATATTCTTAAGATTATTTCTTTAAGAAAATTGTGGGCACTGATATTTGTGAGATTGATGGATGATTAAAAAAATGTTATAGTGCCAAGTTATGAGACTTTGAGAAGTAAATGATAAAAGGAATTGAAAGATAAAATCAAATCATGCATCATTCACATTTGACCCCTCAGAGTGGAGGGAGATTTCACTAGAGTGGGTGAAATTATTTTATGGTACCTTATTACCCCTCAGAGTGGAGGGAGGTTCCGCTAGAGTGGGTGGAACTATTTGAATTATGGTACCCTGTGGTGATAATCTGAGATCTTAGACATGCATCATTTAACCAAGAAATCATGCATCAGTTATCATATATCTGTTTATAAATGTTAGTTTATGTTCTACATATCAGTTGTTTACTTTAAATTGGTTAATCCGTTATTCTATTTTTCTGTCAATTATCTAATCATGTTTATTAAATACTTACCCAAGTTGTGTCTGTGGTTTGACACCTGTGATGACCCCAATTTATTTGGGTGAGCAGAGGAACAGTGAAAAACTGAGATACGAAGAAGCTTGGATGATTTGCATGCTGTGTTTTGTCTTGATGTATGGTTGATCTAGTTGGATGTTGTTGCTTTTGGAGATTATGTAATGCATACTGTACTATTTTGGTGGTGGTCTGTGTTTTATTATGGATGACTGTACATGGACTGTTATACTTAACTATGCTTAAATTGCCTAGACTACGTATTATGTTAAATTATTCCAACGTAGCAAATCGTTTAGAATATTCTTTTACGTAACAGAATCGCGTAGAAATTTTTTTTCCGTAAACTAAAAACGTGATCGGTAAAATATGATATAATGTCATAGGTTAAAATGAGGAAATTAACCGAATTCATTATATGTGTTGGGTGTAAACCATGATTACTGCATGTGTGATGTTAAGTGTGAGCCTTATATGTGCAGTATCATGGTGAGAACCCGGAATACCAGTGAGAGGGCGGGTGCAGAGGAACAACCCGACCCGGTTGTAGCTGCTTTGGCAGCTGTGCAGCAGGAACTTGCTGCAAGTAGGCAGGCTAATGAAGCCTTGCTTAAGACGAATGAAGAGCTCATGGTTGAGTTGAGAGCTCAACGTAGGGAGGATAGAGTATCCCCTACACAGCAGACTCCTGAAGGCGAGGGTAGTCGCCATCAGGGTAGAGGTAGCCATCACTCTAATGGGCCTCAGCACCAGAGAGGGGACAGGTCGTCCCAGGCTGATACAGAGGAGGACACAACTGCTAGAGGAAGGATGCTTATTGCCTTCAGGAAGCATGATCCTCCATCCTTTCATGGGGAGTATGACCCCATAGCTGCTACTAAGTGGTTATAGGCATTGGAGAAGATTTTTACAGTGATGGAATGCTCAGACCATCAGAAGCTTCTCTATGCTACCTATCTGCTTCAGGGGGACGCTCATGAGTTGTGGGTCACCACTTCAGAGTTATTGAAGGGCCAGGGTGAGGTCATTACCTGGCAGGTGTTTGAGGCACAGTTCCTGGACCGATACTTTCCCAGAGATGCCAGAGAACAGAAACAAGCTGAGTTTGAGAGCCTGATACAGGGGAAGATGTCAGTTGATGAGTACTTAGCCAAGTTTAATGAGTTGGTTAAGTATGCACACTTCAGGAGGGCTTTACCTGAAGCAGAGGTTTTGGCTGCTAAGTTCCAGAGAGGACTTAGAGAGAACATTGAAGAAAAGATCGCAGGCAGTGGATCCAGAGATCTGGGTAGCCTAGTGAGACAGTGCCGCCAGGTAGAGGATATGATCAGGAGGCGCAATGGAGGCCATTCTACCCAGGCTGAGAGACAGGAGGCCAGGAGACCCGGTGGATCAGGCCCTACTGGTAAGGGCAAAGGCAGAGACCTGGGAGTTTCTTCTCCAGCAGGTAGATTCAAGAAGGGCTCTAGACAGAGAGGAGCGCCCCAGAGGGCTGGTTTACCTCCCAAGTGCAATACTTGTGGGAGGAACCACTGGGGAGTGTGCCCCACCGGCCAGTTGGTTTGTTACAGATGTGGCAAGCTAGGCCACTATGCCAGAGAGTGCCCACAGGCAGGTAGTCGGGCTGCAGTTGCTCCAGTGATATCAGCAGCACCTACCACAGGCCGGGTGTATACAGTAGCTACTGGAGAGGCCGCCAAAGCTCCTGATCTGATCAGAGGTATTATTTTGATTGACGTGTATGATGTGAGAGTCTTGTTTGACTCTGGAGCCACTCATTCTTTTATTAGTGATCGCACTGCACAAGGACTGAACTTGCCTATGTTCAGACTTCCTATTCCTATGGAGGTCACTACCACCTCTAAGGAGCAGTGCAGAGTGGATTTGTACTGTAAGGATGTGCATTTTCAGTTTGAGGGCAGAGAATATGTTGTGGATCTGTACTGTTTGGCGATGCCTACCCTGGAGGTTATTTTGGGTATGGATTGGTTGGCCAAGTATGGCATCATGTTAGACTGCTGTCACAAGAAAGTTGTAGTGCCCTCAGATGGAGTCAGTTCGAGTTCCGTTTCATTCCTCTCAATCTTGCAAGTTCGCAAGGATATACAGAGAGGAGCTCAGGGATATTTCTTATGGAGTACAGCAGTTGAGAAACCAGGGGTGGATATGTCAAAGATTTCGGTGGTGAGCGAGTTTGTTGATGTCTTTCCTGAGGAGATTACACAGCTTCCGCCGGACAGGGGAATTGAATTCTCCATTGACTTGGTTCCAGGTGTGGGACCTATATCCATAGCCCCTTACCGCATGTCTCCTTTAGAGTTAAAGAAGCTGAAGGTACAACTTGAGGACTTGTTGTCCAAGGGTTTTATTAGATCGAGTGTGTCACCATGGGGAGCACCGGTTCTATTTGTGAAGAAGAAAGATGGGAGTATGCGGTTATGTGTAGATTACAGGCAGTTGAATAAGGTTACTATAAAGAATAAGTACCCTCTGCCTCGCATTGATGATCTGCTGGATCAGTTGAGGGGAGCTTGTGTGTTCTCCAAGATCGACCTGAGATCCGGGTATCATCAGATCCAGATTAAGCCAGAGGACATACCGAAGACTGCATTCAGGTCAAGGTATGGCCATTATGAGTATCAGGTCATTCCTTTTGGTCTGACAAATGCCCCTGCAGTGTTCATGGACTATATGAACAGGGTATTCAGACCATTCCTAGATCAGTTTGTAGTAGTGTTTATTGATGACATATTGATCTATTCCAAGACAGAGGCGGAGCATGCTGAGCACCTTAGGACCGTTCTGCAGATTTTAAGAGATAATCAGCTGTATGCTAAGTTATCTAAGTGTGAGTTTTGGCTTTCAGAGGTGAAATTCATGGGCCATGTGATTTTTGCAGATGGGGTAGCAGTTGATCCCAGTAAGATTGAGGCTGTGATGTCTTGGGAGAGGCCCAAGAATGTTTCAGAGGTCTGTAGTTTCCTTGGTCTAGCAGGTTACTACCGGAGGTTCATTCAGGGATTCTCACAGATGGTGTTACCTTTGACCCGCCTTACTAGGAAAGGTAGCCCATTTGTTTGGACTCATGAATGTGAGGAGTGTTTCCTGAGATTGAAGGAAAAGTTGACCACAGCCCCAATACTGACTCTTCCTGATCCCGAGGGTTGTTTTGAGGTTTATTGTGATGCATCTAAGCAGGGACTTGGATGTGTATTGATGCAGGAGAAGAGAGTAGTTGCTTATGCCTCCAGGCAGTTGAAGCCACATGAGGAGAATTATCCTACACATGATTTAGAGCTTACAGCTATTGTGTTTGCTCTAAAAGTGTGGAGGCATTACTTGTATAGCGCTAAGTTAATGGTGTTCAGTGACCACAAGAGCCTCAAGTTCTCATGAGGCTCTTCTTTTTGGGCTTGAAGAATTTCTTCTTGTTATCCTTTGGCTTTTCAAGGACAATACATTCCGACTTGAAGTGCCCTGGTTTCTTGCAGTCATTGCAGATGATTGGACTTTTAGCTTTCTTGTGGAAGGATCTTTTGGATGATCTGTTGAACCTGGAGAAGTTCTTATTTTTCAACATCTTTATGATCTTTCTTGTGGTCAAACTTAGCTCATCATATTCTTCATCAGAGTCATCATCATCAGACCCTTCTTCTGAATCATCATTAACGGCAAAGGCTTTGGACAATGACTCTTTGGACGCAAAGTTGCGTTTTTGTGTTTGAACCGTAAAGGCTATCGATTTCCCTTTCTTTGTTCCTTGATCTTAATCAAGCTTTTGCTCATGGACTTTAAGAATTTTGACAAGCTTTTGATGTATGTTGTGTATGTACATGGGGCTGCAATGACTTGTTGGATATCCTTGGGAGGGAAGATGATGAGTTTAAGAATTTTAAGATTCACTAGAGAGGGAAAGGGATTGCTTCTAATTTTTAACTATCCATGGTCAGTGCGTTGATACGCCCATGTTTCATACTTCATAATTGCATGGAAATAGAATGAAGGCAGTATGTACATGTGGTTTTTTTTTAGGTTAAAAATGCGGGTACTTGGGGGCATGTCACTCAATTTGGAACTCCCTTGTGACTCAGGCTGATCACCATAGGGGGAGTGGCTAGTGCACAACAGGGTGACCCCGACGAACTACTGAATCACATTCCTAAGTGAGAGTGTTATGTGGGCACTTGATAAGTGTCATATTTTAGTTATTTACGGGATTATAATGCTAGCTCTTATCTTTTTGATCTTAGTAAATTCTCTTTATAAACTTTCCCTAATTCTAGTTGTTTTATATTTTGTACATTTATAAATGTTTTTGTTTAAATTTGAAAGATTCATCCATTCAATTTTTATATTTTGATAGATATATGTTGCATCCAAAAATCAAGACAAGATGAAAGGGAAAAAATGTTAAAATAGCAAAAATTCAAAAAGGAAATTTGCACAGGCTAGAAATCAGCTCGCCTGTGCTAATGATATAACACCCTGAAATTTCAATAACTGCAAAATAGATGTATTATGTATTTGTTGTGTTATTTGATTGTTTGATAACTTGGATTATTTGATTGGTTTTGTGGATTAACCTTGTGAAATTTCTTGGTATGAATGTTAAGTTATGTGAACTTTGTTTGATTTATTTTTTTTGCAAGGCGAGAGTGATAGTTTGACCCATAACCTATTTCAGTAAAACTACTATCCCGAATTTGTAAACCGTTGGATCGTCCCACAATTTTTTCAGTAGCTTTCCAACCCATCTTTGCATTTTTTTACCGTTGGGATCTTGATGATGACGAGTTTGTGATGTCGCGCTAAGTGAGCCAATGTCGTGCTGAGCCCAATTCCCAGACAGTGAGGATATTGCGCTGAGCAAGCCAGGGCGTGCTGAGAGAGGAACTCAAGTTATAAATACGCAGCAGCGGTGCAGAAACCCGAAAAACATGTTTCTCTCTCTCTCTCTCTTCTCGCCCAAAAGCCCTAAAACCCCATTTTCCACCACCCACAACCACCCTCAACCACCACGGACCACTGTTGTTTGCCACAGAACCATGACATGGCAAAAAACCTCTTAATCAAAGCAGAGTCTTCGAAACTCCTCTCGAAGTTTCGGTAGAGAACATAGCTCCCAATCCTTCTTTCTTGGTTTCCTTGAGGTAATCTTAGTTTCCTTTGTCTTATCCTAGCTATTTTAAGCTTCTATTAGTGTCTGTTGTGTTTTGGGTACCGTTGTTGAGAGTTTTACACTTCCTTTGAAACCCTTTTAACATGAGATGCTGTAAAAGTCTTCTTTTTATAAAACTGATGTCATTTATATGATCTTTGTTGAACCCCGATCACATTGGCGTGATTGGAATTTCAAAATGATGTCTTTTGGTGAGAACTCCCAAAACACCGTTCTCCTTTTTTTATTTGAGTAGGTATTTGACCCCAAATTTTAATATTGATCTTACCTTGGAAATCTATACTAAATTATCTTAATTTGGTATACAGAGCTCTGTGTTTGGACGAAAACACGCATATTCAAAGGATCTCGACATAACATCGCGATGTTTTAACGGGAGAACTCCTAGTTAGGTAAAGGGAGTTTATTATATTATAGTTTTAATACCATAGTTGGGGGCTAGGGAGTCAAACTATGAAGATAACTGCTTGTCCCTGTTGTGTGCTAGTTTTCAAGAAAAGCTAAGTTTTTAACTAATGAGATGTGATGTATTTATGATTGATATGTGTTTGCTCTTGCGCGTGCTCGTCTTCAAAGCAAATTATGTTTTTAACTAATGGGACGCAGTGTATTTTTATTGATAGTTGTGATGATAACGCTGAAATGAGATGCTGTTTATATGGTTTGTGATGCTTAAATGAGGCAATGTTGATGTGGTTGATAATGTTGAAAATGAGATGAAATTGATATTTATGATAATAATGTTGAAATGAGATAATGATGATGTGGTTGACGATGTTCAAATGAGATATATGTTGATTGAGTTAATTATGATGAAATAAGATGAGTTTGATATATATGATGATGATATTTAGATCATGTGATGTGGATACCCATGGGGGGTGCACGTCTGGTCATCCTTGCGGGAAAGGATTTGTTCCTGGCCATGGTCATGCATTGCTGGTGCCCATGGTTATCATTGTGTAATGTGGATATACATGGATACCCATGGGGGTGCATGACTGGTTATCCTTGCGGGGAAGGATTTGTTCCTATCCGGGTCATGCATTGGTGGTGCCGATGGTTGTATGTCATGTATGTACACGTGGGGTGCAATGACCGGTTGGTTATCCTTGTGGGGAAGGATTTGTTCCTAGCCACGGTTAGTGCATTTGTGAGCCCACATTGGGGTGATGTGTATGTACATGGGGGGGTGTATGACTAGTTATCCCTGCGGGGAAGGATTTGTTCCTAGCCAGGTCATGCATTGATGGTGCCCATGTTTCATACGTCATATTTCATGGATGGAAATTGTAACACCCCGTGTGCACCCGGCGTATTAACATTATACAATATCAGAGTAACGCAGCAAGCATGGAAATAAACATTAAAGGGAGTCTGAACCAAGTATAAAATACATCTTTATACATATATGGTGAATTAATTGTCCTTTACAAGGTACATAATTCTCAAAACTATACAAATGTTCCCTAGGCATCAAAATACAGACAAAATAAACAAAATCTGAGCTGACAAGCTCAATCATCTAAACCTAGGGTGATCTTCACACTATCCCAGTGTAGGCCTCTTGCCTTGGGATCTCTCAGTGACCTCAGTCTCAGCTCCTGCAACATGAGCCCCAACAGGGGTGAGATAATCATCCCAATAAACTCAGGGTTCTCAGAGGTTTTCCTTCCCCTGGTTCACTTTCCAGCACATAAACATATAAATCTACATGTATATATAACATAACATTATAGAAATCATATCAAATAGTCCTCTCATATAGATTCCATCTTACAATCAGCCTTCATGGCTCATATGAACAGGCTACATGCACACAACAGCCAGAACAAGCATATGCAATCAACACACATTGCCTGAATAGGATCATCCACTGAAGGGCACATCTATCCAGAACTTCACACTGAGTACCTGAGTAGGATCATCCACTGAAGGGCACATCTATTCAGGACTCATGCCTGAGTAGGATCATCTACTGAAAGGCATATCTACTCAGGACTTGCCGCCCAATACCTGAATAGGATCATCTACTTAAAGGTAGCAACGTACGGGTGTTGGTCTTCAACTTCATTAAGTGTGAAATAGTGTAAATATGCAATTAGCAATTAGTTGATCAGATTGTTGTCACAGCTGGCTAGTGTTAATGTCTCGATCGGGCCTACTAGCGGGTGGACAGATTTTAGTGTTGTGACTTAGCCACTTATATTGTCTATTTTCCTTCTCTCTCTCTCTCTCTCTCTCTCTCTCGGTTCAATTACCTGTATCATTGATATAAAGTGAAGTTGATATGGCCATATAAAGATTTTACCCGCTGTCTTGTAGGAGTAAATGTTAATAATGCAGGGTAGGTACGTAATACACTCATGCATGTGTAACAAATTGAGAAACTAAATATATAAACTAAACATCGACTCAGGGTTTACATGGACGCCTATGGATTATCCCAAGGGAGATCATCCACTCAAGGGCACATTCCCAATGGGGTCCATAGTTCCTCAATCTACTGGCCAGTATATGCTCATGCAATCACAACACACAATATCATCAACATCAAATCCAACACAGCATACGTTATGCTAATGTAATCAATACAAATGTACCCCATCTCAGGATTTTTCTAGCATTTCATTTACAGCATGCCATCACTACATATTATCACATCTGATACATATAACAATATTACATCAGAATGCACAATACATCAAACAATCACCCATTTAGGGTGTAGTGAGCACAGACAAAGGAAACATTCCCCAAGAACACTGAGCTTACCTGTTCTCAGCTCAGAATCAGCTCTCCTAATCTCGTGGTGACCTCCACCAGTGCTGTGCGTCTCACGCCCTACAATAGGCATGAAATAGACAATCAGAAACAGTGTTCAACCATTTATATGGAAGGTAACACCCTTCCTTTCCATGTTAACCTCTCTGTCTTCTAACTTAAGGTTCATTATAGCCTAGCACACACCAGGCTTCTCATAGACCCTCAGAAGTCTATCACAACTCAAACATGGCATTAGAGTCATTACAGACTCAATACAAGCCTCCCACAATGGGCTCAAAGCCCTTTTTAGACCAATAACTCAAGAATTCAACTGTAGCTTGAACGGTCCATACCACACCTAAGGCACCGTTCATCTAGCCTTTCAGGCATAACAAACAATCAACTAAGGCTCTTGCATGTATCTATATCATCAAGTGACTCAATGTAACATCCCAAAATTTTTAAACTATAGTTAAATATTAAAGCAAGTATTAGGCAAATTGATACTCTATATTTGAAGGATTAGGATGAAATATCAATAAGAGATATTACGAAAATGTTTGAAGAAAAAGGACCATATTGCCCTTTCCGTAAATAAGAAATGACAGAAATGCCCTTGAGGACGAAATGACAAAAATGCCCCTGGATATTTTGGAAATTACCAAATTGCCCTTAGATATTTTAGAAAGATATTTTAGAATGGAAATGTACATAAATGCCCTTGAATATTTTGGAAAGGACAAAAACACCCTTAGATATTTTGAATAGATATTTTCATGATGGTAATAAAGAATACTCTTAACTAACAGACTATTAGAATAGTTTGTAACAAAAAGGCAAAAATGGAATAAGGCTTTCTTAAGCATCAAAAGATATAAAAAGAAGAAAATTTATGTTCTCATCCCTAGGTGTATAGAATATGTGAAGATGTCAAGTTATGGGGAGGTTGTTTGAATTGCGTGTAATGGAGTGATTATGAATTGAACACAAAAACCTGTTTTAGTAAAAATATCATTATAGATGATTTAACCGTTGGATCTTTCTCAAATTTCAAAGCAAGTTTCCTAACCCATATATCTAACTTTTGACCGTTGGGATTGTCCAAATAATTCCTGTAACGTCAGAAATTAATTTTTCACTAAGACAGAAAATTCTAGAAAAAGGGCTACTCGCCCAGGCGAGTGGAACAAGCTATTTTTGGTTGCCCGGGCGAGTGAAGGCGGTGCTGAGCATCTATATACAGCCCCAAGGCACGAAAATGGAGGAAACCAAGCCTCCCAACAGCCCCAAAGCTTCCCTAACCTCCTCCATCACCTTTCCACTTTCAAAGAATAAAAACCCTAGCATTCTGAAGCCTTCCGGGGGATCTAGGAGCATTAGGAGCAAGGGTTATCCAGGAATTGGAGAAGGAAGCAAGGTATGGGGAGTTTATGATGAGTTTAGTTTGAATAATAATCCTTGTTTGATTTCATTATGTTTATTTATTCTTAGAATTATAAGGAACAATATAAAGATTAAAGTTTAAATAGTTTTCCTTGAATTATTCTATGAATTCAAGATTGCTCTCCATGTGTTTGATCATTAGCTTCAATAAATGAAAGATGTTTAAGTGTGGTTGGCTTGAATTCTTATTAATGGTTTTGATTTATATTTGCATAATTAAGTGATTTAGTAAAAGTTATGAATGGTTGTATGAGTGTTGAGTGAATTCTATAAAGTTAACATGTTGCTTGGTGGTTGTATGATATTGATGTGAATTAGAATCCTTGTGAAAAGTGTTGTGATTATATATGGATTCTATGAGCTTTGTTGATTTTGTAACAAAGATGACTTAAGAATGAATTACTGGTGATTTTGTGTTCCACTGGAGTGGGTGGAACTATCTGATATGTGTTCCGCTGGAGTGGGTGAACTATTTGATGTGAGAATTTGAAAACTAAAATATTTGATATGTATTCCACTGGAGTTGGTGGAATTAGTTGATATAAAAATTGAAATAAATGATAAAGAAGAAGAATTAAACCACTCATGCATTCTCATACACATATGCCTGGCGGGGGTTAATCCGTGGTGTTGATGCCTTGCGGGGGTTCATCCGTGGAGAAGTGTGTCAGATAGTTAGAGGAACTGAGTATGAGCGTTCAGACAGTGAGGAGTCTGAGCTGGGGGATGCTTCGGCAGTGGGGAACTCACGCCACCCATGATGATCACATGTAGTGTGGGTGACTTTCCTTTGCACCACTGTGACATCCTGACTGATCATGCAAGTTCTAGACCAGTGATTGGGGCTATCTGACTGTGGCCACTGATGTTGATTTTATGATAAAACTGAGATCTCAGTCATGCATCATGTTAAAAGATGAGCATGCATTTCATGCACCACATGATGAGTATGTGAAATGTTTATTTATTGATAAATAAGTGGTGAACTGAATATTTAATCTGTGTGTTGTGAAATAATCTGTGAATCAATTGGTCTTTTATATATATCTTATTCAAACTATGTTTGTCATAAACTCACCCGAGTTGTGTCTGTGGTTGACACCTGTGATGACCCCAATTCATTTGGGTGAGCAGAGGAACAGGAAAGCATGAGTGTAGTTGAAGATTGTTGAAGAAGTTTGATGAGAAGCTGTATGTTATGATTTATAATTTTCTGTGGCATGTAATTGTGATAAGTTGTCTGTATTATTTTGGATGACTGTATCTGGACTGTATATATTTTTATAATTGAACTGTGGTGAGGAAGAACTGTTGTTGTGTGATTTATGCGAATACGGCAAGTGCACCGATCGTTAACAAGTAATAAAAGTGAGTAAGTGAGTTATCGTCTCCACAGGGATTGGGGTAATTTTTACAATAATATTAATTATATATGATTGGAAAATAAAAACAGAAATAATAAAGAACAAAGAAGTAGTTGGATAAATTTGTGTTTGAATAAGAATAGAAATTAAAATAAATGTAAGAAAAGATAAAGAAATTACCAATGGAAGAAACAATTGTGGTCAGGCACAATCCCCTTTGTTCCTACCTCCTTCACTTGATTGGTTTATTATCTTAAGTCACACACGTGATAAATCTTTCCTAAATTCGTAAATCCTAGACTCTTAAGA
>PYAF01004273.1:28970-48336 GCA_007407185.1 Glycine tomentella | reverse complement strand
TCGCTTAGTTGATTAACCTGGACTGATAAGAATTAAGCGGAACAGATCATCTTTCGTGAATCAAGGAAATTGGAGGCGCAATCTGTTCTAGGGTTTGACTTGTTTTTAATTATTGCAATTCGTTTTTAATTACTGCAATTCGTTTCTAATTATTTATGTTTTAATTTCAAATTTAATTTCTGCCCAATTCTATCAAAAACCCCCCCAACACGTTTTCAATCCTTAAACATTGACAATTGATCCTTGAGAGACGACCTAGGAGTCAACTTCCTAGTACTACATTCAAATCAATTTAATTTGGTTGCGTACGACCTTCGATCAGTCGCCCTCCTCAAACTGCAGCGGCCTGTGTTTATGATCATAATAGCTTTTCTGTCGACTCTGAGCCTTCATCAATTTATCTCTAATCATTCTAATCTGCTCAGAGGTCTCCTGAACCATCTCAGATGATTCAGAAGAAGAGTTTGATGATGATGACTCTGATGAAGAATATGATGACCTAAGTTTGACCACAAGAAAGATCATAAAGATGTTGAAAAATAAGAACTTCTCCAGGTTCAACAGATCATCCAAAAGATCCTTCCACAAGAAAGCTAAAAGTCCAATCATCTGCAATGACTACAAGAAACCAGGGCACTTCAAGTCGGAATGTATTGACCTTGAAAAGCCAAAGTATAACAAGAAGAAATTCTTAAAGCCCAAAAAGAAGAGCCTCATGAGAACTTGGAAGGACCTGGACGATTCCTCATCTGGCGAGGAAAGTGAGGAAGTAGCCAACCTATGTCTAATGGCTGATGCGTCCACCAGCAAAGCACACCCAACACTGGATGCAAATTCAAATGATGAGGACTCTCAGCCTGATGACATTGTCAACTCTAATGGTGAAGTGGTAATATTCAAATCCAGAGAAGAATTAATTAAAGGATACAGTCAACTTCTATTTGCCTTTACTCACGTTTTTAAAGCTTATTGATAAGTGCCATATTTCAGTCAAACTATTGTTTCAATGATGACACTTATCTTTTGATTTCATTAACTTTGTCTATAAACTTGCCTTAAACCTAGTTGATTTGTATCTAGTACTTGTAAGAATGTTGTATTTCACATTTTGAAAGATTAATCCACTCATATTGTGTATTTTGATAGGTTCCGATGGCATCCAAAGCTTTCGAAACATCAAAGCAAGCAAAAAGGGCATAAAGTTCAAAATTGGGGGTGTCAAAAGCAAAATGTCCCAAGCCCAATGACCTTTCTTAATCATTAAGGCTTTAACTCGCCCAGGCGAGTAACAACAGTGTATTTTGCTCTCCCAGGCGAGTGAACATTCCAGAAAAAGTGCATTAGGTTGCCCAGGCGAGTGAAAATAGGCAAAATGGCTCGCTTGGGCGAGTGAAGCAGGCAGGAGGGAGAAATCTATAAATAGGCCACGAATTTTTGGAGGAAAGGAGGCCATTCTTCATTCTTTTCTTCCTTAGACTTGTTCTTAAGTCTTAGAAACTTAAATACTAGTAGTAGGTTAGGAAAGTGAGAGAAGTGAGATTTAGTGTGGAGACTCTGCCGGAAAGAAGCGGTGACGGGGCCCTTCATCAATTCTTCTCTTAAGGAGGTTCCCTCCACTATGAGTAGCTAGCTTCTCTGAGGATTGGATGTAATCTTCTTATCCCTATGTATCTTTTTTAATATTTATTTATGCATTAATCTTTTCTATTCCTTGTTGGTAATTTGATTCTGTGTTTAATGCTTGATTCTACTTTATCACTAGTTTCATGAATTAAAATCCTAAGCTTGACTGGAAAGTGCTCTTAGGGTTTAAACTAAATGATTTTACTCATTACGTTATGTTGCTAGGAATAGGGCATACCGTTTTGATTGCATAAAGCACGTGATTATAATTCTTAATGCTGGGGTATTTACTTCATATGCGAGGGATCGATATTCGGTAGATATTCTTAGGATTCTCAAATGCGAGGGATCGATTCGAGGTGAAATATTGTGTGCATCAATAAGGATAGATGATGATTTATGCATGGTAATATTAATTGCATATAAAAGGATCAGAATGATGAAATCCAATCTCACTTTCTCATAGATATATTTCATTTACTAAAGTTTAGTAATTTTACGTTACTTTCAAAACCAAATGAAATTCCGCTCAACCTCCTTGTACATAACTATTAAACTGTTAAATTCTATTTTGATTAACTGATTAAGCTCAAGTCCACATGGAGACGATCTTTATAAATTTTGTAACTTACAACAAAAAATTGGTACACTTGCTGAGAGTCTTAACAAGTTTTTGGCGTCGTTGCCGGGGACTTGAGTCGCTTGCTCAGTTCTTTCAAATTTAATTTCTCAGTTGAATAGGACTTTTTCATTGCTTTTGTTATTTTTAATTTTGTATAAATTCTCTTGTGTTTTATTTTATTTACTTTCCCTAACCTTGGTACTTAGAAATTGTTGCAAGTTTGTTCTTTTTCATTTTTGAGGTAAATTTCTTGTAGCTAAATCGATATTTAATTTAGAAATTACCAAGACCATAAAGGAAAAGAAACGAAACAACCAAAAAGCTACCGAGAGAATCTTCTTCTATTTTGATTCTCCTTCACCTATAAAAGCCACATGTAATTTATATTATGGTTGATAAAGGAGAGGGAGAGGAAAATAGACCACCAAGGAGGACTCTGGGTGACTATGCGTATCAACAAGGACCAAAACATTACAACAACATAGTCATTTCTCCTTTCAATAAAAAAGTTGTGGAATTGAAGCCCGCATTGCTCAGCCTAATTGGATTACATCCTTTTGCGGGAATAGATCATAAAGATCCATACACTCATTTATCCACCTTCATGGAGCTATGTAGTACTATGAGAGCCTCTGATGCAGATGCTAAAGTTGTCTATCTCAGATCTTTTCCGTTCTCCTTGACTGGTAAGGCAAAGATATGGCTTCAATCCCAACCAAATAAAAGTCTTACCACTTGGGAAGAAGTGGAGGAAACATTTATTACCATTTTCTTTCCTCCATCCAGATTCATTAGCGCAAAATCAGCAATTGCTACTTTTTCCCAAGGGTTTAATGAACCTCTCTGTGAAACCTGGGAGAGATTCAAAGCATTACTGCGGAGGTGCCTAAACCATAACTTTGATGATATTGCACAGTTACATATTTTTTACAGTGGTTTGAGACCTTAAACAAAGATGATTCTTGATGCCTCAGCTGGAGGTACCATGATGTCAAAGAGCCCAGAGGAAGCAATTGTAATCATTGACTCCATAGCAGCTAGTGATCTCCGATTCAAAGGAAAGGTATAATGGACCTGGATACTTAAAATGAAATTCTAGCTCTAAATAAACTCTTGACTCAACAAATAGAGGCCTTGACCAAACAGATAGGCCAACTCCCTCAACAATTTCAGCAAGCACATAGTGATTGCCATCAAGAAAAGGAGGCTTATTATATGCAAAATCAGACTAGACGTCAATAGAACTTCCAAGAAAATTACCAAGGCTATATAGGTGGTCCATGTTCAAATCAGCCTTATGGCTGGAGGCAACAAAATGATAATGCATATTATGGTCCCACTAACCCTTCTTTTGCAGGTCCTTCTAACAACTCTTATGTAGGTTCTTCAAATATGTGTCCACCACAACAACAACAAGAAGCTCAGCCTGATAGAATATCAAGAATGGAAGATACTCTAACTTAGTTTATGCAGATGTCCGTTACAAATCAAAAGAACACTGAGGCTTCCATTAAAAATCTTGAAGTTCAGGTTGGACAGCTTGCAAAACAACTGTCTGAGCAGAGAAGTGGACCTTTTTCAGCAAACACACAGGTTAATCCAAAGGAACCAAGGGAGTGTTTTAGAGTGGATGTCTTGAATGGAGGAATTTATGACTCCAAAAAGTTGGTTCAAGAAAAAGATCGTTCAGAGAAAATATTAGTCGAAGCATTGGAGGAAATCAGTAAATCTGAAGAAGAAGATAGTTTAGATTATCTCCAACAATCAGATGCTTTCAAGAAAATTCCTTCCCAATAGTTTATCTTTGAGGCATTGTCAGAGGAAGTGAAAAATCAAGAATCACAGATAAAGATAAACGCAGTACCTCCATATGCTAACAATGTTTTCCTTGCAGGGAATTTAAAGAAACTAGTTATCAGCAATACAAGTCAAAAAGAAAAGAAACTGGTAAAAATATTGGAGGAAAATACAAAAGCCAAGGGCTCATCCATTGTTCGCTATGAGGAAGATGAAGATATGGAATCAAGAAGAATGAAGAAAACAAGTTTTGATGTTTTACATGCCCACTCAATTGATGGCATTTGTAATTCTTGCTTAAGCGTGGTTCAAGTAGTTAAAGCCTCACTGCCCTCACTTATCTTGATTAAATCATGCATTCATACATACATTTAATCATGTTTAATCATATGGTAATAAGTAATTTGATGTTAAGTCATAAAGGTAATAGATTTTTATAAAAACTGTTTTTCACTATTTTTATCGATTACATATATGATATAATCAATTAAATGCATGTGAATAGGTTTGTACATTGCCTTATGAACATTTTAATCAATTACCATTGATTCGTAATCGATTAAATGTGCTGAACACTGAAATAGAGGTGCTCTGTGATAATCGATTACATCACGAAATAATTGATTATCTGAGTCACTGCATAATTCATGAAAGCATTTTTCATCTGGTTTAATCGATTACTAGATATTCGTAATCGATTAAATATGCATTGATAAGTTTTTCACATTGTCTGTGATAATCGATTGTTTAGGAATTTAATCGATTATCTATGTGTATTTGAAAACTCAGGTCATTTGGAATAATCGATTGTATGATGTCCATTTTTTTATAAATAGAACAGCTTGCACTGAGTTTGGTAATGAAATATTTTGTGAAGTTTTTGTACAAACATTGAGAAAATCACTTTCTAGAGTTCTTAAAACTCAAAGGCAAGAGGGAGATTAGAAAATCAAAAGATTCCAAAAGTCATGGAGTTTTACATGATATATTAGTCATTGTCTACATGATGTGAAGTTTTGTTCAAGCTTTCTAATTAAAGAAGTCACCAAGAAAGATCATTTGCACACATTCTCAGTTTGGTTAGATCATTCATTTCATTGAATTCACTGAGGAATAAGAGGTGATATCTTTCTTGAACTATAAGCTTGGTTATTTTTTATTGATACTTGTGTGGTGATTGTATTGAATGTTCTTGTAACAAATTGTAATCTTTAAAGCTTTTTCTAGAAAGGTTTCTAGAGGGAAGAACAGAGAGGGGATCCCTGGTTCTTGATCTTTGAAAAGTCTATAGGTTTAGATTTTGAATTTTACCTAGGGAGGGTAAAAGAGATCATTGTAAGCTTGTAAAGATATTATATTTGTGATAGTGGAACTCTAATCAAGGTTTGGTTAGAAGAAAACATGGATTTATTTGGTCCTTCAAGAACCATGAGCTTAGGAGGAAATTATCATGGACTTGTTATCGTTGATGATTACTCTAGATACACTTGGACATTGTTCTTAAGATCTAAAAGTCAAGCATTCTAAGCTTTTAAGAAACTTGCCAAGGTAATTCAAAATGAAAAGGGATGTAATATTGTTTCAATTAGAAGTGACCATGGTGGTGTATTCCAAAATGAACACTTTGAAAAGTTCTGTGAAGATTTTGGAATTAATCACAATTTTTCAGCTCCAAAAACACCACAACAAAATGGTGTTGCGGAGAGGAAAAACAAATCACTTGAAGAAGGAGCAAGGACTCTTCTAAAAGAAACAAAATTATTCTGGCCCTGCATGTCTGAAATTTCCATCTCACTTTGTCTTAATCAATTAAATCAAATTATAATCGATTACACTTCATCTTCAACAATCATTTGCTTTGATATAATCGATTACCTAAGATTTTAATCGATTACATCATTTCTGAGTAGTGATATTTAAAGTGAAATAATCGATTACATAAGCGAAATAATCAATTATTTCAGTGGTTACCGCAGAATGTGACAGTTTTTGAATTTGCCCAACTACTATTAAGCACGATTTGATGCAATCAAAGCCACTATGTGAGTGATTAAGGCCACAACAACTATATTTTTCACATTCTCAACTGCTCACAACCTCAAATTGCCTATAAATAGTGAAATTGTGAAGTTGGTATCTTACACCTTATACTCTGTTTTCTCATTCTGTATTTCTCTCTGAAACTCTCTTATCCTAAGAGGTTATTTTCATTCTTTAATACTCAAATTCGTACCCTCACCATGTCTACTTCCAAAAAGGTCAAAACCTCCAAAAGGAAAGCACAAGCCCAGCCTTCTAACCCTGTCACAAATTGGCTTGATCATTGGTTTTCCAATGAAGCTGATAAAATGAACTATTTGCAGTTCAATGCTACCAAGCTTCTCTGTCCACCCAAATTCTTGAGCCTTGCTTGGTTTACCCAACAAGGATTTCAGTTTCCACAGTTGTTAGAGCAACAAGGCCTAACAAAGTTTGTTGAAATGAAAGGCACATTCTATCCTGACTTAGTTAAAGTCTTCTATACCTGTTCCAAGATTTCCATGCATGGAAACTATTCTCTCACAAGTCAATGGTGTTGCAACGGAAATCACACCTGAGATATGGAATGAGGTTGTTGGTATCTCCTTTAACGGAGAAAGAAGATTTGAAGAGGAAGCTGAAGGATACAACAAGATGGAGACATATAGAAGCATGCTCACTGACCCTCACATGAACCTGAGATTAAGGCTGAGCACTGGTCCTATGACACATGAGGACAGACTTTTACATTACATAATCACCTACATCCTCACACCAAGGTCTACCAATCATGCTCAAGGTACAGATGATGATTTTCAAGTTGTATATGGCTTGAAGAATGGAATCAAGCTGAACTGGATTTTGATCCTTCAAGAAATTATGTAGAAATCTAAAAGATTGGTAAACTATCCTTTTCCTTATGCTATTTTGGTTTCAAGATTCATTGACTACTTTCAAGTAGATGTGTCAAATGAGGTCATGGATAATACTAACTCAAGCAACAGCCAAATCAAGGAGAAGCACCTCACAAAGCTTGGCATGGTAAAGACTCCTTATGGTTGGCAAATGGCAGGCCAACCTGTGCCATTGGCTGAGGGAAAAGGATAAGGAGGTGATGAAGAAGGACATCAGTTGGGAGATGCTGAGGAAGCTCAAGATGAGCTTGCACCATCTGAACCACACTATTCTCAGTTTGAATCTTTGATGATTCAAAAGATGGATGCATTGTTCTCACTTCATCATGAACAAAGAGATGAAGTGAATTCATCTTTGGAAGAATTGAAGACTAGGATGAAGAACATAGAATCTAAGATCTTTAGGGATGAGTCTAGAGATATGGATTAGTTCTAGTCTTATTTTGTGTTTTAGTTATGTTTGATTAAGCTTTTTATTTTTGTTTTGTTTTGTTTGTCTTTGCTTATCTTATGCTTTGTACTTCCCTTGATAATGGTTAATGAATTTCATCTATTTCCTTTTCTATTTTGTCTACTTCTGTTATTTTTAATTTGGTATGCCAAATAGGGGGAGTAGAAAACTTTGATATTTTGATAATTGATAAATGAATAAAAGGGAAAAAGAATGAATGTTTAACTCAGGGGGAGCTAATAATGATTGAACTAATGACGAGTATCTGTATGTTATGAATGAATGTTGAAATTGTTTATGTAAAAATCAAGTTTTGGATATAATACTTGTTCTTTGCAAAAGCTAAGAAATTTTCACGATAAACATCTCTTCCTAAAAGGCATGTTCCATCAATTAAGTATTTGGCATGCTCAAATCAAAAAGGGGGAGATTGTTAGCTATGAGGAAGATGAAGATATGGAATCAAGAAGAATGAAGAAAGCAAGTTTTGATGTTTTACATGCCCATTCAATTGATGACATTTGTAATTTCTTGCTTAAGCTTGGTTCAAGTAGTTAAAGCCTTATAATCCTCACTTATCTTGATTAAATCATGCATTCATACATACATTTAATCATGTTTAATCATATGGTAATAAGTAATTTGATGTTAAGTCATAAAGGCAATTAGATTTTTATAAAAACTATTTTTCACTGTTTTAATCGATTACATATATGATATAATCGATTAAATGCATGTGAATAGGTCTGTACATCGTCTTATGAACATTTTAATCGATTACCATTGATTCATAATCAATTAAATGTGTTGAACACTGAAATAGACGTGCTCTGTGATAATCGATTACATCACAGAATAATCAGTTATCGAAGTCACTGCATAATTCACAAAAGCATTTTTCATCTGGTTTAATTGATTACCAGATATTCGTAATCGATTAAATATGCATTGATGAGTTTTTCACATTATCTGTGACAATCGATTATTTGGGGATTTAATCGATTATTTATGTGTATTAGAAAACTCAGGTCATTTGGAATAATCGATTGCATGATGACTTAATCGGTTATTTTGTTCTCGACATTTTTCCAGATTCCTGATCAACACTTTAATCGATTATCTAGTTGACATAATTGATTACATCAGTAAAAATAATCGATTACATTGATGAAATAATCGATTACAGTTAGTTATGTCTGTTTTTTTATAAATAGAACAACTTGCACTGAGTTTGGTAATGAAATATTTTGTGAAGTTTTTGTACGAGCATTGAGAAAATCACTTTCTAGAGTTCTTAAAACTCAAAGGCAAGAGGGAGATTAGAAAATCAAAAGATTCCAATAGTCATGCAACATGATATATTAGTCATTGTCTACATGATGTGAAGTTTTGTTCAAGCTTTCTGATTAAAGAAGTCATCAAGAAAGATCATTTGCACACATTCTCAGTTTGGTTAGATCATTCGTTTCATTAAATTCACTGAGGAATAAGAGGTGATATCTTTCTTGAACTATAAGCTTCGTTATTTTTTATTGATACTTGTGTTGTGATTGTATTGAATGTTCTTATAACAAATTGTGATCTTTAAAGCTTTTTCTAGAAAGGTTTCTAGAAGGAAGAACAGAGAGGGGATCTCTGGTTCTTGATCTTTTGAAAAGAGAACATTGTAAGCTTGTAAAGATATTATATTTGTTATAGTGGAACTCTAATCAAGGTTTGGTTAGAAGAAACTGGATGTAGCCTCCGGGGTTGATTGGTGAACCAGTATAAATCTTGTGTGTTTAAATATTTCTGTTTATGTTCATATTATTCTTGAAGTATTAAGTTTTGTTCATATCACAAGATTGGTGACAATACAAGAGTGGTTTGATTGGTTAAGGTGAAAGTATTTGTAAAAGTGAAGGTGAAGAAAAATATTTTCTTAATTGTTTTTAAAGATACGATCGTTCTTGAAAGTCTTCCGCTATAACATTTTTAAAAGGAATTTTAAAAACTCTGAGGTAAAACCAATTCACCCCCCCCCTCTTGGTTATTTTCATAAGTGTTCATTATATTTTCATCCATATGGTCCAATTGCTGGGAGCCGAAACCATAACAAAGGCGTCCAGCTAATAAGACGTTAAAGAAACACTCCTGGAAGGCAACCCAGTGTTTTTAAATTTTGTCTTTATTTATGTTATATGTCTTTTTAAAGTTTATGTCTTATCTTTTTGAAAGTATCATCTGTTTTGTTAGAATTTGGATATAGGTCCATTTTTTTTAGGAGAAGGCAAAGCAGGTAAGGATGAAGAACGTGGTAGATCTTGCTTATTATCTGAATGGAGGAAACTGAGTTCCTCAGCCATGATCTTCAAAAATTTGTGACATTGTTTTAATATTTCTTTATCGCTTTGTAGTTTAAATTTAGGACTTTGTTTCTTTATTTAAAATAGTTGTGTGCGTTTATGATTTTTTTTGGTATTGCGCACTCTAATTGTGTACACAGAGGTTTCTTTTTGGAAAGTACACATTTTTTTATCTTTTTGGGTACTTAACTAACTCACTTGTTTTAGAAAGAATCAACGGATAAATGTTTTGAAACTTACTTTTTGTATTGGATCAGAACACCACAAAATGAATTTTGGAAACTTTGAGAATGAAAAACAAATGAATGGTTTTCCAAAGATAAAATGAAGGCAAGTCTTTTTACATGGAATTGATAAATAAACATCTTTCGAAACATTGATTTGATTTGAACATGAAAACAGACCTTAAAGCCTTAGTGAGTGTGTGCATGCACATAAATTATATTGAGTGTCCTCACTGATATGAATTATAGTTGAATTTACACGAATTTTTAATTGTCATAACATATGATTCATGGATATGATTTAGGCCATCTTTATTTTTGAACAAATTTTAAGCCACTGGCCAAAAAGATAGACCAATATACATAATGATTTATCATTTGCAAGCCCTTTTGAGCCAAACACTTGATACTTTCTTGAAACCCTAAACTAGAATAAGAATTTTCCTACCTTACCAAAGGTTAGGAGAGCAAAAAGGGAATATTTTGTTGATGGACACCTTTTGGGTAGCTCATTCGATGAAAAAGACTTTTAAATGTGGCTATATGCTATTCATGTGAAAGAAAAGAAAGAAAAGTGACAGAAAAAGAAAAAGGAAACAAATTCCTCGTGTTTTAAATTGTACAAAGTTGGGTGAAAAGATTGATATGATAAACATGGATATCTCGGAAAGAAGAATAGGAGGTGATGATCTAATTGTTTTATCTTTATTTGCTCTCCTAGTCCCAACGTCATTTGAAAATCTGGAAAAACCAAGATTCCTTTCTAGCCAGGCCCAACCATAAAAGCCCTAATGATCCATGATAAATATGTATGATTTGATGGGGAATGAACTGCAAATTAATCTATGACATATCAGTGTTGGAATTGAGATTAAACACTTACCTATGGGAGAATTAAACACTTTTTGAGAGGTTTTCCTCTGTTTAAAACAATAAGGTGTTTCCTCTGATGTTCTTTAGAAATGAAATGTGAATTGATCTTAATCTCAAATTGGTTTTGTAAAATTCATCTTTTGTTTCAAATTCTCAAGGCTGACTATTTGAAAAAATGTTCTGATCACTATGAAAAGTTGATTCTTTACAAAGCATGTTCATAAGTATTTACTATAGTCCTAGTGTTAATTCACTTTGCTTGAGGACAAGCAAGACTCTAAGTTGGGGGGAGTGATAAGTGCCATATTTCAGTCAAATTATTGTTTCAATGATGGCACTTATCTTTTGATTTCATTTACTTTGTCTACAAACTTGCCTTAAACCTAGTTGATTTGTATCTAGTACTTGTATGAATGTTGTTTTTCACATTTTTAAGATTAATCAAATCATATTTTGTATTTTGATAGGTTCTGATGGAATTCGAAGCTTTCAAAACATCAAAGCAAGCAAAAAGGGCATAAAGATCAAAATTTGGGGGTGTCAGAAGCAAAATGGCCCAAGCCCAATGACCTTTCTTCATCATTAAGGCTTTAACTCACCCAGGCGAGTAACAATAGTGTAGTTTGCTCGCCTAGACGAGTGAACATTCCAGAAAAAGTGCATTAGCTCGCCCGGGCTAGTGAAAACAGACAAAATGGCTCACCTAGGCGAGTGAAGCAAGCAGGAGGGAGAAATCTATAAATAGGCCACAAATTTTTGGAGGAAAGGAGGCCATTCTTCATTCTTTTCTTGCTTAGACTTATTATTTAGTCTTAGAAACTTAAAAACTAGTAGTAGGTAGGTTAGGAAAGTGAGAGAAGTGAGATTTAGTGTGGAGACTCTGCCGGAAAGAAGCAGTGACAGGGCCCTTCATCAATTCTTCTCTTGAGGAGGTTCTCTCCACTATGAGTAGCTAGCTTCTCTGAGGATTGGATGTAATCTTCTTATCCCTATGTATCTCTTTTAATATTTATTTATGCATTAATCTTTTCTATTCCTTGTTGGTAATTTCATTCTGTGCTTAATGCTTGATTCTACTTGATCACCAGTTTCATGAATTAAAATCCTAAGCTTGACTGGAAAGTGCCCTTAGGGTTTAAACTGAATGATTTTACTCATTATGTTATGTTGCTAGGAATAGGGCATACCGTTTTGATTGCATAAAGCACGTGATTATAATCCTTAATGCTAGGGTATTTACTTCATATGCGAGGGATCGATATTTGGTAGATATTCTTAGGATTCTCGAATGCGAGGGCTCGATTTGAGGTGAAATATTGTGTACGTCAATAAGGATAGAATGATTTATGCATGGTAATATTAATTGCATATAAAAGGATCAGAATGATGAAATCCAATCCCACTTTCTCATAGATATATTTCATTTATTAAAGTTTAGTAATTTTATGTTACTTTCACAACCAAATGAAATTCCGCTCAACCTCCTTGTACATAACTATAGGGGGAGCAATAAGAAGAATGAAGCCCATGACTTAGAAGAATGATTTGAGCTTTTCACATGCTTTGAAGATTGTAAATCAAATAAAGTGTAGGAGAAGCCAATCTTTTGATCCTTGCATTGCATGCACATAATCATTAACATGCTTAAATGTTTTCATTAAAATATCAAAGCTTCTCACTATTTGAAAAAAAGATTTAATTGAGTAATGTTTTTGGAAAAACATAATTTCACTGTTTTAATCGATTACACAGAGGATTAATCGATTATTTGGTTCGTATTTGAAACGAGAAAAGCTTTGACGATCACTTTAATCGATTACACAACTCCTGTAATCAATTACATAGTGTAAAATGGATTTTGTGCATTGCTGTGATAATCGATTACCATTATTCGTAATCGATTACATAAGCTATTTGAAAAAGCTTGCTCCACTGCTTTAATCGATTACCATAAAATGTAATCAATTACACAAGTTGTTTCTGAAATAAAACTTTTATGTTTTAATCGATTGCAGCTCGAGTTAATTGATTATTTTCTTTGTTGTGAAACCCAGAATGAAGCCTTGAACACTTTAATCGATTAAGCCACAATTTAATCAATTACATAAGCTATTTTAATCGCTTATGTGGCATGTGTAATCGATTACAGGTTGTTACAAAAGCTGTTATAAATAGAAAGAAGGCTAGGCTTGAATAAAAACTTGAACACTTCGAATTTTCTGAATATACACAAGCCTTCTAAGAGTTTGAAAGTGATTTTATGGGTTAACTAAGCTCTTGTCCCACTCTCTCATCTTCATGGGTATTGAATGATTTCTTGGGCAAGAGATTTCAAAGGAATAATGGAGAGCATGTTCTGAAATTCTTTTTCTGAATTCAACTCTGATTGGTAACTCATGCATTCATATTGATTGGATCATTAGGTTTTTTCTCTCCATAATCTTTGGTTGTAAATTCGTTTTGTATTGTTTGTTATTTGTTGCTATTGTAAAAGGAGTTCTTTGAAGCTTGTTCTAGAGTAGTGTTCTCTAGGGAAGAACATAGTAGTGTTCTTTGGTTCTTGCTCACTAGAAGTCTAATAGGGTTTTAGATTTCTATTCTTTATCTAGTGTTGATAAAGAGAGTTTGTTGTAAAGCTTGTAAGAACAGGAATTTATAATAGTGGAACTCTTATTAGAAGAAACTGGATGTAGCTTCTTTTGAGAAGTGAACCAGTATAAATTCTTGTGTTGCTTTTCTATTCCTTCATCTTTAGCAGTTATCTTACTCATTTTGTTCTTGGCATCATTATCATTACTCAACAAGTTCTGTTTTAAGCTATTGGTTTCTTGGGCTGAGTGATTTGATTGATTAAAAGTATTCTTGTTTTAAAAGTGATGAAGATCCTTTAACTCTGATTTTATAAAGAATTTTTTTAAAAAATACCAAAGATCAAACCAATTCACCCCCCTCTTAGTAATTGTGGGTATTCCTATTGTTTTCAATTGGTATCAAGAGCAGGATCTTGAGTGTTATTCAAGATCACTATCTTTCTTTAAAAGAAAATGAATACCATACAAATTACCTTCAAGGAAGGTGCCTCCCTCAACCGTCCTCCAATGTTTGAAAAAGAGCACTTCAGTTTTTGGAAAAATAGAATGAAAATCTTTATTCAACCAAATACTCATGAAGGTACAAATGATGTAAGAAGATCAAGAAAACATGTCTTAATCTATGAGTATGAAATGTTCAAGATGAACACCACTGAAAGCATATCTCAACTTCAAAAAAGATTCACTCATATAATTAATCATCTTCTTGGTCTTGGAAAGAACTTTGATGCTGAAGAACTCAACATCAAAATCTTAAAGTGTCTCACAAGACCATGGCAACCAAAGGTGACAGCAATCAAAGAATCAAAAGATCTATACAAAATGTCCATGGTTGCACTATTTGGTAAGCTTCTTGAGTATGAACTTGTAATGTCACAACTAACCAATGCAGAAGATGCAGAAAAGAAACACAAAAGCATAGCCTTGAAAGCTGCATCCTAAAGGTTAAAAAAGTGGAAGACTCAAGTGAAGAAGATAAAGAGGACAACATGAATTTAATTGTCAAAAATTTCAGCAAGTTCTTGAGAAGAAACAAGAACAGAAAGTTCACAAAGAACAACAACAACAACAACAACAAAAACAACAAAAGGAATGACAACAACTTCACTTGCTTTGAATGTGGAAAGCCTGACCACATTAAATCTGAATGCTCTATCTTTTTGAAAAAGCAACAAGGTGAAAACAAGATAAAGAAAGAAGGAAAGCCTAAGAGAGCCTATATAGCTTGGGAAGATAATGAGTCAAAAACTTTTGAATCATCAACTGAAAATGAAGAAGCAAATGTGTGTCTCACTTCCACAATTAATGAAGATGATGATCTCTCAATTGCTGGAACTGAGGTATGTCTAAGAGCAAGATCTTCATTATGGTATCTTGATAGTGGATGCTCTAGACATATGACTGGTGACATGTCAATGCTCACAAATTTGACTCTTAAAGATGGTGTGGATTTGTCACATATGGAGACAACAACAAAGGGAAGATAATTGGAGAAGGAAACATAGGAGACAACTTCAAAACCATGATAAAAAATGTTCTTTATGTGGAAGGTTTAAAGCATGATATGTGATGGACAAACTAGTGAGGTGATTCATATAGGTAAGAGAAAAGGTAATATCTATTTACTCTCCATAGATCATGCATTTTTTCACAACACTTCTTGCCTAATAGGTAAAATTGATGAATCTTGGCTATGGCATAGAAGGGCAAGTCACATTAACATGCATCATATGAACAAGCTAATTAAAAAGGATTGAGTCATTGGCTTACCTAAACTCAAGTTTGAAAAGGACAAATTATGTGATGCTTGTCAATAGGGGAAACAAACAAAAAATTCTTTTCAAAGTAAAAATGTTGTTTCTACCTCAAGACCTCTTCAATTACTTCACATAGATTTGTTTGGTCCTTCTAGAACTATGAGTTTAGGAGATAATTACTATGGACTTGTCATTGTTGATGATTACTCTAGGTTCACTTGGACTTTGTTTTTGAAATCCAAGAGTGATGCTTTTAATGCTTTTAGAAAACTGGCCAAACTTGCTCAAAATGAAAAAGGAAGAAAAATTATCTCGATAAGAAGTGATCATGGTGGAGATTTCCAAAATGAACATTTTGAAAAATTCTGTAAAGAAAATGGAATTAACCACAATTTTTCAGCTCCAAGAACACCTCAACAAAATGGTGTTGTGGAGAAGAAAAATAGATCCCTTGAAGAAGGTGCAAAAACTCTTCTTAATGAGACAAATTTGCCTAAACATTTTTTGGCTGATGCTGTAAGTACAGTTTGCTACAATTTGAATAGATTGCTAATAAGGCCTATTTTAAAGAAAACCCCTTATGAACTATACAAAGGTAGAAAACCAAATATTTATCATTTAAGAGTATTTGGCTGCAAGTGCTTTGTTTTAAATAATGGTAAAGAATCACTTGGAATAGTTGATGCTAAAGCTGATGAAGCCATCTTCCTTGGATATTCATTACATTGCAAAGCATATAGATTTTTCAATAAAAGAACCTTGTGCATGGAAGAATCAGTACATGTTATTTATGATGAGTCCAATCCCTCCAAGGAGGAAAAGAAGTGTGATATTGATGCAGGTCCTTTGGAGGAGTTCATTCAGCGTAATGATTCAGTGGATAAAGAAAAAGAAGAACCAATTGATGAAGCTAAACAATCAACACCAGTCCAAGAGCCAAAAGATTGGAGAACTACAACAGATCTCTCCATTGACAATATCATTGGTGAAGTTTCAAAGGGAGTATTTACTAGATCATCATTAAAAAATCTCTGTTGTAATATGGCTTTTGTTTCACAAATAGAACCTAAGAACATTGATCAAGCCTTAATTGATGAACATTGGATGCATGCCATGCATGATGAATTGAATCAGTTTAAGAGAAATAAAGTTTGGGAACTTGTTCCTAGACCTTCTTCTCTCAAACCTATTGACACTAAATGGGTTTTTAGAAACAAACTTGATGAGAGTGAAATCATAGTCAGAAACAAAGCTAAATTGGTTGCAAAAGGTTACAACCAAGAAGAAGGCATTGACTATGAGGAAACCTATGCACCGGTTGCAAGATTGGAAGCCGTTAGGTTATTACTTGCATATGCATGTTTAATGGATTTTAAACTTTTTCAAATGGATGTTAAAAGTGCTTTCTTAAATGGATATATTGAGGAGGAAATCTATGTGGAGCAACCTCCTGGTTTTGTAGATTTTAAATATCCAAACCATGTTTTCAAACTTAAGAAAGCTCTTTATGGTTTAAAACAAGCTCCAAGGTCTTGGAATGAGAGATTAAGTAAATTTTTGCTTGAACAATCTTTCACAATAGGACATGTTGATAAAACCTTGTTCATCAAAAGGCAAAGGAATGATATCTTATTAGTTCAAGTGTATGTTGATAATATAATTTGTGGTTCAACTAATCAATTACTGTGCAAAAAATTTTCTATCTCTATGCAGAATGAGTTTGAATGTCAATGATGGGGGAGCTAACATTCTTTCTTGGACTTCAAGTGAAGCAAATGAAGAATGGGACATTTCTAAATCAGACCAAGTATTGCCTTGAAGTGATCAAGAAGTTTGAAATGGATAAAAGCAAAGATGTTGCAACTCCAATGGCAACTTCAACTTATCTTGATTCAAATGAAAAAGGAAAGAAAGTTGATGAGTCAAGATTTAGAGGAATGATTGGATCCTTGTTGTATTTGACAGCTAGTAGACTAGATATTATGTTAAGTGTGTACTTGTGTGCAAGATATCAAGCAAATCCCAAATAATCACACCTCACTGTAGTCAAAAAGATCCTCAAATATCTCAAATCAACACTAAAAGTTGGTCTTTGGTATCCTAAAGGTGCATCACTTAATTTAGTAGGATATTCTGATTCTGACTTTGCAGGTTGCAAATTAGATAGAAAAAGCACTTTTGGAACTTGTCACCTACTAGGCAGCTCACTAATATCTTGGCATTGCGAGAAGCAATCTTGTGTTGCTTTATCAACAACTGAAGCTGAATATATCTCTGTTGGAAGTTGTTGTGCTCAAACCTTTGGCTAGAGATAGATTCTATACTCTTAGAAATATGCTAGGTATCCTTGATGAATCTAACATTTGCTAGCATGTTTGCCTTGTGTTTATTCATTGGAAATAGCTTCATACTTGTTCAATCATCACATATGCCTTCAAAATTCAAAATATGTTGCATAAATACTATTAAATCTGATATTGAGACTGGAATAATCGATTAAGGCTCGTATTAATCGATTAAATGAACTTGAAACATGGCTTAGAATGAATTTTGTACTTAAGTAGTCGATTACATAACCAGGATAATCGATTGTTCTTCATATAAAATATTTCCAGAAAATGATTTTCTCTGGAATAATCGATTAAGCAATCAAATTAATCGATTACATAGCATAAAACTCCTTTTCAAAAATTCAATTCATTGGAATAATTGATTACAGTGAATGGTAATCGATTAAATTGTTTGAAAAATTGCTTGAAATTTAAATTCTCTCTGTAATAATCGATTACATAAGAAAAATAATTGATTACACTTCATCTTCTTCATCTGAATTTCACTAAAATAATCGATTACTTGACAAATTAATCGATTACAGCTTCTGCAGAAACTAATTTTGCTTACGAATTAATCGATTACATAAGCATATAATCAATTATTCTTGGAGTTACTGCATAATCTGTTGGATACAGGGGGAGCTTTATGAAGTTTGGAAGTCTTTGATTCAAGATTGGTTTGAGCTTTCAACATGCTTAAAAGACTTGAAGACTTAGAATTGAAATACTATGTAAAAGGAAAGCTATTTGATTGATCCCTGCATTCATTCATTCATTCATTGAATTAACTAAGTGTTTGCCGTTAAAATCAAACAAAGCTTTTAACATTTAACTAAGGTTTTAATTGAATTGAAAGGTTTTTGGAAAAATAAGTTTTTCACTGATTTAATCGATTACATAAAAGGGTTAATCGATTATTTTGTTTTTCGTTCAAATCTGGAAAACCTTCATAAACATTTTAATCGATTACCTATCAGTTTAATCGATTATTTTGCCTTTACATAGGACTGAACTGCTTTGTTATGAATTTTAATTGATTACTGAACTTCCGTAATCCATTATTTAGTTAAAATCAGTTTTAAGTCTTCCTGGAATAATCGATTACCAGAAACTGTAATCGATTATATAGTTCAAACTGAAAATCATGTGTTCCTGACTTAATCGATTACCATTTCCAGTAATTGATTACACAGTTCACTTTGAGAATAAATATCTCTGTGTTAGTCGATTACAACTCGTAATAATTGATTATTTTGCTCATGGTGAAAACCCAGAATACTTCTTGAACACTTTAATTGATTATATTTTAATTTAATCGATTACAGTTGAGAATGATAAGAATACTTCAACACAACCAAGAGGAGGGGTGAATTGGTTGAACCTTGTCCAATTAAAATTTAAAATCAGAGTATTACCACAGGATCTTTATCACTTTCAAAATTATTTCAAAACCAAGAATCAATATTCAATCAAATTCCTTTTCCAAGAAGAATAGAAAATAGAGTATAATTTTCTGTGCAATGAAATTGATTCACAAACAAAGCAATTAAGAGATGAATAGGTGAGAAGAAAGATTAGTCTCAGATTTTTATACTGGTTCACCTCAAATCCTATGAGGCTACATCCAGTTCTTCTACTCAACACTAGAGTAGAGTTCCACTATTGTAAAAATATCCTTACAAGCAAATTTACAAGCCTCTCTTCATCAACCCTAGATGAAGTTCAGAGATCCAAAACCCTATTAGATCCTTAGAGACCAAAACCCACACTGAGAACACTACTCAGCTATCTTTTAGAGAAACACTATCTCACACTTG
>PYAF01004273.1:16740-28870 GCA_007407185.1 Glycine tomentella | reverse complement strand
TCTTACAAATATTCAAAGAACAGTTTTCACCATCAAAGAATAAGGAAAACTATCACATGATAATCCAATAATGAATGCACAATGAATGATTCTCAGGCTGAAAGATAGATTACAATCACTTATGCAGTCCTTTCCTTATGCTTTGAATGAATGAAGCTTCACCTTCTTGAATCAAAAACCCATATGAGATTTTGTGAAGCTAAGTATGTTTAGAACTCAGAGAAAATCACTAATGAAAGCTCAGAATGTTTGTGAAAGCCCAGAATACGAAAAATCAAAAGTTACAAACTTCAGAGAAGTGAGTTCTATTTATAACAGATTTTTAACTGAAAATAATCGATTAAACAAGCTCCTGTAATAGATTATTTACCATTTGTAATCGATTAAATCAAGACTGTAATCGATTAAAATGCTCCTAATAATTTCTGGGTTTGGGCTATGAACAATATAACCGATTATTTAGTAAAGTAATCGATTAAACCAGTCAGTCATGTATTCTAAATGAGCTTAGTAATCGATTAATACGATATGTAATTGATTAAGACAGTGAGCTATGTTTTTTCTAAGTCTATATGCATAAGCTTGTATCGATTACCAACTCTATGTAATCGATTAAGACAGAGAGTTCCTTTTTACATAAAAAGCCTTAGTAATCGATTAAACCGATATGTAATCGATTACAATGATCATGATTTGTTTTCTAAAGGCACGAAGAACAAAATAATCGATTCCAGTATATGTGTAATCTATTACTTCAGTAAAACTTTGTTTTTCCAAAAACTTAACCTTTTAAATGACTTAGTTATATACTGCCTTTGATTAAACCTTTTAATCTAATGATCCTAAATGAATGATTAATGCATGATGTGAACAATTGGATTATCAGATCATATACTTCCTTTTACAATTAATCAAATTGGTCTTCAATGCTTTCCATGGAACTTTGCCTTTGAGCATGTTGAAAGCACAAAACTTTTGAGCCTTTGATTCTTGTTCATTGATGCTTGGCTTCACTTGAATCAACAACAGTTAGTTACAACTTCTGTTATAAATAGAAGTGGAAGCTTGGCTTGTTTTGTAACTTGTACAATTCGAATTTCTGAGTATACACAAGCTTTCTAAACACTTCCAAAGTGAATTTCTAGGTTCTATGAGTTCTTGCTTCATCTAAAACATTCATGGGTATTTGAATGATTCTTTAAGCAAGAAATCTCTTTCAAAGGTTAAGGAAGAAGAATGCTTTGAGTTTGTTTTTGTCTTTCAACCTGATTTGTTCATTCATTTGCATGTCATTCACTGGATCATCAGGTTGTTTCTTTCCTTAACTCATTGGTTGTAATTCTGTTTTCAAATTCTGTTGATATTGGCTATTGTAATTGGGTTCTTCTTGCTTGGGACTAGAGAAAAGTTCTCTAGCTTAAAGATCGAAGTAGTGTTCTCTGAATCTTTCTCCTTAGAAGTCTAATAGGGTTTTAGATTTATGTTCTTTATCTAGGGTTCATAAAAGGGAGGTTCTTGTAAAAGCTTGTAAGAACAAATTTTATAATAGTGGAACTCTAATTCAGTGTGAATTAGACGAAACTGGATGTAGCTTCATGTTTTGAAGTGAACCAGTATAAATTGATTGTGTTCTTATTTCTATATCTCTATTCTCATCTTATTCACTGATCTTTAATTCTTTGAGTCATATTCATTGTTCAACAAGTTCACTTTTTGATCTATTGAATTCTTGGGCTGAGACATTTGATTGAGTAAATTGATTTCTTGGTTTTGAAAGTGATAAAGATCCTGAAACTCTTATTTGAATTTGTTTTTAAAATACCAAGGTTCAACCAATTCACCCCCCTCTTGGTTGTTGTGAAGTATTCCTATTATTTTCAATTGGCATCAAGAGCTAGTTCTTGAGAGTTATTCAAGATCACTAGTTTTTCTTCAAAAGAAAAATGAATACCTCACAAATAACCTTCAAGGAAGGTGCTTCTTTAAACAGACCTCCTATGTTTTAAGGGGAACATTTCAGTTTTTGGAAAAATAGAATGAAAATCTTTATTCAATCAAATGACCCAGGTGCTTGGAATGCTATAGAAAAGGGTCCTTTTATTCCAAAGAAAATTGTTGCCAATGGATTGATTCCCAAAGAATGGATGAGATGATTGAAGTTGAACAAAAAGCTATTCAATATGATTTTAAAGCTAAAAATATGATCACCTCTGCACTTTCCTCTGATGAATTTTTTAGAACAGTGAGATGCAAAAATGCAAAAGAAATGTGGGAGATGCTGGAGATTACTCATGAAGAAACTGAAGAAGTCAGGAGATCAAGGAAGCATGCATTGATCCATGAGTATGAAATGTTCAAGATGAACACCAATGAAAGCATTTCTCAACTACATACAAGATTCACTCATATTGTCAATCATCTATTGGGTCTTGGGAAGATCTTTGATACTAAAGAATTAAACATCAAGATCTTGAAGTGTCTAACAAGGCCTTGGCAACAAAAGGTGACAACAATCAAGGAATCCAAAGATCTATCAAAGATGTCCATGGCTGCACTATTTGGTAAGCTACTTGAATATGAGCTTGAAATATCTCAACTAACGTGTAATGAATATGCAGAAAAGAAAAACAGAAGCATTGCATTGAAAGCTGCAACTTCAAAAGCTGAAAAAGAGGAAGAATCAAGTGAGGAGGATGAAGAGGATAACATGAACTTAGTTGTCAGAAAATTCAGCAAGTTCTTGAGGAAAAACAAGAGCAAAAGGTTCACTAAAACAAGCAAGAACAAGAACAAGAACAACAATAACAGCAACAAGAAGATTGACAACAATTTTACATGCTTTGAATGTGGTAAACCTGGCCACATCAAATATGAATGTTCAATCTACTTGAAAAAGCAACGAGAGAACAAGATGAGGAAGAAAGGGAAATCTAAAAGAGCCTACATAGCTTAGGAAGATAATAAGTCAACTACCTCAAAATCTTCAACTGAAAATGAAGAAGCCAACATGTGTCACACCTCCACTATCAATGAAGATGATGATGATCAATCAAGTGATCAAGATGAGGTAAATGCTGAACTTGAACAAGCTATTAATGCTTTCCAATAACAAGCTTAAAGCAAATCTTAGATGGCATGTTGCAAAAATAACTGAATTGCAAACTGAGATTTGCAACTTGAAAGAAGAAAATGAAAAACTTGCTTCAAGTTACAATTTGAATGGATGTGTATGTGCTTCTTCTTCTACAAATGTTGACAAATATAATTTGCTGCAAAAAGATTTTGATGATTACAAAAAGAGTCAAGGAGAAAGTATATGTTACTTTTAACTAAGAACAATGATTTAATTGATCTTTTGAGAAAGCTTTACAAAGGAAAATGCAACTTGGCTGAAATGTTGAGTGTGCAAAAATATGTTGGAGATACTTCTGGTTTGGGGTACAAACAAGGCTCAAAATCATTTGGAAAAACTGTATTTTTGCCTCCAAAACAGAAGAATCAAAAGTGGTTTAAAAACTCAAAGATCAATCAAAATGCAGTCTTTAGAAAAACATCAAAATCTGTCATTTGCAACTATTGTATGGAGAAGGGACACACATCATACAAATGCTATGCTAGGAGATTCTATGTGCCAAATGGAGATTGCATTTGGATTCCAAGGAAAAAATGCTAACCCCTATGGACCCAACCTCACGTGGGTACCTTCCTTTATAAATTGATTTGATTTTTGCAGGTATGTCTAAGAGCTAGATCCTCAATATGGTACCTTGACAGTGGATGCTCTAGACATATGACAGGAGACATGTCCATGCTTACAAACTTAACTCTTAAAGATGGAGGATATGTCACTTATGAGGATATGTCACTTAACTCTTACTTTCAATTGATCATGCATTCTTCCACAACACTTCTTGTCTTATAATCAAGATTGATGAATCTTGGCTATGGCATAGAAGGGATAGTCACATAAACATGCATCACATGAACAAGCTTATTAGAAAAGATTTAGCAATTGGGTTGCCCAAACTCACGTTTGAAAAGGACAAACTTTGTGATGCTTGTCAAAAGGGGAAACAAACTAAAAACTCTTTTCAAAGTAAAAACATTGTTTCCACCTCTAGACCACTTGAATTATTGCACATTGACTTGTTTGGTCCTTCTAGAACAATGAGTTTAGGTGACAATTATTAAGGGCTTATCATTGTGGATGATTACTCTAGATTCACTTGGACTTTGTTTTTGAAATCAAAAAGTGAGGCTTTCCTTGCATTTAGAAAAATGGCTAAACTTGCACAAAATGAAAAAGGTAGCAAAATTATCTCAATAATAATTGATCATGGTGGTGAATTCCAAAATGAACATTTTGAAAAATTCTATGAAGAAAATGGAATTAACCACAATTTTTCAGCTCCAAGAACACCTCAACAAAATGGTGTTGTGGAGAGGAAAAACAGATCTCTTGAAGAAGGAGCAAGAAGTCTTCTTAATGAGACAAATTTGCCAAAATATTTTTGGGCTGATACTGTAAGTACAGTATGCTACACTTTAAATAGATTACTTATAAGGCCCATTTTAAAGAAAACTGTTTATGAGCTATACAAAGGTAGAAAATCCAACATTTCTCATTTGAGAGCTTTTGGCTGCAAGTGTTTTGTATTAAACAATGGAAAAGAATCACTTCAAAAATTTGATGCTAAGGCTGATGAAGCAATTTTCCTTGGATATTCATTACATAGTAAAACTTATAGAGTATTCAATAAAAGAACAATGTGCATGGAAGAAACTGTACATGTAATTTGTGATGAGTCTAATCCCTCTAAAGAGGAAAAGAAGTGTGATGATGTAGATGCAGGTCCAATGGAAGAATTTATTCAGCTAAATGATTCCTTAAATAAAGAGAAAGAATAACCAAGTGCTGAAGTGAAACCATCAACCCCTGTTCAAGAGCCTAAAGATTGGAGAACAACAAGTGACCTATCACTTGACAACATCATAGGTGAAGTTACTAAGGGAGTATCTACTAGATCTTTATTAAGAAACCTATGTTGCAATATGGCTTTTGTTTCTCAAATTGAACCTAAGAATATTGATCAAGCCTTAAATGATGAACATTGGATGCATGCCATGCATGATGAATTAAATCAGTTTAAGAGAAATGAAGTTTGGGAACTTGTTCATAGACCATCCTCTCTTAAACCTATTGGTACAAAATGGGTTTTTAGAAATAAACTTGATGAAAGTGGAATCATAGTTAGAAATAAAGCTAGATTGGTTGCTAAAGGTTACAACCAAGAAGAAGGCATAGACTATGAGGAAACTTATGCTCCAGTTGCAAGATTGGAAGCAATCAGGTTATTGTTTGCTTATGCATGTTTAATGGATTTCAAACTCTTTCAAATGGATGTTAAAAGTTCCTTTTTAAATGGACACATTGAGGAGGATATATATGTTGAACAACCTCCTGGTTTTACTGATTTTAAACATCCTAACTATGTTTTTAAACTTAAAAAGACCCTTTATGGTTTGAAGCAAGCTCTTAATCATGGTATGAAAGACTAAGCAAGTTTCTTCTTGAACAATCTTTCACAAGGGGCCATGTTGAAAAAACCTTGTTCATCAAAAGGCATAAGAATGATATCTTATTGGTTCAAGTTTATGTTGATGATATAATCTTTGGCTCAACTAATCATTTGCTATGTAAGGAATTTTCCTCAGCCATGCAGAAAGAATTTGAAATGTCAATGATGGGAGAATTGACTTTCTTTCTTGGACTTCAAGTGAAGCAAATGAAGAATGGAACATTTCTCAATCAATCCAAATATTGCCTTGAAGTAATTAAGAAATTTGAAATGGAGAAAAGCAAATATGCTGCAACTCCAATGGCAACATCAACATATCTTGATTCAGATGAAAATGGAAAGAAGGTTGATGAGTCAAAGTTTAGAGGAATGATTGGATCTTTGTTATACTTGACAGCTAGTAGACCTAATATAATGTTAAGTGTTTGCTTCTGTGCAAGATATCAAGCAAATCCCAAAGAGTCTCATCTTACAGCAGTCAAAAGGATCCTCAAATATCTCAAGGCTACACCAAAAGTTGGTCTTTGGTATCCCAAAGGTGCTTCAATTAATATTATTGGATATTCTGATTCTGACTTTGCAGGTTGCAAGTTAGATAGAAAAAGTAAAAGTGGCACTTGTCATCTTCTTGGAAGTTCATTGATCTCATGGCATTGCAAGAAACAATCTTGTGTTGCTTTGTCAACTGAAGCTGAATATATCTCAACTGGAAGTTGTTGTGCACAAAGCCTATGGTTGAAATAGCAAATGCACGATTTTGGAGTTGAACTGAAAGAAATACCTTTGCTATGTGACAACACAAGTGCTATTAATATTTCAAAGAATCCAATAATGCACTCAAGGACCAAGCATATTGAGATAAGACATCATTTCCTCAGAAATCATGTTCAAAAAGGTAATATCAAAATTGATTTCATTGATACTCATAACCAATTAGCTGATATATTCACTAAACCATTGGCTAGAGATAGATTCTATGTACATAGAAACATGCTAGGAATCTTGGATGAGTCTAATCTGTGATTTCTTGATTGATATATGTCTTTCTATGTGAAATGATCTGCATTTGAATCCATAAATCATGAAAAGCCTAAAATTTCCAAGTTATACTGCATAATTCGTGTTTACTGATAATTCTTCTATAATAATCGATTAAGGAACTCTATAAATATAGCCTTCTAAAAATATATAATAATTCTTCTAAAATTTCAAACCTTTTAGAGCCTAAGGAACTCTATAAATACAGCCTTTGTGCAGAAGAAAAAATCACACCCATACTCACTCCTTCTCTTTGAATTTTCTATGTTATTTGTGTCAAGAAACCCTGCACCATGTCTACTTCTAAGAGAGCAAAAACATATAAGAGAAAGGCTACTGGTGAAGCCTCTAACCCAGTGGTTAGTAGGTTAGACCATTGGTTCTCTGCAGAAAGAGATAAAATGACTTATCTCCAATTTAATGCCACAAAGCTTATAGGTCCCCCTAAACACTTAGACTTAGAATGGTTCACTGGGGAGGTATTTCAGTTTCATGCATTCCTTGAAACTCAAGGATTAAGGAAGTTAGTGGAGATGAAGGGTACTTATTACCCTAAATCGGTGAAAGTGTTCTACACTTGTGCCAAAGGATCAATGGATGGGACTTTGAGGTCTCAAGTAAGTGAGGTGGTAATGGAGATTACTCCAGAGGTGTGGGAGGCAGTTGCTGGTATATCTTTTGAGGGTGAAAGGAAATTTGAGGAAGATATGGAGGGTACAATAGAATAAATACATATAGGGGAATGCTGATTGATCCCCATATGCAACTCAGGCATAGGCTAGGTACTTGTCCCATCATGACTCATGAGGACAGGTTGCTTCATTAAATTATCACATATGTTCTGACTCCTAGAGCCACAAACCATGCCCAAGCAACTGATGATGACCTGCAAATTGTGTATGGTCTCAAGAATTCAATTCAGATGAATTGGATTCTTATCATTGAGGAGATAATGCTCAAATCTAAGAGGCTTATGAACTATCTCTTTCCTTATGTTGTCCTTGTGTCTAGATTCATAGACTATTTCAACATTGATGTGTCTAATGAAGTGGTGGACAACACCAACTCGAGCAATAGCATGATCAAGGAGAAGCATCTCACAAAATTGGGGATGGTGAAGACTCCTCAAGGTTGGCAGATGGTTGGCCAACAACCTAATCCTGCTAGAGGTGCTGAGGCTGAAGATCATGATGAAGGAAAGGCTCAAGAAAGAGGTCCTGCACAACCTATCTACAGGGCCTTTGAGTCCTTGATGATTCAAAAGATGGATGGCCTTCTCTCTCTTCATCATGAACATAGGGCTGAAACTAATTCAGCTTTAGAAGAAATCAAAACTAAGCTAGAAAGTTTGGAAACAAAACTGATGTATGAAGGGTCTGAATCCTTTTAGCTTTCTTAAGCCTTGTAATGTTTTTTTTTCTGTTTTTTGTTTTTATTTTTAATCATTGTAATGGCTCCTGTAACGACCTAAAATTATTCTAGATAATGTATTTTTATTTGAGTTAAATTACTAAGAAATCATTAGATAATAATGATTTTTGCTGAACGTAAAGATAAACTGTTATATATATTACAAACAACCATAGTTCTTGTTACAAGTACAAGCTTTTTCCAAACAAAATTCTACTTCATATCTTCATTTTCTACACCATCACCGACCCAGGTCATCAAGGAGATTGACCACTATTGCCATCTAAAAAAAATGAAGAAAATCTAGTGAGAAATAAAATTTCTCTGTAGGCAAAAGCTAAACCATCAAAATACGTTAGCACGTTAGTAAATCCTCAATATAATCAAATAAATTCACACAAGAATTATGCAGCTATATGAATGCATGAAATGAACTATTCCAGAGTGCACATGGCCACTACATATTGTACTGTATGTAGCTACACTTCGTATTGAGTGTAGACGCCGCGATCGTTTTACGCAAACATGCATGAATTATGCCATATCCGTGCTCTTGGGTACTACATATCGTACTGTATGTAGTATTAGATTTTGTTTCTCAAAATCTCGTACTGGAATTTGGAAACATGAATCACCCTATATTTACATCAATATCCATAATAAAAATCCATATATCATCTCATGGATAAATATTTTTATCATAACATCATATGTATACAAAAGTATGGTTTAAATAATCATACCTTATTTAAGTAAAAATCACACCAACTTAGGCATGATAAATGAATATCCTCAAGCTACAGAAGAATCATGTTAGTAGTCTAACTAATAAACCATAATATATCTTCCAAATAATTTTCTAAATCCTTTAAGTCTTTACAAGAAAAGATTAAAACCTAGCATGCATCTTAATCTCCTTTCACCTACCACCTTACTACTTCATCCTCAAATTTAATTACTCAAACATTTGAACCATTTATCTACATATCATTCAACCTCAGTCCCATAATCAAAATATAAATAAACAGCCCAAATATTATCGAAAACCACTTTAAAAGATCATCACATATACTTCCAAACTTCATTAACATAGCAGCTTATAAATCATCACGTATCTTATGGTTTGAATCATCATTTTAACATCGTAAAATAATCTTCAAATAACATAGATTTCCAACCTAAATCTACCTAATTAAGCAAATATGTTAAACTAAACAAAAACTTAACTAGAGATTGAAGCCTAGCCTACCTCAAATGAGTTTTAGTCTTGATATCCTTCTACTAAGCTTGTCAAATTCTTCCTAAAGTTGCTTGTCTTCTACACGAAATTTCTTCAAGATGGTGGGGTTTTCTTTTCTTACTTGATTCAAGTTTTAAAAGGGAAAGATGAAATGAAATGAAGGTGGTGTGAGGGAGAGAGCTTCACGTGAGGTTTGTAGAAAGGAGTGGTCTTGAAATTGGTTTGCACTAAGGTTCCTCCTCCTCCCTTTATATAGTAGGTTGACAATAATTGAATATTTACAAAAATCTCTAAGTCATGATGATTCCTTTACACCACTTGTTATAATCTTAAGGCTTCCTTCCTTTTGTCCTTCCAAGTGTCTCAAATCATGAAGCTTCTCCATGATTCTCCAAGCTTCACGTGAATGCTAGAGGAAAGGGGAGAAAAATCTTCATCATGTGCCTTACAAGTGTCCTAACACTTGGCATGTCTTGAAACTTCTCCCACCTTCTCCATTTTCACGTGGACTACTAGGGAAGGAAGAGTAATCTTGTTTTGTTTCATGTTATTTTGTTTATATATGTCATTTTTGATGATGAAGAAAAATCCAATTTCCTTGTGGCTTTACACATGGTATTTTCTTACAAGACTATTCTTATCTTATTTCTAATTGGTCCATACTAATTTTGAAAATCAAAATTATTAAACCATTTTATTAAATAAGTCTACTCATCCTACAATTAAGAGAAAATCCCATAGATTTTATTTATCATTTTTCCATATTTTTCTGAGGCAACTCTTATGCACATGAGACACATGAAACTGATTCACTTAATGCATAACTCTTTTCATATGTATTTTCAACATTAGTCCTCAATCACTGTCTCACATACTTTTACTCAGAAATTCCACATAAATCAAGTACAGAACTCAGCTTGTTATTCAAGTACACAACATACCAACCATGTATAGAAACACTCAACAATACCTGAGATCGGAAATCCCAAGTTTGTCTATGAAGAACAGATCTAATTATATTAGTGTCTATGATGGATTTTTTTTGTATAAAATATATAACTCAGGTCCAACAATTTCTAAGATACAAGTCATATTACACAGAACTTCAAGCATTTATTCAAACACAAGTAACTTTAAACTATCTTTATCATAAACAACACTTAAACTATCTTTATCATAAAGCTTCCCTATACATACCTTGTAACCTCTTAGAAAGCTTGTCTTTCTCTTCCTAGTTTGCTAGCTTTTCCACGTGATTTCTTCAAGAAGGTGGGGTCTTTTTCCTACTAGATTTAAGCTTTTTAAAAGAGAGGATGAAAGTGAAATGAAAGAGATGGTGTAACATCCTCAAAATTTTATTCACAGTTATAATTAATTTGTAGGCATCTGATGATACTTGGATGCAAACATATTTAAAGAGAAATGACTATATCACTCTTTCCTTAAATCAAAAATTACAGAAATGCCCTTGAGGTAAAAATGACGATAATGCCCCTAGATATTTTAGTGAGATATTTTAAGGTAGAAATTACATAAATGCCCTTGGATATTTTGGAAATGACAAGAATATCCTTAGATATTTTGGCTAGATATTTTATGGTGGAAATGACAATTATGCCCTAGGATGAATGATGAAATTTCCATAATGTCCTTCAGGCCAGAAATGACCAGATATCCTTAGAGATTTTGTGAGAACCTGATGAAATTACAGAATACTCTTGACTGGCAGAATATCAAAATAGTCTGTGACAAGAAACTCTAGAATAAAATTTCTATGAATTTTATAAGGTGACAACTTTGAAACATTAGTCAGAAGAATTCAAGCATTGGAAAAATATGGAAAAATAATAAATAGAATCTAGAGAATTTTCTCTAAATTGTGGGGTGTCCAGATTTATTTAATAAAATGATTTAGTAATTTTGATGGTCAAAAGTGAGTTAAACCAATCAGAATTAAAGATATAAGCAGTCTTGTAGATAAGAATTGTGTAGCACTTTGGATGGACGATTTGTGAACAATTGATATTGTAACTGAAGTCAGTTTCTGAAGATCTCTAGAGTTTTATTATTTCATATTATCTTTAGGTAAAAGAGTTCAAATCAAACTTGACTTCCTACAAGAAAATGCCATATGTAAAGCAAAAATGAAACTAGATTATTTTCCTTTATTTAAAAGATAACATGATATGTAAGAATGAAAGGAAAACAAAAACTTTCCCTTGGCTAGAGCTAGTCCACGTGAAAAAACAAGAAGAATGGAGAAGGATCATGATTTTGGACAAGTGTAAGGACACTTGTAAAGTGGTGGCCACTTGTAAAGGAAAATCATGATGGCTTAGAAGATTTTTTCTATAAAGTAAAGAAGTCATCATGAACTTAGTTATAATCTAAAGGAATAAGAAGTAATTAAGTTAGGATGAAACTAAATGAAGGTAATTAAGTTAGGATGGAACTAAATGAAGGCAATTAAGTTAGGAAGGGCAAAAATGTCCTTGAATATTATATCATTTTCTAAACACTATATAACGGGAGGGGGGGACCTTAAGTGCAAGCCATTTTCAAGGCAATCCCCTACAATAGTTCACATGAAGCTCTCTCCCTCACACCACCTTCATTTCACTTTTAAAAGCTTGAATCAACTAAGAAAAGAAACTCCACCACCTCGAAGAAATTACGTGTAAGGCTAGCAACCATAGGAAGAGTTTGACAAGCTTAGTAGAAGGTTATCAAGGCTTCATCTCTTAGAGGATTTTCCCAAGGAAGGAAGCCATTATTTCATTCCATTTTCAAGACTCAAACTCACTTGAGGTAGGCTAAGCTTAAATCTCTAGTTAATCAATGGTTTGGATTAATTCATATGCTT
>PYAF01004273.1:6440-16640 GCA_007407185.1 Glycine tomentella | reverse complement strand
ATTCAATATGTATTAATGAATTTTATTTGCATGGTCGTGGTGAGGAAAATCATTTATATTACAGACAACTCGTAAACTTGGAAAGCAAAGCGAAAAGAATTTTGAAAAATATTTGTTCTAATCAAATTTTAATATAAAGTGGACACGTAATTTTATCTAAAATTAATCAAGCACAAGTGGGTAAAGAGAGGCGTTACATGGCTTCCCACGCCTCAAGCGTGGGCTACAGTAACTGCTACAGTAACTGCTACAGTAATTTTTTTTTTTTTTTACCCATGGTCATTATACCAGAGTATTTATAAAGTTTCCTCCTTAAGATATCTTGCTAAAATGCTTAAGGGCACTTTGGTCATTTCCAAAATGTCTAGGGGCATTTTCGTCATTTTTCCCCAAATATTTTGTATTGCCTCTAATTAACATTTTACCCTAATAATTGGCTGTGATTCAAAATTTTGGGGTGTTACACTTGTGACTCTGGCTGATCACCATGGGGGGGGGAGTGACCTGTGCACAATAGGTGACCTCGACGAGCTACTACATCATTTTCCTAAGAGAGACTATTTCCATGAGGATGGTATCACATTGCATTCTGAGAGTTGAGTCAGGTGCATGCATCATTCTAAGCATCATTGATTTGAACTTTGGAAAAAGTTGATGACCGGTTTGTTGATTGTGTGTTGAACTAATTGTGGTTATAATTATTGTTTTCTTGCTAATCACTGTTATCTGGTACTTGTTGATTTTTTATAATAAACTCACCCTTGCTTTTTTTGTACCGTGTGGTTGGTAACTGTGATGATCGCGAACCTTCACTCGTGGGAGCAGGTGAGCAGCAGTAGGTGACCTTGGAGGGAGATCCTTTTTGTTGGAGCCGCCAAGCCGACGTAATAACTTTGGAATTCATTTTTTTTTGAAAAAGAGATGTGTTTTGTTATCAACTCTTTGTTTTGTATTAGTTGGTTCCTTGATTCCTTTTTGATTGGGCATGTAAATTCCATGAGTAAATACATGTAAAAACTAAATTAAGTTCGGACATATGAATGATATATAATGGTTTAAAATATACATACATATATATATATATATATATATTCATTTATGTGTTTGTGCGTTGTTTGATAAAGGTATTACTGCTCTCTCATTTTCAGAATCAAATTAATGGAGTCTTCATTAAAATTTGAAATTACACGATTAGAGTTAATGATATCGTAGTGACGAAGTGGGTCTTATAGACTCAACTCTCAAATGCAATGTGATACCATTCATCACAAAATAGTCTAATTATGTCCACATGACACTCTCACTTAGGAAAACTAGGCAACAATCTGTCAAGGTCACCTTATTGTGCACAAACAACTCCCCCCCATGTTGATTAGCACGAGTCTCAAGGGAGTTCCAAATCGAGTCACATGCCCTAAGTACCAGCATTTTTTCTCATGAAAAACCACAGGTACTTACTGACAAAGTTTATACTATTTTAATGCAATTATGAAGTATGAAACATGGGCATCACCAATGCACTGACTGTGGGTAGTTAAAAATTCTAAGTAATCTCATTCAATCTCTAAAGATGCTTAAAATTCTTAAACCAGCCCCTTCCCTCTCCGGGGATATCCAACATGGTCATTGCACCCCCGAAGTACATACACAACACACATCCATCACGATGACATTCATTAACATCAACATCATCTCATCTCAATGTCGTCATCAACATCAACATCAATATCATCTCAATCTTAATGTCATCATCAACATCAATATCATCATCATCAAAAGCATTCACATAGTAAAAATATATTTTGCATATATATTTTAAACCATATAAATAGTATATTTTAAACTATTTATTATATGTTAAAAATATATTTTGTATATTAATTTTTTATTTGTTATATTTATAAATTATATAAAATAAATATTTATTTGCGATATATTCAAATTAATATACTATATAGTATGTAAATAATAATTAATAACATTACTTAATAATTTAAATGTATACATGACATCTTATACAATTATAATGTTACTATATTATATTTTATCTTATATTATACACAATAATAACAAATAATTATTCTATTTAATCAAGATTTTCTTCATTTAACATATAAGATTTGAGAAGAAGATATAAGGTTTGTCTTCTGATAAAGGGGCAAGAGAAGGAAAGAAATCGTGAGTTTGAATTCTCGTGCTAACAAAAACTATAGAACTAACAATTAACATTTAAATATAAATTACTCTACTGCTTTTAAATTATGAGATTAGTGTACCTATGAAATCGAAAAGTGCTCCTAAACTTATAAAAAAGTAGTATCAATTATAATATGAAGTTATATATTTAAATTTAAATAATTGTAAGAAGAAATGTTTTTTACCCCTTTAATTAATTTCTAGATCCGTCCTTGCACGGAGGTTGCTTGCTTGGTCACTATTAAACATATGATCTATAACAACATTTTTTTTTATCTAATTTTAATAAAAAAATATTGTTAAAATCTTTTGACAACATTTAAAAAATGTCACCAAATATAAATAAACGATACTAATATATTTTGTGATATTTTACCAAATATTGTATATATTCCATGTTGCTAAAACCTTTAGCGACATGGACTATACACAATATTTAATAAAATATGGCAAAAATAATAAAATTTATTTATATTTAATGACATTTAGTTTTTTAAATATTGTCAAAAGTTTTTAACTATATTTTTATTATTAGACAAAAATAATGAACTATACACAATATTTAATAAAATGTCGTGAAAGTAATAACATTTATTTATATTTAATGACATTTAGTTTTTTAAATATTGTCAAAAGTTTTTAACAATATTTTTATTATTAGACAAAAATATATTGCTAAAGATCACATTAGTGGCTGTTGAGACAAAATGTTGAAGGTGGAGGGAGAAGGGGTTATGCCGTTTTAACAAAAATAGGAGGGTGAGGGTTTGATTTTTGTATTCATAAGGTGGTAGATAACGTAGGAGTTAAAATGGTGTGTATCCACCATTAGTGTCTTGGCATCACTTTTTTATAAAATAGGATTAGTTAAAATTTCTTTAACTATACCAATTCTGTCTTTTTTTTTCTATGATCAACTTTTGTGATATTAAAATGGGCAATCTAACTTTTAGAAAGATGATAATATTATTATTACCATTATAATTTCTCATTTATGTAAAATGGTACTTATTTAATAAATAAATAATATTAATCAAGAAATTAATAATAATAATAATTAAAATATATTTTTGGTCTATCTAAAATTTGAATTGTTTGGTTTTAGTCTGTCCATATTTTTTATTTTATTTTTGGTCCCTTTAATTTCGAGACATGTCATTTAGATAACGTTTTATAGACAAACAACAAGTGATATTTAGATATCACTTAAACAATCAAAAGTAACTGTATTTTAAAATTATGAGGACTCACTACTACATACAACGCATTCAACAATGGTTCTAAATCACATATGACAACGGTTGTAGAACCGTCTTTGTTGCGCGTGTCGTTGAAAAACAGAGCTTTCGACAACGGTTCCCAAAAATCGTCTTTGATTGTATTTTTTTTTTTTATTTTTTTTAAATGGGATACAAAGACAGTTTTCAGGAAGAACCGTCTTTGTATGTCTACATACAAAGACGGATTTTGGAAAAAAAAAATCGTCTTTGATTGTGTGATTCTTTCTTTTATTATTTTTTTAAATGGGATACAAAGACGGTTTTCAGGAAGAACCATCTTTGTATGTAGACATACAAAGAAGGTTTTTCCCAAAAATTGGCTTTTATTGTAAGATTTTTTTTTTATTTTTTTAAATGGGATACAAAGACGGTTTTCAGGAAGAACCGTCTTTGTATGTCTACATACAAAGACGGTTTTTTTTTCCCAAAAACCGTATTTGATTGTATGATTATTTATTTTTTATTTTTTTAAATGGGATACAAATATGATTATTACACAAGGGACTGATGAATACCAACTGAAACCACTTTTAAATAAAAGCACAAAAGGTTGCAAATTAATAGAAACAATAAAGAAAAGGTTTAACCTATTCTAAAAGCAATACTATTTGTCCCTTTCTAACCAACCTAAGCATTCTTCCTTCTTCTTTGGATGGGTATAATGAATATTCCACAACAAGATTGCTCAAATCATCACCTAAACACACAATAGAGCATTAGAAAGATAAGTTAGAAATAAGAAAAAATCTTCTAAGATATTAGATTTACAAAGGAGAAAGATAAGCCATGGGTTTTTGGGTGACAAACGAGATCTTGATGATGGTGGTTGGTCTTCAAACACTAAAGGAGCCGATTCACTGTCCTGAGTACAAAACAACATTCAAAACATCAAAAACTCGAATGAAGTAATCAGACAGTTTGTAACAGAGCAAAATACAAAAAAAATTTAGAACCTTTCCACTACAATCTCCAACAACAACCTTGACCTTCTCACACATATTAGATTTACAAGTTAAGTAACCTCCATTTTCTTCCTCATTTCCATCATATAAAAAGATAATCCCTCTATAAATGTGCTTAACAATGCCTTCTTTACCCTGTAAAATGACATAATATAGTATCACGTGAGGAGTGAAAATTCCAACTATACCACAATTAGAAATCTTGCAGTTCAGAAGTAAAAATCACACTTTAGATGGACCCTCCGGCACCCTCACAGTATCATTAACCAATATAGTCTTACTTTGCTGATGAAGGAAAGTAAGTTTCAAATCAAATAGCCCACTCTTTATTTCATGTCATTCAATAGTTACAACAACAGGTCCTCAAAATCAAAAGTTTGTAACAAATGAAATGCATAAGGCTAAATGCTATACCTTTTCAAAAAGTCATAGGGAAATTAGGAAAGAACTTTCCAAAATAATAGGTACTCAAAATCAAAAGTTTGTAACAAATTAAATTGCATAGGATGAACACTATACCTTGTAGATGTCATCTTTCACCATGCCTACTATTACACCAAAGTCCTTCTTACTGCAACGACAAAGATCCGTTAGGAAGGAAGATAAGTGTAAGAACTTGTAGGTATATGCATGTGCACGCACATTAGAGAGAGAAATAATTCATACAATGTTGTGAAAATGTACTTCAATGACAAAGATTTATCAAGGATGACATGTGTAGGAATGTGCAGGCATGTGCATATGCATGTCTCATGTATATCCATCTTTGTATGTGTATGTAAGTGTGGGAACACACGCGTGAGAGAAATAATTCATACATCACTGTGAATGCTAGCTAGGTAAAACAAAGACTTACCCAAAACAAGCTAAATCATAAAGTTCAAAACCATTTCCCACACCAGAATCTGATGGACTCTCTCCTTTCCCACCACCTCCCTTATCAAGTCTTGTAACCCATTTTTTTTTCTTGTCACCATAAAGCTGAGAGAGTCACTCTAAATCATTTGATTCATTGTTTTCAAAAGGCCCAAACTTTAACAACTCCTCTTCTGTTGGCACAACACCCCATAAACTTCATGAATCCGAAGATACTTTCTTGTATACATACCCATCCCTGAGGATCAAGCCATCAAGAACCTCAACGGAGTTATTGAAATATAATATCAGAAAAACTATCCAACAAAATAAACAAGATATGAGAATATATATATATATATATATATATATATATATATATATATATATATAATATAGGCATAGGGATGCAATAATTTATTTATAGGTAACGTGATTAGGAAAGAATTTAAAATGTAATAAAAAAGTGTGAAAGGGGATGTGACATCTAGAGGAATCAAACATAATTTAGGGAATGACTAATGAATAGCCCATTTATGCAATTATCTTGGATATGCCAACACTCTGTAAGAGATAAAGAGATTGGAACCTGGAAAGTCATTAACTGAACACATAGAATTTGGCATTTACATAGCATCCCTTACCGATTCCAAAGCATAAACAGGAACCACTAAAAAAACATTCAAATCATATTGAAGCAAACCATTACAGTAAATAAAAAGAGAAAGAAGGCTTTAGGGAAACCAGATTATACCATATAGACATGTTCTCCTATGGCATACTGGAGTGAATAATACTAGCTACATGTAAAATAACATAATCATCAGATAGTAGCCACACTTGATCTAGCACTTGCACCTTCTCATGGCTAAAGCACAATGATTTTAACCTGCTAATCTGAGTATCAACAAAGAATTTTAATAATTGTGACTGTAATTGGACCAGCCTATAATACAGGAATTCCTATATCGCATGAGATAAAAGAAATTAGCAAAGACACTAACACAGAGTAAAGGAGAAGGCTCCCCAGAACCTCCAGTTAGTGTGAGTGGAATGTTTAAATCAAAATCCTTTTGATTAGTTGAATATGCAAATTCATATCCACTTATAATCAGTTGAATATGCAAATTCATATCTCTTAAATATTTGAAAAGTCAAGGCAAACTCAACAAGAGACATGCTAAGTGGGTTGAGTTCATTGAGCAATTTCCTTATGTAATTAAACACAGGCAAGGAAAGATGAATGTGGTGGTGGATGCCTTATCAAAGAGGCATTGTTTGATTTCCATGCTTGAAACTAAATTGTTGGTTTTAATCACATAAAGGAATTGTATGCAAGTGATCATGACTTCTCTAGTATTTTTGCTTTGTGTGAGAAGGGGGATCATCAAGGATATTTTAGACATGATGGTTTATTGTTCAAGGAAAAGAGTTAATGTGTTCCTAAAAGCTCTTTGAGATAACTTTTCATTAGGAAAGCTGATGTGTTGCAAACACATCTTAGTTTTAGGTTATATTTCAATTAAATCATTAGGAATTAGATTAGAATAAGTTAGTTTGTCATTTATATTTTATTATATCTCATTTTATTACCAAAGTGAGTTTTCAGGGACAAAAAGAGGAGATTCAAGCCAAAAGAAGAAGAAAAGCCAAGTGAAGGTCTCGCGTGGATCGCGCCATATCCCGCGCGAGCCGCGCCACAAGCAAAATGCCAAGCCCCATCTCGAAGACTCCACCCGATCCGCGCGGAAACCACGCTACCAGCGCCATCTATTCGAATGCCTCGCGCAGACTGCGCCAATTCTCGCGCGACTCGCGCCACAAGCCCAGGATCAACCCTTCCTTGCGTAGACTTCACGTGATCGGCGTGGAGTTTCACGTTATCAGTGCCGTCCATTCGAAAGGCCCGCGCGTTCAACACCGTGAAGATTTCTTGCCTGATTTAAAATGATCTGTGTCAAGATTTTGCACAATTTTAGGCTTTGTTACTGTAATTAAACCATTCTATGAATACAAGGCCTCTAGGACTGAAGGGGACACTTTCTAACACACCTACACACCTCTCCACACTTCCATACATCATTCTGAACCCTTGGAAGTCAAGAATCAAGGCTAGGTCACTGCAGAATCATGTTTTATTTGACAGCTTTGGTTTCTTTGAAGCCTATGGCAGGCTGAATTGTTTATGGTGCGAAGGCCATGAACTGATATACACTCCTCTGTAACTTGACTGGTATTGAATGAGAATTCTTGATTGTTTTATTTTACTCTATTCCTTATTGTTTATTCTTATTTAGAATTGATCACTCTAATTAAGTGCTGAGAGTTAGGATTCGCAATGGGGACGTTGGGATTCTAATTTCTGACCTTAGTAAAATATCAGTTGTTCATTACCTAGGGATAGGGATGCGTGGCTGCAGAACCTTATAATATAGTCTTTTACATGCTTAACTTGATAGAATTCACCAAGGGATTGGGTTTTTGATTCAGGTTAAAGGGTTAATTTGCTAAGGGATTAGGGATTAACTAAAGTAGAAAAGATTTATTCTCTGAGCAATAGGAAACAGTAACCCTTATGATATAGTCTTTTATAAGCTTGATAAGAATTGCTAAGGAATTAGGATTCTTGTTAAAGGGTTAAATTGCTAAGGAATTAGGATTTACTAAAATTGGAAAGATGCATCATTTGAGTGCTCAAACTTGATAAACCAGTTAAGTGAAAGAGGTAGGAAACATTGGGGATTGTGCCTGACCACAATTGTTTCTTCCATTGGTAACAACCCAACTATTTACTGCATTTACTTCTTTTCAATTTACTTTCAAACACTCAACACACAACAATTCTTCACAAATAATTTCTTTTTATTTCCAATTGCACTGACTAAATATTACTGTGAATTTCACCTCAATCCCTGTGGAGACGATACTCTATTTACCTAAAACTTGTTGCGAAATAAGCACACGGCCAGTGCACCGCTGTTTCAAGTAATAAAAGTAGGTAATTTGATGGGTGCCTACTTACCTACTTTTATTACTTGAAACGAGCGGTGCACTTACCGTGAGCTTATTTCGCAACAAAAGCTCACGAGAATAATTTGATGGGGCACTTTCATGTGGATAAAACTTTGGCTATTTTGCATGAACATTTATTTTGGCCAAAAATGAGGCATGATGCGCATAAGCTTGTTTCTCAATATTGGATTAATATTTCTATGAACTTTGTGCTTGGTCTTCCAAGATCCAAGAGGGGAAAGGATTCTATTTTTGTTGTTGTTGATAGGTTCTCAAAGATGGCACACTTCATTCCTTGTCACAAGAGTGATGATGCTTGTGAAGTAGCTAATCTTTTCTTCAAAGAAGTGGTGAGACTACATGGATTGTCAAGAAGCATTGTGAGTGATAGAGACACAAAGTTCCTTAGTCATTTTTGGAAAACATTATGGGGTAAGCTTGGTACAAAACGGATGGTCAAACCGAGGTGGTTATTAGAACATTAGGACAGCTCCTTAGATGCTACATCAAGGGTAGTTTGAGAACTTTGGAGGAGTGTCTACCTCACATCGAGTTTGCTTACAATAGAGAAGTTCACAAGACTACTTCCTTGTCTCCTTTTGAAATTGTTTATGGTTGTAATCCTTTAACTCCTCTTGATTTATTTCCATTACCTAACACTTCTTCTATGATTAATCATGATGCTTTGTCTAAAGCTTCTTATGTTAGGAAAATGCATGAACAAGTGAAAGCACATGTGGAGAGGAAAATGGAACAACATGCAAAAGCAAGCCAATAAGCACAAGAAGCAAGTGATCCATCTTCATCCCTAACCTTTCTTCCATCTTCCATTGTTGAATTAAAAAGCTTAAAAATAGCTCCAAATTCTTGTGAAAGTGCAAAAGTTAGAGTTCTTGAAATTTGCTAGAAGATTGGGTTTCATTGCAAGGTAGATTTGGGAAAACTAATGGCTACGAGTTCAGCTATACATCATAGCTACATCACATCCATATATCAATCCCAAACTAATGGGCAAGCAGAGGTTTTTAACAGAGAGATCAAGCAAGTGTTACAGAAGGTAGTGCAACCTAACAAGAAGGATTGAAGCAAGTTACTTGAAGATGCTTTATGGGCTTACAGGACTGCTTACCAAACACCTTTGGGGATGTCTCCATATATGTTTTTTTTGGTAATGCATGCCACCTTTCGGTGGAGATTGAGCATCGTCTTATTGGGCAGTGAAGAGTTGTAACATGGCATTTGATGAAGTGGGTAATGGAAAGGAAGCTTCACAATCACTTGAAGAGATCCTCTTAGAAGCCTATCAGAACTCCAAAAATTACAAGGAGAAAGTGAAGAGATTTCATGACTCGAGGATTCTTAGGAAGGAGTTCCATATTGGTCAAAAAGTGTTTGTAAGGACCCTCATTCTTAGCACCTGAGAAAACCCTGTGGAGGGTGCTGCGCGGATGGCGCCAGGTCTGGCGCTGATCGCGCCAGACCCACTGGAAGCTGACGCTGGGAGCGTCAATGTGGCGCCAGAGGTTTTCCAGTCAGCGCGGGTCGCGCCAGAGACCGCGCGGTTAGCGCGGGAAGTGGCCTGGAAAACCAATTTTCTCTGGAATTTCACGTGGCCAGCGCCAGAGGTGGCGCGGGTAGCGCCACAGGTTTCGAAAGGTTGACGCGGTTAGCGCGGGGTTGGCGCTGTTAGCGCCAATCCACCGCCATTGTGGCGCGGATGGCGCGGGAGGTGGCGCGGATCGCGCCAGACCTCGGGCAGGCTGAGTATATAAAGGGTAGAACGCGAAAATGGAGGGGGAGAGTGAGTTTTCTTCTTCCTTGGACCTCCAACCTCCATTAATGGCAGTTCCAAGCTTTCTGGGACCTTATATACTAGCCTAAACACTTTCCTGAGA
>PYAF01004272.1:31699-41967 GCA_007407185.1 Glycine tomentella | reverse complement strand
CTGTTCTTCCATTCTCATGCAATAATTCCATGGGGCTTTCACTGATGATGATCATGGAAGGCTAAATCCTCAATCAATTCAAGGATCCAACCCAAGCACAAGGAGAATTTGAGTTCTGGTTTAGTATTTCGAATCCTATGTGAATGTTCATCTTCTTCTTCAATTGCTATTCTGTTTTCATGATTATGAATGCGTTTAGAATTGAAAACGGATTAGGTTATGGATTCATTTCCTAATTTTGAATATTAATCACAGATTAATTGGATGATATTTCAGTTAGGGTCGTGGTTTCAATCAATTTAGGGGTTAAGTCGATTGAATTGCTTCTAATGAGATTGAATGAACTTTCACAATAGGATAAATTTCTGAGAGCACTGATGATTCGAATTGCTTGGTGAGGTGAATTGGATTGATGCTTTAATTCTGTTTGACATTACTTCTTTTGAATTCTGTTAGTTTCTGTGTTACTCTTTAATTTTAGTTTACGTTTTTCCAAGTTTTACTTACGCACACAAAGTGTTTGATAAAATTCCCCCCTCACTGTTATTCATAAATTGAAGCTAGAACCATATTGATTGTGTCTCTGAGTCGACCTAGGTTAATCCTGTGCTATAGAATTAACGTAGTTAAATTGTTTTGGTGCGTGTCGACGTATTATAAAAATGATTCAGTTTCAGTTTCACTGTGAAATACATTATGCACCATTACATTTGTGCAATTGAAACATCATTTTGTGTAACTATAGACCAATGTTCAAAAACAAGGCTTCGAATGTGGGTACTACGCAATGAATTGGATGTGGAACATAGTCAGTGGTGGTTTGAAGGATGAATGGACCAAGGTACATTAACTTTAATCCGATGCGGAGTTAGTTTCTTTTCAAACTGTTTTACTAAGTCTTTTAATGAACATTGACTGGTTTGTATACCTGCTTTTTGTTGCAGTGGTTTAGTGATGGAACAACCTTAGATGTGGATGACATAACAAGAATAAGGCAAAAATTGGCAGCATGTTTGTTAGACTTTAAGAAACAATCACTGTAGGAAGAATTTCATGTACTATGATTTCGAATGTAGGCATATTTTGATGTTGTGAACTGTTTATTACCTTTTGTGGTTCCCATAGTCGAATATATAAATTATATATATATATAGCAATAGTAATTTGGTCATTATTGTTGCCTGGTCTATTTAATTTTTATCATAGTATATGTTGTTGTTGTGAACTTTATTGGTTAATTGTGAACTGCAAGTGTAACGAACATAATTGATGACCCAAGAGCGTACAAAAGCCATCTAGGCCATATATGGTATGTGTTCTTTTCATTTGGTGTCAGTCATGCTTCTCAAATTGGGTTAAACCTTCATGAGGTAATTTGTCTTTATATTTTTTTTCGGTTTTCAACAGCATCCCATGCATACAGCTGATTGATCAAATGTGATATTGTGGTTTGTAAGCAGGAAGTAAGAAGTGCCTTAAACTTGCAACCCCATTGCTGCTAATTTTAAGAAATGAACAAAGTAAATACAGAACTAGGCCATAGCAAAGAACTTACATTGAAGCTAATGGAGGCCGAAAAGCCATACCTTTCTCATCGTGGTTCATCTTCGGCAATTCGTGTAGGTATTTATAAATTTGAACCTGGGATTTATTTTCCTTATTCCTTCTCCCACAGGTCATTTGCATGCACGGCTTCAAGTTTATCTTCTATTAGATATTGAAATTGCCACCAACAAGCTTCTAGTTCAATTGGCACATCCCTGTGCATTTCAGATGGAGTGGATTCATGATATGCTCATATGATAAAGGCAATCCTTTCAAGGCACCAGAGAGGTAAGTGCACATTGTCATTTGTCTCTCTTCTTCATTTTCTTTATAGAAATAGAAAAAATGTCTTCCTTTTTGGGACAAACATTTTGTAGTTTTTGGGACAAGAAGTGAAGATAGAAAATGTCTTCTTCATTCTATAAATTTGGCCAGACAATATCCTCTTTGGTTTTGGCCTTTTGGGTTTTGATTGCTTTTCATGCCCAACACCGTATTTGTATTATTTTTGTCATAAACAAAAGTTAGTTGCATCTTTGTGACATGATTGATGATACGGTGGTAATCCATTATTGAAGTTCTATTTTCTGTGGCTAACTAAGTGTATTTGGAAAAGGTATTTTACCATGTAATTTCTCTCACCTACTTCTGTTAAGGAACTTGTAACCAACGAGGCCATTGGTGTTAATATGGAACGGTTTGTCTCTCATCATAATATGTAATTTGTCTGTCCATAATGCACTGATGAGTAAATCTCTAGAATATGTAATATTAGGTCAAAGCATTACAAATCTGTGCTCATTATGGATGAAGTTGATGGGATGTCAGCTGGTGATAGGGGTGGTGTTGCTGATCTTATTGCTAGCATCAAGATATAAAAAATTCCTATTATCTGCATTTGCAATGACCGTTACAGCTAGAAACTGAAAAGCCTTGTCAACTATTGTTTGACTTAATTCTCAGGTTGGTCTTTTATCTCTCAATTTAGGAATATGTCCAAAATTGAACACACTCAGCATTGAAGCACTATTTTTAGTTTCACTTGAGTTGAAAGGATGTGGTGTACTATCTGAAGCATTCATTAATTGTCCACTCTTAGAATCTCTCGATGCTTCCTTTTGCAGGTTATTTTGTACATTATTTTCCCATTTATCTTTCTTTCTAAAGACTTCATTAATTGTCTCTCAGAACATCACCATACTGTTCCTTTTGCTTTGTTGACTGACTTTTACTGTTTGGAATTACAGCCAACTAACAGATGGTTGCTTGTCTGCAACAACTGTCTCATGCCCACTGATTGAATCATTGATATTAATGTCATGCCCATCAATTGGTTCAGAGGGTCTTTGATCTCTGTATTGTCTTCCAAATCTAACATTTCATTGCTCCATGTCTTCCAAATCTGACATTTCATTCTTCAAATAGATAGTGTCTTCGATCTTTTGCAAGTAATATATGATTGACACACCATCTTTTGCAGGTAATATATGATTGTAAGAAAGATAGTGAGATATGGGAGAAAGATGAACACATATTGCAGCTACGACACTGGGCCTGGTTACGAGGACAAACTCTTAGCAGGACAGGTAACAGTGACTTCCACCCTCTCCATCCCCACAAACAAGGTTTGGTGGATTAATAGTTTTCCTCTTGTACTCATACATTAATGCAGAAAGAGGAATGATGTACTATCGGCAGGCTATTAAGCTTCAGGCTTTTCTTCATATGGCAAATGAACAGGGTAAATATGATTTCCTTTTAACATGAGCTATTTACCTTAGTCTAGTTGCTACTGTCGCAATGGGAGGCATGTCATCTATAGCTTTTTCAAATCCTGGGTCATGGTTTATATACATACCTGTCACTTTTATGAAATTCATTACGTATTTATATTCTTCAGGGTGATTGACAAAAGAATAGTTACCTACCAAGAATAGCTGATTGTATGGTTTTCTGCTATATTGTGGGCAGAGATACTTAATGGCTATAAAGTTGTTACTGTTCCATTATCATACTTGATGTGTTACAAACCTTTGGCTAGGTAGTTTAATTAAATTGTTGTTTATGTGATATTTCTTTACTATTTTATTCTTGCCTAATTGAGTTCTATGGCTACTTGGTGCAGGAAAATGACATGATTGCTAATGACACAGGTTTGATTCTAAACGCTTTTTTATTTTAAGAAAGTGCCTTAATATTTATAACCATATGGAATTGATCTATCAAAGACTAACCACTTGAGCATTACCACAATTAGAAGGCTCTCCATTTCAATTTCCTGGAATTGTATAAAAGCTGTATTTAGGAGTGTATATAGTTTTCTATCAAGTAGCCTTCGGCCATCTAATTAATTAGTTAATTTTAGTCACCAATTAATGACCCAGAGTCTATCATTCTCCATTTTAGATGCTGGCTTCCTTTCCTCAACACTTCCTTCATGACTCTTATAATAGAAGTTATTTTGTGCAGCTTATTGTTAGTGGACACTGGTGCCACCCTTTTCAATTAGTTGGGAAGATGCAAATAAATATTAATGTCTGACAAATTTAGGCCTTGGTGATGCAAATAAATATTAATGTTTCTTTGATTTGTATTAATTCATTCTCTGTATGGTCCCAGGGTTTTTGAATGTTGGTGATGATGACAAAATTGAGGATGATGATAATTATCAATCATGTTCTGTGAACAGTAGGAATCTCACGCCCTACATCAGACATGCAAATAAACCATCAGTAATGGTTTTCAACCGTTCATATGAAAGGAAACACTCTTCCTTTTCATATTAACTTTTCTGTCTTCTAACTTAAGGTTCATCATAGCCCAGCTCTCACTAGGCATCTCATAGACCCTCAATGGTCTATCTCCACCTGATCAAAGCATTAGAGTCATCACAGACTCAATGCAAGCCCAATACAATGAGCTTGAAGCTCTCAACAGCCAACTATTCAGAATTTAAATATAGCTTGAACGGTTCAGTCCATACACAAGACATCGTTCACATGGCCTCTCAGGCACATCAAAACCATCAACAAGGCTCATGCATGTCATATCAACACCAAGTGACTTAAAACACAACCAAACATGCATAACTCAGAGCCAAGAACCAAAGTTCACCAAATTAACATTTGGAAGCTAATCCTTCATCCTCACATCATTCTAAACATGTTCTTCTAAAGGACCCAAGGCTAATACAAGCCCCATCACAAGTGGGTCACTATTCACCCAAAACCCCAAATCATAAATTAATCGGAGAAACTCAAGTTTCTTACCTCAAAAACGGTGAGGAAGGCCTCTGGACCTCTTCCCTTAGCTCGGGTGTCCGTGATAAGCCGCTGTTCCTCGCCAACTCGAGTTCTTTAACTTTCCCTTGAGAAAGGAACTCTCTAATTAAGGGGTTTTTAAGAGGAAGAAATGAAGGATTATAGCTCATTAAAGGTTTCTCACAAGTTTGGTGATCAAAGGAAAGTGTTTAGGCCAAGAAATGAAGGTCTAGGAAGCTTGGAAACTCTCCTATGGAGTCTGGGGGCTCAGAGGAAGAAGAAGATGGAGAATGGCCCAAAATTTCATAATTTGGCCCTTATATACTGGGTCTGACTGACATGTCGTGCCGATCACGTCAGATTCCAGGACCCATGGCGCCAACTGCGTCACTACTGGCGCCATCTACGCCAACCTCCAGAAACCATGGCGCCACTCGCGCCAAACCCGCGCAACTCGCGCCAACATACAAAGATAATGGCGCAGATTGCGCAAACCTAGCACCATCCGCGCCAGTTCCCAGTGTTCATGGCACTGATCGCTCCACACTAGTGCCGATCTGTCGCATCTCTGCAACTGGTTTCTGTAGAAGATTCTGTAGAAAACCTTAGCGCTTCCAGCGTTGAACCTCACATCAGTCACACCAAACCTGAGGGTCATTATAACAACCGTCTTAGAAAGTGACTTTCTAAGACGGTTGTCATAAATAACCGTCTTAGAATGTGGCTGTTAAAAAAAATAAAAAAACAGACACTTTCTAAGATGATTGTTATAAAATAACCGTCTTAGAATGTGGCTGCTAAAAAAAATAAAAAAAAAAAGACACTTTCTAAGACGGTTGAACAATCGTCGTGGAAAGAGTTATTTTTCAACGACAGCCATCTTCAAAGACGGTTACGAAACCGACGTCGTATGGGGTAAATAACCGTTGTAAAAAGTGTTTTTTGTAGTAGTGCCTCCCTTATCTTTGACCAAGAGAAAGACAAGTTTGACTTTTTCATTGGAGATCCCGATCTTCTTACCTTCCCTAGTATATACTTCCACCATTCTTAATTATAAGACATTGTTGACTTAAGCTTATTAATAAAGTTATTAAATTTTATTCTTTGGACATTCGTTGCTTGGATAATCAAATCCAGAGGCTTGAGATGTCAAGTCATAAATATATAGACATCAGATGCAAAAGTTGTTAAAGTGAAAAACTGGTACATTTAGTAATTGTTTTCTATAATTTTTTACTGAGGTAATATGCTTTTATAAGGATATAGCAACTATTTAATTTTATGCTTATTTTGTACTATAATTTAGTTAGTGAGACTAGTAAGGGGTTAGTAGCTTTTTACTCTCTTTGAAAAGCAAGGCAATTTTTTATTATTGTCCATTTCCAGATCCTCCTAAAGTTTGTGTCTGACATTTTTTCATCATGACATAAATTATAAATATCTTGAATATTTTGGAATCTGATAAAATGCCTCTCCATATAACATTCTGCTGATGGGTCTTTTCAGGTGGTAAGGCTCATTTTTTTGTGACGTTCTCTATGGAAGTAAATGATGGATTCTTAGTAACAAATCTACCAGTTCATTTGATCAATACAACTGAATTGAAACACAGATATAATTATCAGTGGAAACCTCTTCATACATATGTTACTATCTCAAGGCACTTTATGGTCAAAGCTCATGGAATCAGATTTTAGGGCACAGTCAATGACTGCAATAGTGTTATGCAACAATTCTTCTATCATGTGAGTGGTGTTTTTTGGTTTTTTACCTTGCAGCAACTGTTCAGCATAGGTTTGGATACATTGATAAAAAGGATTATAAGTTTTATATAAATACTACAGTATTTGAATTAGTGTAATTTTGGAAACACTGTAATTTGACTAAGAAACATATATTTTTAAGAAAAAGGTGGCACCAATATCGACTTTCCAAAGCACCCTAAAGAATAAACAATAAAAAAAAGGTTGCATAGAAGTTTATTAAATGCCTAAAACTGTTATATATAAATCGTGACTGTGTAAATATAACACCTTTTTTAATTCAATACCAAATTTAGCGAAATTGGAATAAAATAAATTTGTTGTTTCCTTTCCACAGTGTTATGGCAATAATACTAATATATTGGTAGAATGTATCAAGGAAACCAGAGATTTTCTTTTCACTTTTTTTTTCTGATTTCATACAGGGAGGTGAGCATGGAGCTGTGTTAACATTGACACTAAATGACATGGGAAACTATGGATGTTATCCAGATTGTGCAAAGGGAATGTCAATGCCATTATATACTGAAGCTATAGTTAATTTGATGAGAAAACAGCCAATGAGTTCATTTCTTGCTTACAGTAAGTTACAGATTTCATAAGCTTAGTTGAGTTTGAAGGATTTATCAAAATTCAAAACTTATTGGCTTTAGGGTTCACAACAAGGATTTGATAAAATTTATTAATATTATTTCTACAAGTAATTATAGAAACATTTAGTTTCCAATTCATGGGCACTTAACAAAATTAGAGTTCATCTTATCATAATGTATAGTTACATGATTTCCATAATTAGTTTATCAAAAATAGAAGCATATGTACAGGTATTTTATTTACTACTAAGGTGGACCATGATGATAGGTGATTTATAGTGGACTATAATTTTTATCCTTTAGATTAATTTCATCCTCACATTATTATGGTGCATCATCCACACCAAATTCCTTGTCTTATTAAAAGGTCCAAGTTGGCGACTGACTAGTGGTCTCCCTCATTGTTGTTGGTTTCACACGTCAAGGATGCAGGAGTTTCTTTTAGAGATGTTGCAACATCAGAAGACACTCCCTGTTCAATCCGATGGTTGTGCTCCAGAGATAGAGGAAGGACGAGGAGAGCAACTTCGAGCTATACGACACTGCTCTCCAACCATTATTGTTGAGGATGCCATAGGCTTTATGATGGCAGAGAATTTGTCAATATCCAAGGATACGATAGAGTCAATGTCAATGTTTATTTTATATACCTAAAATTTATATCCTTTAAAAAAAACTAAAACTTTTAATAAGATAAATGTTGAATATGTAAATTATATTATAATTAAAATCAAGAATCGTGTAAATTTATAGGTAGTATGAAGAGATTCTAAGATATGGTGTGACAATGTTGAAGTATTTTGTCCAGAGAGATTCATCAATAACAATTTAGATTTTAGAGGATATGACATCCAGTTTATACCACTTAGTTATAACCATAGGGGATGCCTTTACTTGTACAAAATTTCTAGCATATTACTTGTACAAAAATTTCAATATCTATGCTATTAGGAACCCAGTTCATCTTTTATTTGTCTTAAAGCAATATTCTCAATTCATTATTAATACAACAATATTGCTGCTAATAAAGTTTGAACTTGGGAAAGTTATTTGGAGTAAACTGAAGCTGCAGGTGTGGTTCGCCATATAGCATTAGGATTAGAGAGCTAACATTGTCCACAGAGACTTGAAGCCTGAGAATTGTCTTTTGTTGGATGTGAGGAAGGATTCTCCTCATAAGATCATGGACTTTGGGTTAAATTCTATTGAGGAATTCACTGACCCAGTTGTTGGTTTGCTTGGATCCATTGATTATGTTTCACCAAAGGCTCTTTCTCAAGGGAAGATAACTACCAAAAGTGACATGTGGTCTTTGGTGGTGATTCTATATATCTTGCTCTCTGGGTATGTTGACTTTTTTTTTCTTTTCACATATTTCAGTTTGTTACCCTATCTGTCTGTGTGCAATTGCATTACATAGGGAAAGTCATCAATCACTTTTACGCATGGAAATAAAATATGGTATCACCTTATAATTAGAGGCAAATAATTAAAGGATGAGTTTTTCAAATTCATTTAATCACTAAATTTTGCATATTATGTTGGTCAGTTGTCCTTTGCTTCACTATACATGTTATCTTCCAGGCCCATCAATATAGATGAAGGAAATTATTATATTTTTGTTAAATAACAAAATTAGCCATGTCATAACTTGTGTTTTCAAATATTATTTCTCATTGTGGGTTTGCATCATTATATAGTGACTATGGAAGTTTATAGTGACTATTTTCTGAATTTATTTGAGCAGGCATGAGTTCATACTTAAGCATGATGAGTGGATGAACACGGTAAAACCTGATCTTCATCCTGGTGTTTCAGCACAATTGCATGAAAAATTTGAGGTATCTGATGCAGAGATTGAAAACTCTAAGTCTGTTAGAAGTGAGATGCGTGCTGCTGTAAATTCGCTTTTGAAGGTAATGATTTGACACCATTTTGCATCCTACTTTCCTCAAGTCCTTTTTCAATGAAAATCTTTGTGCTATTTGCATTGAATTTGAACTTTCATCTCCTAAAGCATTTAATCTTATCTTGACAGGTTTATATAGTGCAATAATTTTTGCTAATGTAGTTTTACAGTATAACTAAATTCTTAACGAATGGAGATTCAATAATTTTTGCTCACTAAAAATAAGTGAATGATATATTTGCAGACAAAGAGAGTGCATAGTTGGAGGATTTAGATATGTGATTGATCAAGAATTATAAGCTATGCTGAAAATTAAAAAACTTATGGTGAATGGAACATTGGTATTTGTAACACCCCGTAAGCCTCCGGTGCGTTATCATTATGATATCAGTTAGCGCTTAAAACATTCATTTAAAACTTAGCGGAAGCACAGGATCGATTTTCCTGATTCATTATGTATGGAAATCCAGCATATCATAAACACACACACATACAAAACCATATCATACCTCTGCTGATCCAGTCTATCTCATACAATACACATATAGACAGATTTCTTATCCAAATAGGCAGATAACTGAAAAACATCAAATATAAGCTCAGGATAATCATATAATATACATCAATAGTTCTGTTCATCAAATATACAACAGGTTTTCACCATATCATGGTGAACCAAAATAACATCAGCCTTCACAGGGGTATACAGAACTATACACGTCATAGGGTACATACACCCCATCCCTATCAAGGGAACAAAACAGAACAAAATCAAAAAGAGCTCTCAACTCTCCTTGCTGCTTCCCAGTCAACAGCATGTCATCTCTAGAGCCACCTGCCCTGCGTCTGTTCTTCTCTCCCAGAAGAATCACCTGAAATCATAAGCCCCACACGGGATGAGATACACATCTCAGTAAGCTCAGGGTCCTTGGAGGACTTTCCTCCACCCTGGCCCACTTCCATAACACATACATCAGACATAAACAACAAATGGCCCATCGACCTAGCATATCAGGTCCTCATAATAACATATCAAGCATCCAAACAAGTCAAGCAATGGCGTATCATCATCAACGCCAGGATGCATCATCATCAGCATCCATCCTCAGTGTGAGACCGGCACTCACACCTGTGTCATCCCATTGGGTGCTACCCTTAGCATGGATGCACATATATGGTACCTCCGAGAATAGCAGGA
>PYAF01004272.1:15586-30227 GCA_007407185.1 Glycine tomentella | reverse complement strand
GGTTCTGCGCCAAGCTCAAGTTCTCTGAGCTTTTCCTCTGAGGTTCCTCTTCTCACTTAAAATGGGGTTTTCAAGGAAAAGGATGAAGGATTTCAGCTTCCTAATCGGTTCAATCACAGTTAAAGGTCGCGGGTAAGTGTTTAGGCTAGTGTCTAAGGTCCTAGAAAGCTCGAAAACTCCTTTAATGGAGGTCTGGACGGAGGAGGAAGAAGAGACGAGAAAAAATTCCAGATTTTTCGAGCTTCTGGGCCTTTTATAGGCCCAGACGCGACTCCCACGCTGCCAGCGTGGAATCCCACGCTCCCAGCGTGGACTGGCAGACAAAATTGCACTTCTGGCCTGCTTCCCACGCCCCAGGCATGGTCTCCACGCCCCAAGCGTGGACCTCCCACGCCCCCAGCGTGGGGTTCCAGCAAAATCATCATTTCTGGCCCACTTTCTACGCCATCAGCGTGGCACTCCACGCCACCAGCGTGGAACCCCAGAAAAAGCCAAAAACAAGCTTTAAACGCATGATTATACCAGTATTGATGTTTAGAAACAACATTTCTGAAAATATTCTTTTATAATTCAGATGCAGAATTACAGGAAATCAGATGCTTTATTTTGTGGGGTTGAAATATTCATCTGCTACAATTGCATGTGGACTGACCAATTTGCTCCCAGCTTTCACTTTTATCCTTGCAGTTCTCTTCAGGTTGGTAGCAAACAAATTGAACCTATCTTTTATTTCCACACTAGGCCTTCCAAATGGCCAAAAATTAAAGAAAGTTGGTATTTCATGTTTTAATTTTTTATGGTTAATTAGATAAGAGAATTTGGGAATCAAGAAGAGGACTGGGCTAGCAAAGGTGTTCGGGACAATATTGTCCGTGAGCGGAGCCTTGCTTTTTTCATTTTACCATGGAAAAGCCATTGGTTTAGGCCAATCAAGTATTCACTGGAGATATGCTGAGAAAATGGAAGGAACTAGCTCTTCTGGCAAAGGAAACATGTTTCTAGGCCCTTTAGTCGTAATTCTTAGCACCCTTGTTTGGGTAGCATGGTTCACAATTTAAGTAAGCATCAATGTTTTGTTTTCCCTTTATATATTAGAACTTAGAGAATCATTACGTTTTGTTTCCGCTTTTCAGAAACACATAAGTAAGACTTTTTCAGCTCCTTACACGAGCACTGGCTTAATGTGTTTCATGGCAAGCTTTCAATGCATGATCATTGTCGTGTGCATCAACCACACGGCCTCAGCTTGGTCACTCCACAATGCTATGAGACACTCCTCTGCTCTTTATGCGGTAGGTACATTAATTCATTATGCAAGCTTCTATATATTTACATTAATTACTTACTACTATTTTTAATTAACCTCGTCAATGTATTAATTGCTCATATTTAATCTTAATAATTTTCATATTCTTCAACTTAGTCCTTCATCCCAGATTTTCACCTAATAACAAAAAAAAAAATGCAATGGAATTGTTATGTACAATTGATTTGTGTAGATTCAATAGAATGACATAATTAAATTGTAAATAAGTGAAAAAAATCAAAGCGAGACAGAATTAAGTCTATAAGTAATAGATATGTTTGATTTTTCTACTTAGTCCTTTTCTAGGTGTGAGTGGCCTTTTTTTAGTTTTGGAATGTTTATTGCTAGCTAGCATTCCCCCTTAAATTAGTAAGACATATATAGGCACGTTTGAAATTAAATTAGTATGTTATTATATTAATCTTTACATATATATACCAAATGGCTTGTAAATATACTAACTAATCATATAACAAAACTTTAAATCAAAAAAATTAAAACAAAGACGGTTGTTGGCTAAACCCGTCTTAGAAAATTAACATTCTAAGACGGTTTTGATCTACAACTGTCTTACAAGGTCTGTAGTCAACAAATCTAAGACGGCTGTATGTACAACCGTCTTAGAAGGCCTGTAGTCAACAGATCCAAAATGGTTATATGTACAACCGTCTTAGATGGCCTGTAGTCAACAAATCTAAGACGGTTATATGTACAAGCGTCTTAGAATTCTAGCATTCTAAGACGGTTCTCAGTTATAACCGTCTTAGATTGGTAACATTCTAAGATGGTTCTCATACATAATCATCTTAGATTTGTTGACCTTTTTTTTCTTTTATAGGTCTTCTAAGACAGTTCACCCAGGGAATCGTCTTAGAATCATAAATACAAAGACGGTCATATAACCGTCTTCAAAAACCAAACTTTCAAAGACGTTGGTAACAAAGACGGGTGGAGAACCGTCTTTGTAAGTGATTTAGAATCGACTTAGAAGGGTTAGTTTGTAGTAGTGATGGTCTTCTTAGTAATAATTTTTAAGTAGTCAATTTTTAAACTATAGCAAAGTAGAGTTGTGGCCTTAACTTGTCCGCTAAATTACTAGCCTTATTTTTTACTTATGTTGAAAGATAATTGCATTCTATTTTCATGTAGAAACTCAAGTATTTCGAAAAATATATATTTTCTTGATATTGACATGGCAATGTCTAACATGAGTACAAGTTATGGCAGGAGGCTTTGTAGAACTAGTCTCGTTTCCTTCATTAATTGGAAATTTTAAACTCCTTTTAGTCTACCAGTTGATCATCGAACAAACTACAAAGTCATGTTGTTAAACTAATATTTAACTACTTGTCACTACTACAAAAATGGTCTTTTACAATGGTTCTAAAGCCATTCAACGATGGATGTTGAACCGTCTTTGTAGTCAACGTCTTGGAAAGTCAACACTTTCTACGACGGTTTTCAAACCGTCTTAGAATCAAAGGTTCTATGTCGATTCTCCCCGAAACCGTCTTAAAATGTCTTTTTTTTAAAAGAAAAGAAATTTTAAAATTGAAGATTCTAAGATAATTTTTCCAAACACTGTCTTAGAAAGTAGACATTCTAAGACAATTCTTTGAAAAAAATAGTCTTAGAATTTTTTATAAAAAAAAATTAAAGATTCTAAGACGGTTATTCCAAAAACCGCCTTAGAAAGGAGACATTCTAAGACGGTTTTTCGGATAACCATTATATGTCTTGGAATTGTTCACTTACGGTCATCCTGTTTTAAGGTTTAAACTTATTTCACTAAATAATTAACTTACAAATTTGTTAATACTTCAGTACCATTATATGTACCTTTTATTGATAATTGACATTATTTATTGTTTAATTTTTAAATATTAGTTAAAGATAATATATTTATGAATGTTCAATTTATCTTTAATTATCACCTAATTTAGTGTTTATTTTTAACACATCAAGTTGAATGGTTAGGCCTTCAACTGCATAAATAATGACCATTAATTTTTCTTTCTTCATTATTTCTCTTTCTTGGGGCTTATATCGATAATAATTGTCAACAAGAGTTAATGTACCCAAAAGATGTTAAAGTGCTGATACTTCTCCATCACATATTTCCTAGCAAAGTTCATCAACTAATGATTCATTCCTCAAAATATCCTCACAATAAAGAGTTGGACATATTACCTGTCCTTCATAATACCCCCACAATAAGTAATTTACTACACCAAAGTCAGCCGCAGAGATATAGAAAAATCTTTTCGATACCTATGGGACCAAGGACAAATCATCCAACAATAAGTGGTAGAGAGGAGGAAATGATAACTAATTCATCACTGGACAGCAAAATCAATTCCAGCTTTTTTTTTTTAAAAAAAAAAAGTTGTGTAAACCGTTAACAACAAAACATTTCCAATAATCAACTCCTTGGCTAAATATCACCCAATAATTTAGATGAGACGAAATAAATTCATGTTTGAATTCATTCAACTAAACACCAGTTTTTGTCATTAGACTTGTTCCATATTTAAAACAACTGAAATAACATAGAAGAACAGTATCTTAATATTGCACTATATCTTTAGACTTGAAAGACAAAAATTTATAACTGAGCTCATACACATGACAAATAAGTGCTAGAGGCTTCACAGAACAAAAAGCTTATAATTATGTGATACTAACAGGACAATAGTGTCTAACAAATTTATAAGAATCAAGATCACATCATCAACCAACAAACTCACACCTTCATTGCCAATATAAACTTTCAAGAACTTAGTGTACTCACCCCTCCATTTGCAAGCAAAATAGCCATTATAGCAGCAGCCTCCATAACCCATGAAAGAGGATTCCACATAAATCCCCAGAACTTCAAAGATTTTCTCTCCTGCACAACACCCCAGAAGATTGTTCATCATAAAAATTCAATTTTTTTCAATTGGGATTTAATCAATAAGTAAAAAAACAAGAGAGAGTAGTACTTTTTCTCTTCAAGCTTGTTGTGACAAAAAATGGTAAATCTTTCCTCAACAGGTTCATTGTTGAGCCCTTCTCTGCCACATCTAAGATTGTCAAGAACCTCCTCAATGGGTATGTTCTCCTGCATTCATTCACAAATTCATTAAAAGAAAAAGACCCATTAGTTAAAAAAAAATACATAACAAGGAGCATCATAAGGACTAAGTTGTTTAGATTTATCTATGTTTAATGTTACCAAATCAAAAATTTCCTTCAACATGGCCTCCAAAACTTGGGACTTGTCCCCCATCTTGTTCTTCTCAGTGTCTCTCTAGAGCTACCAACTTTGCTCTCACAATGCAAAAACCGTCCAGAAATTAGAGAGTTAGTGTGCGTGGATGAAGTGCACCAACCGAAAGAGTTGGCACTAAGTACAAGTAAAAAAAAAAGTGTGTGAAGAAGAAGAAGAAGAAGGAGGAGGAGGAGGAGGAGGAGGAGGAGGAGTTCACACTGTTCTTGGATTTCCAGGAACAAGAACAAGAACAAGAAGAAAAAGGAGAAAGAGAAGGAGAGGAAGAACAGTGTGGAGGAGTTCACACCGTTCTTGAAGAAGAAGAAGAAGAAGAAGAAGAAGATGAAAGGAGAACGATGTGGAGGAGTTCACACTGTTCTTGGATTTCCGGGAAGAAGAAGAACAAGAACAAGAACAAGAACAAGAAGAACGGTGTGGAGGAGTTCACACCATTCTTGGATTTCTGAGAAGAATGCACGAAAAGCAAAATCTACGGAGGTTGGAAGCAATAGAGGACACTAGGCGGAATCGCAGAGTGAAAGGCACAATAGCTGAAAATTTATTTAGTATTCAGATTAAAATCAAAGACGGTCAGCAGCAAAGACAGTTGTTAACCCGAATAAAAGATGGTTTTTAGTAGTGACTTCTAAGACGGTTTTGTAAAACCGTCTTAGAATGACAACCTTTTAAGACGGTTTTAGAATGACAATTATTTTAAGACGATTTTTACGAAACCGTCTTAGAATGATAGTTTCTAAGAAGGTTTTCATAAAATTGTCTTTGTTGAACAATCACATATTTATGAAATTGTCACTGCCTTATACGAAGACGGTTTCGTGGGAACTGTCGTAGAAGTGTGTCATAAAAAACCTTCTTTTTAGTAGTGTGTGCAGGAGTTCATATTGTGTAGAATTCAAACTCATTTTAATCTACCATAAGCAGAAGACCTCGTCAATTTTGCTTGCGTTTAGGAAGCCCTTGCCACCATTTTCAAAGCTGAAACTAGGTTTCAATCTCTATAATTTTAACTATTAAATGGTCTTTGTGCTTTTATTGTAGTTTGAGTACTTTTGACTATTAATTAATCTCTCTGGCTGAATCCTTGTGTTGATAATCTTATTAGAAACAGTCCTTCCATGGAATGTAATTCCTTTCTTATTGTCTGATAAGATTAACTTAAACAAAAGAAACATTAAAAACATGTATTAAAAGAATTGTAGATATTTTAAAAAGCTTAGCAGAATTTCATTTTATAAGAGTTTTCATTCTTTTTTATATTTAGATGTCATCTTTTTGAATTGTATATGAAGTTGTAGCTAAACTTCCCTGCATTCCAATTCAAAGGAAGAGTGTAGCAATAAGACTACCTCTATTTTCCTCAAAACAACAAACACTACAAAATGATAATAAAAAAAATCATATATAACTCACAACAAAATAGAAGCCTCAAATCTGAGCTTCTTTCCTTTGCTTGATTCCTAATTTAGCAACATTATAATATATGCCAAAGGTCCAAGTAAATAAACTTATTTTCCTAACTTTTCCAAAATCTCAAAACTTAAGTGTAAGCCCAAAGATACTCCTATGGAATTGATGCCTACAACAGCAGCCAAGCCTTATCCCATTAACCACCTGGTGAAATGCCTTCTTTGGACTTCTTAAGACTCCACAATAACCACTTGAGTGGAAATATACCTCCTAGTTTTAGCTACCTAGTTTGTCTTAAAAGAGTTTCATTATCAAACAACAAAATTGAAGGAGCATTGCCTTCAAATTTGGGCAACTTGCATTCTTTGGCAGAGCTTTACCTAAGTGACAACTTCTAATGTTGAACATTTCCAGTAATAATATATGACATTTTAGCAATACCCATTAGTGTGAATTATGCACAAAATCAGGAATCACTACTAGAAAAAAACCTTTTAACATCAATTTATTATAAAACTAATGTTAACAAAAGGACGGTGGCATATTTGTAAAAAAAAAATGAGTTCAACCGATGTTACAGTGGCGATGTTAACATCGATTTTTCAAAAATCGATGTTATAGTGGTGATGTTAACATCGATTTTTCAAAAAACTGATGTTATTTTAACATAGGTTTTTTAAAATCCGAAGTTGTGTTTTGATGTTAATGTAGGTTTTTATAAAAATTGACGTTGTGTTTTCCTATATTTAAATGTTTCTCCATTTTCTCGCGCCCACTCTCACTCTAAAGCTCTCACTCTCTGCAGTGCTTCAACTAGTTCCTCTTAACACTCTCACTCTCGTCGTCGCCCTTGGTCTCACTCTCGCCATCATCGTCGCTCTCGCTCTCAAAGTGCAGTGCCTGTTACTCGCTCTCAAAGGGTTTCTTTCCGATCATTCAAAGATTCACTCTTCCCTCGCATTTGCTCTTGTGCTTCAGTTTTGTGTTTTTTATTGCAAAATATTATTGACTCGTGTTATTTGTTTGTGCACTCAATGTGTTTGTAGAAAATGCTTGTGTTTTGATACGTTATATGTTATATAAATGCTTGTGTTTTGATAAGCATTATCGATGTCTGTCTAACTTCATGTCCCTCGTGATATGTTTCTATCTTCTAACTCTCTTAGGCATATATCTCATTTTCTAACACTCTATTAATAGAAAACATTTAAGTTTCAATTTAATACTTGTGGACATGGTCACCCATTTGGAAGTGTTCATGTTCTTTGAGATCTTGTGTTCTTCAAATTTTGTTTTTCACAAGAATTTTATGGGGAAATCCCATAACCCTCCAGGCACAGCCAAGGGATTCTAGCATTGTTGCACTTAGTTTCCACAACAATCGGCATGTTAATAACCTTTGAGTCGCCACATTTTGGTTCGTCATCATGTCTATCCTCCCTTCTTTTTAAAGTCCAAACTTCAAACCCTTTTGATATCAACACAACACGTATAGAAACTTGTGAATAGAGAAATTGGAAATGTAAAAGGAAATTTGGAAGTAGAATAGAGAAGGAGTAGAAAAACAGAAGACAATGTTATTTTGGTACATTGCTTGTTATTGCTGAATAAGGCCTTCTATAGAATAAAATTTTGTGTACATAACTAGCAACTATTGTCACAGATCTTATATAGATTCTGTGTACATAACTCTCAATAAAAATTATGTAAATAAAAAAAAATAGTAATAAAATACTCGTAAGTTGTAAAAGAAAGTAATTTCTAAAATAAATTATTTTAAATATGCATAAATATATTTCTTTGAATATATTAATATTATCATTGTAACATGGGATTTGTAATGCACATTATGTAGGTCTGCCTAGAAGGCACTTGATATGGATATTCACCTAATTGTACCATAAAGAACATTTTGTGTTGCTTTTGTTTATGCATGCATGGTTGTTAAAATGGCATTTATCTTCCAGGAACAACAATAAATTAAGGAAAGCTTTAATGCCTAGGGATATAGAATTAACATGCAATATCCTATTGTGAAGAGAACTTTTTCAGATGTAATTTATTCCATGTCCTTCTTGTTCTTCCAGTAAATGCTATATGCATAAAAATTCACATACAATGTTTCAGATCAGTGCTCATCGCAAAAATTTGATACCGAAAAATATGATTCCTGAAATGCTAAAACCCAGGGTACAAGGTATAAAATTACCAAGTTGTATCATAAATTGTTCTCCTACCTTCACACCTATTATACCTAACTTTTTATTAGGATATTTTACGAATTAAAAATTTACAATTAACATAGAACATGGATCAGGCAAAATATGTAATATAATATTAAATTTTAGAATTACAAAAATTCGTTTTCTGTATAAAATAATTTCCTCTATTAGTTTACTATGAAATTTACTATAGTAATACGTTATTCTTTATTAAAAAAAAAAGTATAGTAATACATTATGAATAGTTTGGTCTCTTACACATATGTTTTAATAATTAATATGTTTCTTTTAAAAGATTATTTTTTGAAAGATAAACCAACCTCCTTGATTTTGTGAATAAATCAATCTCTTTTTAATACAGTACATCAACAGTCATTTTTTACAATAATTATTGTGCCTTGTAGAAATGACTGGTAAAACTTTTACTAACAATTAAATAATGGTAAAATCAAGAATTGGTTAAAATATTATTGTACCAATAATTATAGCAAGTGTCAAGAAGAGTTCATTTAATGTCGCTTTCTTTCTTTTCTTTTCACTTTCTCTCCTAACCCAAATGAAGCATGATAGTTGGTTGAAGATAAACTTTGACTCTAAAAATGTTAGACATGTGTCTGATGTTCATGTTTCTTAGAAGTTACAAGATAAGAATTTTCACTTGACTTAATTTTGTTAATTATTATTTAAAATTAATGACGATAAATATATTACATGTTCCAATTGCATCTGATTATGGGATTTATTTATACTTATAAGAGTGACTTAAGAGAGTCAAATTAGAATGAGTTCAAGAAAAAAGGCCAACAAAAGACACAGGAGAGGGCAATTACTTGTGTTTTTATTTGTTGTGTTGTTTTTAAAAAAAAAATATAACCTAAGTGCCTACTTAGACAAACAACAATTGTAGGACCTACAAACACATCGCCACTCCCAAACAAACTAATAGCTTATCAACAAGAACTAAGAACACAAATCTGATCAGTCATATTACAGAACCTTTTCAACATCTGGTCAAGATCAGTTGCAACTATAATGGAATTAACACCATGCAATCTGTCACTGCAGCCAAAAAAACAATATATGCCATCATGTTCTATGCAAAAATATCATTTGAAAATGCAAAAAGCAACCCTATCAACTGAGAAACAAAACTATCAAATCCTAACTAGGATAAGTCATTATTTAATTAATTGATTTATATTAAAATCTTTTATGTTAAAATAAATTCGGTATTATTCAAAATGTAGACGGATATGAACTATGTTTCCAACCGAAAAAACGTGTGGATAAAATAGTGTTAAAAATGAAAAGTAAATGTAATTTTTTAAAATTGATGTTGAATTTGAAGGGCATGCTTATTATGATACTTATTAGTGTTAAATGTTTTTGCTTTATTTTAGATATGGAATTTTCAATTAAAATTGATTTTAATTACCCATGTCATTGATCCAACTGAAACTAGATTGAGAATCCTTAAGATCTCACGTTTCTATCTTTTATTTTTATCTAGACCATAACTATCTTTCACTAGAAACAGTGTTCTTTGAGTCGGATATAACCACTATTAGCGGTTAAGTTCTCCCTTTTAGTTTTAAATGCACCTGCATACCGAGGACAACTTGTGTTGATTTTTTCATGATATTCCTTATCTTCATCTTACATTGGAGTATTGTGTGGCCATGATAGACTGTTATTTTTTTTTTATATTTATTTTGGGTGATCCCAAGTCTGATGCTTTGACTTCATTCCCCTTGAACCTCAATTGTATCTAAAGTCATAGTCACTACATTGTTAAGTTTGGTACGAGGAATACATGCCTAAATTTTCGGAACACAATAATATTGCAATGTATAATTAATCTTATTACATATAACATGTTATTATAATTAATTAATCTTGTTATGCGAATAGTTTTGAATCTTTAATCTTTAACAATTGATTTTGGTTGTAGGTACAACTTTTTGACTGTCTACTTGGGAAGTTAAGGTTTCTTTTAGTCCGCAATGTACTTAAGGCATCACTTTTGTATAATATAGCATTGCCATCATCACACTCGTTGTTGTTAGTGACCATCTTTCAAGATATGTATCTCTTTGTTACACTTATGTGCGTATCATATGTTTGTTGATATATGCGTATTATTTTATATTAAAATTATGTGAATTGTGAGTAAACCTTAATTTTTCGTTCGAAATTCAATACAATAATTAATACGGACAGTTTGGATTAATCATTGTATTGAATCTTGAATTGTTCATTTTGAAAGAATCATTTTTATACATAATTCATCTGTAGATATTAATTATCTTCTGTTAAATTTGATGAAATTTCGGATTAGTGCATATCGATTTGTTCTCTGAGTGCATACCTGATCGCAGTGAATTGATGTTGCCACTTTCATTTCATGTACTTGGAGATATATGCGAAATGCTGGCAAAATTTCATCAAATTTAACAATGGTATATTTAACTTGTACGTATGAATATGGTATAAAAAAAGTCTTCCTAAATGGGATAGGGCCACACCTTTTATGAAATAAGTAAGATAACCTTATGAGTATCACAATAGAGGAAAGATAGATCGAAGTTGGATGAAAGCATCATGCATTAGTGACGAGTATGAGAATGGGGTTAAACAGTTCTTGGAACTTGCTGAACGTAATGCATCATATGTGGGTTGAATTTCTTTTTGTCCATGTGTCAATTGTGGGAATGGGAGACGTCCGTCAGTGAATGACATTAGATCACATCTTATATGTGACGACTTCATTCTGAATTATACAAAATGAATATGGCATGATGAATTGCCAGACATGCCAACAGTCTCTCACACTGAGCTTGTTGATATGGACTTTGTAGATCTATAGAAGACATGATACGCATCTTGGACAGGAGTGTTTTCAGCAAGCACATGCACCTTTCTATGACAATTTACAAAGTGATTCAAAGAAGCCATTGTATTTGGGGTGAACAACCTTTACACGTTTGTCAACGATGTTAGCTCTGGTAAACTTGAAGGAAAGATTTAGGTGGAGTGACAAAAGCTTCACTGAATTGTTTTTGTTATTGAAGAAGACGATTCCTGAAGATTACGCTTTTCCGAAAAATCACTATAAGGCAAAGATATTATGTCCTATGGGTATGGACTACTAGAAAATTCATGCATGTCCTAATGATTGCATATTGTACAAAAATTAGTTTGCCGAAATGCGCAAATGCTCCACATGTGGGGTATCACAGTATAAATGAAGGATGATGACTATAGCGATGATGCAATCACAAACAACAACTGTCCAACAAAGGTGTGATGGTATCTTCCAATAACTCCAAGGTTTAAGCGACTGATTGCTAATGAAAATGATGCAAAAAACCTTAGATGGCACGTAGATGGCAGAAAGATTGATGGATTGTTGTGCCATCCGGTTGATTCTCCCTAATGAAAGATAATTGATCGTTTGTGTCCAAATTTTGAGGAGGAGCCAAGAAACCTAAGGCTTGTTCTTACTTTAGATGGAATGAATCCTTTTAGTAACTTAAGCACTAACCACAGTTCGTGGCCTATTTTGCTGATGATTTACAACCTCCCTCCATGGTTATGCATGAAGCGAAAATACATTATGTTGTGTATAATGATAGCGGGTCCAAGACAACCAAGAAATGATACTGATGTCTATCTGACTCTTTTAATTGAAGACTTGAGAAAATTGTGGGTAGAAGGTGATGATGTGTTTGATGGGAATCTCCAGGAAACCTTTAGGTTATGTGCAATGGTATTTTGTACCATTAATGACTTTCCAGCATATAGAAATTTGAGTGGATATAGTGTCAAAGGACATCATGCATGTCTTATTCGTGAGAAAGAGGCAAGCTTCATCCAACTGAAACATGGAAAGAAGACAATATATACCAAGCATCGAACATTTCTTAAACCTTATCACCCGTATCAGCGATTGAAAAAAGGTTTTAATGGAAGCCAATAGAATCAAAGTGCGCCAAAACCCTTAGTTAGAAACGAAGTTTATGATCGGGTGAAGGACATCATACTATCTTTGGGAAGATGTAAAAAAGGGATGCATCTGAGAAGAACATATGGAAGAAAAGGTCTAATTCTTTGATCTTCCATACTGGTCCGATCTAGATGTTAGACATTGTATAGATGTCATGCATGTGGAGAAAAATGCTGTGATAGTTTAATTGCCACCCTTTCATTAAAGGTAAGACAAAGGATGGTTTGAAGTGTCATCAAGATTTGGTTGACATGGGTATACGTTAGCAGTTGCATCTGATATCACAAGGTCGGCGAATGTATTTGCCCCAGCATGTCACACAATGTCAACAAAAGAGAAAAAATGCTTTTGTCAGTGTCTGCGGAGTGTGATCTTGTATCGGTGAATGATATCAAATTGGTTGGCTTGAAGTCTCATGATTGACATGTCTTAGTGCCATAATTGTTGGCGGTAGCCATTCAAGGTATCTTGCCTAACAAAGTTAGGGTTGTCATAACTCGTTTGTGCTTTTTCTTTAATGCTATATGTAGCAAAGTCATTGATCCTCAAAAGTTGGATGGTTTGGAGAATAAGGCTACCATTATCCTTTGTCAATTGCAGATGTATTTTACTCCTTCAATTTTGACATAATGGTCCACTTAATTGTTCATCTAGTGAGGGAGATCAGGTTGTGTGGTCCTACATTTTTACGGTGGATGTATCCAGTTGAGAGGTTCATGAATGTGTTAAAAGTTTATACCAAGAATTAATACTGACCAGAAGCATCCATTGTTGAAAGGTACATTGTTGAAGAATCTATTGAGTGTTGTTCAGAGTACATTGAAACAGTGAAACTTGTTGGGTTTCCTCAAACTCGTCATCACGAGACATGAGGAGGTAAGGGTACGCAAGGATACAATGTTGTATCTATGAGTCGACGGGAGGTCTCACAAGCGCATTTGTATATATTGAATAACACACAAGAGGTTCTTCAGTACATAGATACTCACAAACAATTTCTGACCACTACCCACCCAAAAATGAACATGATAAAGGTGTTGCAGGAGCATAACTTAAAATACCATGTATGTACAACAAAACTGCTCAATTACTGTCTTGAGCTAGACGCCGCCTGCTGTTTTAATCATTTGTGGATTTAAGTGGAATAGGAACTGCATCTCTATCCACTTGGTCTTCAAAGTGAAGCTTCAGCCGACATTTGTTAACTTTAAAAGCTATGCCCTTGTCTAAAGAAGAAATCTCAACTATTCCATGAGGGCAAATCTTTTGCACCAAGAAAGGACCAGACCAAAAGAATTCTGACTTACCTGGAAACTTCAGGCGATATTTTGATAACAGCACTTGTTGTCCTGGCTTAATTTCTTTTTGGCGAATTTTGTTATGCCACTTCTTGGTCTTTCCTTTACAGGTCTTAGCATTCTCTCCTGCAGTTACAGATGTTTTGTCTGCAGTTTTATGCTCTCTTTGTGCAGCATCCAACTTTTTGACCCAATTCTTCTTAGGTGTTTCCTCAGCTTCTTTTAAAATCTTTTTCAGCTTAACTCTTGGTGTTCCAATTGGATTATCATCTTCCTTTTTCTGCAGCACTTCCAGCACAGGTTCAGATGTGGCTTTTTGATCTGCAAGTGGTAATTCTGCAGCAAATTCTGTTGCTGTTGCCTCTGCTTTTTCTGCTGCACTTGCTGCTAATTTTTCTGCTGCATTATTTTTTGTTGTTATACCTGCACAACCCACATTATCCAAAAAATCTAGTCTAGAGCAATTAAGTTTGTCAGATGGATTTGTCACAATATTAAAAACATTAAAAACAACCGATTCATTATCCATCCTAAGTTCCAACTTTCCCTGTTCTACATCAATTAAGGCTCTAGCAGTTGCTAAAAAGGACCTCCCTAATAGCAGAGGGATTTCACTTTCACCCTCCACATCTAACACAATAAAGTCTGCAGGGAAAACGAACTTATCTACTTTGACCAACACATCTTCTATGACCCCTGATGGTTTCCTTAAGGAATGGTCTGCTAGTTGCAAGGAAACTCTCGTAGGTTTTAATTCAGTTATGCCTAGGGACTTACACATTCATAATGGCATTAAGTTTATACTAGCCCCTAAGTCACATAGTGCCCTCCCTACATTTATATTCCCTATGGCTATAAGGATGTTAAAACTTCCAGGGTCTTTCAATTTTAGAGGAAGCTTTCTTAAAATGATGGCACTGCACTCCTCAGTGAGTGCTATGGTCTCACAATCCTGCAGTTTGTGTTTCTTAGACAAAAGTTCTTTCATGAATTTTGCATAATTAGGCATATTGGCTAATGCCTCAGCAAATGGAATATTAATATGTAACTTCTTAAACATGTCTAAGAACCTGGCAAATTGTTGCTTCTGGATTTGTTGCTTGGACTGCACTGGATATGGGGGTTTCT
>PYAF01004272.1:2477-15486 GCA_007407185.1 Glycine tomentella | reverse complement strand
ATATATATATTGTGAATTTCCTGTCTGTGGTCTTGAGATTGATATGAAATTACATGTGCCTTGATTAGGCCGTGATCCTGAGTTTACTGGTGGCGGGAGCCACAGAGCTGGGTCTAGACCACAGAGTGATATTGTTCCAGGTAAGTTCAGTGTTCTCTGGGGATGAATTCCCGTTCTGGTTGCACACCACACTTCTGGGGAGTGTTGGTCATGATTCATACTGCATGCATTGGCTATGGCATTGTTATGTTGATGTATATGTATCTGCATTTGATATATGCATGCTGTGATTGAGATATCTGTTGGCCAATAGATAAATACCGGCGTTGAGGAGCTCCGCCGGGTATTATGGGCGTTGAGGAGCTCCGCCGTGCGGCATTGAGGAGCTCTGCCACACCATGACAGGTCTGACGTTGAGGAGCTCCGTCAGTGGTGTTGAGGAGCTCCGCCAGGCATTGAGGAGCTCTGCCACCTGTCATGTGATGATATTATGTTGTTGATTTGATATGATGAGGCCAGTGAGCCGTGTATGATGCATATGCCTGTTTATGTGCTGTGAATCTGTGGGCCAGGGTGGGAATGATTTCCCAGGGACCCTTAGCTTACTGAGATATATTATCTCACCCCATGTGGGGCTAGCATGATTTCAGGTGACACGTCTGGTCGAGAAGATCAGTCTCAGGGCAGGAGGCCCAATTGAGACTAGGCTGTTTATTTGAGGAGCAGTATGGAGAGCTTGAAGGCTCTATTTTGATTAGTTTTGTTGTATAGTTATGTATACCCTCATGGAGGTCTGATATTCTTTTGTATCACCACGGTCTGTGTGGTGTGGACATTGATGTATATATTGTACAGAACTTTGATGATATGTATGTGATACCTTCCTTGAGTACCTGTGTATGTTTATTTTGTTGTTGCTCTGCCTAAAGATCTGTTATCTGTCTTATTATGTTGATTTTGATAAACTGGATCAGCAGGGGCGTGATTTTATGGTTCTGTTATGTGATTCCATACATAATGTATCAAGAAAAACGATCCTATGTTTCCGCTGAGCTATTTAATTGATGTTTTATGTGTTAATCTGATATTATTAATGATAACACATCGGAGGCCTACGGGGTGTTACAGTTGGCTAGCTGCCACTTGTGCTGTAGAGACTTGTAATTTATCAATTTTTTCATTCAACTTAGCCAGCTGTTGGGGCTCTCATTTTCTTTGGCTGAATGGTGGTGCTCTCATTTTCATTCCGAGCCAGAGAACTAATCAGCTCATAGGTTTGAGCTGTAGTTTTTGATCTTATTGTACCCCCTGCTGCAACATTAACAATCATGCGTGATTCAGGAGTCATATCATTAAAGAAAATACGTACCTGCTTACCCACAAGCATGTCATATTGTGGACATCTCCTGATCAATTCCTGGAATCTATTCCAGGCAGCACACAGGGATTCTCTTCCATTCTGAGTGAAATTGGTAATTTCATTTACCAACCTGTTGTATTTATCCATGGAAAAGTATTCTGCAAAAAATCTTAAGACTAAGTCCTCCCAAGTTGAGATGCTATTTGAAGTTTGTCTGTTTAACCATCTCAGTGCATTTCCCTTAACAGCAAAAGGGAATTGGCTTAGTCTTACAGCATCATCTGAGACCCCTTGGTGTCTGATAGTGTCACATATTTTGAGAAATCTGTCAATAAAGTCATGTGGGTCTTCAAAATCTCCTCCTCCAAACTGACTGCGTTCCACCAATGCTATCAATGAAGGGTTTATGTCAAAATGATTAGCTTGTATTGTGGCCTCACAATGCTGGAGTTGGGTCTTGTGAACATAGGAGCCAGAATATCCTCCATTAGTTCATCCTCCGGTCTCTGCTGATTGTTTCTTTCCTCAGCCATCTCTACTTCTGACTCTAATTCAAGGAGTGAATCAAAGTCAAAGTTTTCAGCTTCTCTCCTCCTTTGTCTGGCTAGTCTCCTTCGGATGGTTCTTTCAATTTCAAGATCGAACTGTAAATCCTCAGGGTTAACTGAACCTCGCATAAAACTCAGACAAGCGATTAGTAACAAAAATTCCAATTACAAAGATTAAAATTTACAGTAAAAATCCGTTTACCAATCCCTAGCAACGGCGCCAAAAACTTGTTGCGAAATAAGCACACGGCAAGTGCACCACTCGTTTCAAGTAATAAAAGTAGGTAAGTAGAGTATCGTCTCCACAGGGATTGGGGTGAAATTCACAGTAATATTAAGTCTAAGTGATTGGAAGTAAAAAGAAATAACTTGTGAAGAATTGTTGTTGTGTGTTGAAGAGTTGAATAGAAAACTAAAATTAAATAAGCAATAAAATAAGTTGAAGTGTTACCAATGGAAGAAACAATTGTGGTCAGGCACAATCCCCAATGTTTCCTACCTCTTTCACTTAATTGGTTTATCAAGTTTGATCACTCAAATGATACATCTTTCCAATTTTAGTAAATCCTAATTCCTTAGCAATTTAACCCTTTAACAAGAATCCTAATTCCTTAGCAATTCTTATCAAGCTTATAAAAGACTATATCATAAGGGTTGTTGTTTTCGATTGCTCAGAGAATAAATCTTTTCTACTTTAGTTAATCCCTAATCCCTTACCGAATTAATCCTTTAACCTGAATCAAAAACCCAATCCCTTGGTGAATTCTATCAAGTTAAGCATGTAAAAGACTATATTATAAGGTTCTGCAGCCACGCATCCATCCCTAGGTAATGAACAACTGATATTTTACTAAGGTCAGAAATTAGAATCCCAACGTCCCCATTGCGAATCCTAACCCTCAATACTTGAATAGAATGGCCAATTCTAAATAAGAATAAACAATAAGGAATAGAGTAAAATAAAACAATCAAGAATTCTCATTCAATACCAATCAAGTTACAGAGGAGTTTACATCAGTTCATGGCCTTCCCACAATACACAGTTTAGCCTGCCATAGGCTTCAAAGAAACCAAAGCTGTCAAATAAAACATGATTCTGTAGTGACCTAGCCTTGATTCTTGACTTCCAAGGGTTTAGAATGATGTATGGAAGTGTGGAGAGGTGTGTAGGTGTGTTAGATTCAGTCCAATAAGCCTTCTTTTATAGATTGGTTTAATTCGAGTAACAAAGCCTAAAACTGTGCCAATTTTCGAACAGATAACTTTAAATCAGGAAAGCAAATCTTCACGGCGTTGATGGCGCGGGGTCCCACGCTGATCGTGCGGGCTTTTCGAATGGACGGCACTGATAGCGTGAAACTCCACGCTGATCGCGTGAAGTCTACGCAAGGAAGGGTTGATCCTGGGCTTGTGGTGCGAGTTGCACGAGAATTGGCGCGGTCCGCACGAGGCATTCAAATAGATGGCGCTGGTAGCGTGGCTTCTGCGCGGATCGCGTGGAGTCTTCGAGATGGGGCTTGGCATTTTGCTTGTGGCGCGGCTCGCACGGGATATGGCGCGATCTGCGCGAGACCTTCAACTGGCTTTTCTTCTTCTTTTGGCTTGAATCTCCTCTTTTTGGCCCTGAAAACTCACTTTGGTAATAAAATGAGATATAATAAAATATAAATGACAAACTAACTTATTCGAATCTAATTCCTAATGATTAATTGAAATATAACCTAAAACTATCCTAAAACTAAGATGTGTTTGCAACACATCACTTGTCAAAAGGGGAAACAAACTAAGAACTCTTTTCAAAGTAAAAACATTGTTTCCACCTCTAGACCACTTAAATTACTGCACATTGACTTGTTTGGTCTTTCTAGAACAATGAGTTTAGGTGGCAATTATTATGGGCTTGTAATTGTGGATGATTACTCTAGATTCACTTGGACTATGTTTTTGAAATCCAAAAGTAATGTTTTCCTTGCATTTCAAAAAATGGCTAAGCTTGCACAAAATGAAAAAGGTAGCAAAATTATCTCAATAAGAAGTGATCATGGTGGTGAATTCCAAAATGAACATTTTGAAAAATTCTGTGAAGAAAATGGAATTAACCACAATTTTTCAGCTTCAAGAACACCTTAACAAAATGGTGTTGTGGAGAGGAAAAACAGATCTCTTGAAGAAAGAGCTAGAACACTTCTTAATGAGACAAATTTGCCTAAATATTTTTTGGCTGATGCTGTAAGTACAGTATGCTACACTTTGAATAGATTACTTATAAAGCCTATTTTAAAGAAAACCCCTTATGTGTCATACAAAGGTAGAAAACCCAACATTTCTCACTTGAGAGTTTTTGGCTGCAAGTGTTTTGTATTAAACAATGGGAAAAAATCACTTGGAAAATTTGATGCTAAGGCTGATGAAGCAATTTTCCTTGGATATTCATTACATAGTAAAGCTTATAGAGTATTCAATAAAAGAACAATGTGCATGGAAGAATCTGTACATGTAATTTGTGATGAGTCTAATCCCTCTAAAGAGGAAAAGAAGTGTGATGTAGATGCAAGCCCAATGGAAGAATTTATTCAGCTAGATGATTCCTTAAATAAAGAGAAAGAATAACCAAGTGCTGAAGTAAAACCATCAACCCCTATTTAAGAGCCTAAAGATTGGAGAACAACAAGAGACCTATCACTTGACAACATCATAGGTGAAGTTTCAAAGGGAGTTTCTACTAGATCTTCATTAAGAAACCTATGGTGTAATATGGCTTTTGTTTCTCAAATTGAACCTAAGAATATTGATCAAGCCTTGAATGATGAACATTGGATGCATGCCATGCATGATGAGTTAAATCAGTTTAAGAGAAATAAAGTTTGGGAACTTGTTCCTAGACCATCCTCTCTTAAACCCATTGGTACAAAATGGGTTTTTGGAAATAAACTTGATGAAAGTGGAATCATAGTTAGAAATAAAGCTAGATTGGTTGCTAAAGGTTACAACCAAGAAGAAGGCATAAACTATGAAGAAACTTATGCTCCAGTTGCAAGATTGGAAGCAATCAGGTTATTGCTTGCTTATGCATGTTTAATGGATTTCAAACTCTTTCAACTGAATGTTAAAAGTGCCTTTTTAAATGGACACATTGAGGAGGATATATATGTTGAACAACCTCCTGGTTTTACTGATTTTAAACATCCTAACTATGTTTTTAAACTCAAAAAGGCCCTTTATGGTTTGAAACAAGCTCCTAGATCATGGTATGAAAGACTAAGCAAATTTCTGCTTGAACAATCTTTCACAAGGGGCCATGTTGACAAAACCTTGTTCATCAAAAGGCATAAGAATGATATCTTATTGGTTCAAGTTTATGTGGATGATATAATTTTTGGTTCTACTAATCATTTGCTATGTAAGGAATTTTCCTCAGCTATGCAGAAAGAATTTGAAATGTCAATGATGGGAGAATTAACATTCTTTCTTGCACTTCAAGTGAAGCAAATGAAAAATGGAACATTTCTCAATCAATCAAAATATTGCCTTGATGTAATTAAGAAGTTTGAAATGGAGAAAAGCAAAGATGCTGAAACTCCAATGGCTACATCGACATATCTTGATTCAAATGAAAATGGAAAGAAGGTTGATGAGTCAAAGTTCAGAGGAATGATTGGATCTTTGTTATACTTGACAGCTAGTAGACCTGATATAATGCTAAGTGTTTGCTTGTGTGCAAGATATCAAGCAAATCCCAAAGAGTCTCATCTTACAACAGTCAAGTGGATCCTCAAATATCTCAAGGCTACACCAAAAGTTGGTCTTTGGTATCCCAAAGGTGCTTCAATTAATATTGTTGGATATTCTGATTCTGACTTTGCAGGTTGCAAGTTAGATAGAAAAAGTACAAGTGGCACTTGTCATCTTCTTGGAAGTTCATTGATCTCATGGCATTGCAAGAAACAATCTTGTGTTGCTTTGTCAACTGCTAAAGCTGAATATATCTCAGCTAGAAGTTTTTGTGCACAAAGCCTATGGTTGAAGCAACAAATGCAAGATTTTGGAGTTGAACTGAAAGAAATACCTTTGCTATGTGACAACACAAGTGCTATTAACATATCAAAGAATCCAATAATGCATTCAAGGACCAAGCACATTGAGATAAGGCATCATTTCCTCAGAGATCATGTTCAAAAAGGTAATATCAAAGTTGATTTCATTGATACTCATAACCAACTAGCTGATATATTCACCAAACCATTGGCTAGAGATAGATTTTATGCACTTAGAAACATGCTAGGTATTCTTGATGAATCCAATATATGCTAGCCTGTTTAAAGTGTGCCTTTCCATGCTAAATTGAACTTCATTACTGCCTTTATCACTAAAATAACCAAAAAAATTCGTGTTGATCTGCAAAATGCTCTATATTCTGATAAATTTACTGTAATAATCAATTACACTACGGGTTAATCGATTAAAATCATTAAAATCCACATTATTTGTGCTAATGGGTCTTAAGTAATCCATGTGTAATTTTAGTGTTCAAAATGTGCAAAATAATCTATTACCATTAGTAATTAATCGATTATTTAGTCTGTTGTGCATTTTTTGACAGTTTTTCTCTGAAAATGTAACTGTCCAGCCAAATCTAACGTAAATCCAAGGCCACTGAATTGCCTTAACTACCTTCAACGACTATATTTTCAAAAATATGAACGTTAAAAGCATCAATCAAGCCTATAAATAGTGCCTTGCATCAATGAAAAGCTTTGCACCTTAGTCTCTACTCTCTCTGCTATTTTTCTGAGTTTTTCCTGTGTCTAAACCTGTTTGAAAAATGTCTAACCCTACACCAAAACGTGCTAGATCCTCAAAAAGAAAAGTAGGAGAATCATCATCCAATCTTCCTCCTCCTCCACCCCCAAATAGGCTAGACTTATGGTTTTCCAATGAGTCTGACAAGATGAATTATTTACAGTTCAATGCCACAAAACCTGTAGCCTCACCCAAATACCTAGACTTAGACTAGTTTATAAGGGAAGTATTCCAATTCCCTGCATATTTAGAGGCCCAAGGTCTTAGAAGATTTTTGGAAATGAAGGGTACTTTTTACCCTGATTTGGTAAAGGTATTTTATACCTATGCCAAAAGGTCTATGAATGGGACCATGATTTCCAAGGTTAAGGGTGTTACTATGGAAATCACCCATGAAGTCTGGGAATCTGTTGCTGGAGTGATATGTGAGGGGGCTAGAAAATTTGATGAAGAACCTGAGGGGTACAATAAACTAGACACCTATAGAGAGATGCTTCATGACCCACATATGCGACTTAGGAACAAATTAGGTACTGGTCCTATGAACCCTGAGGATAGGTTGCTCCATTATATAATCACCTATGTGATAACTCCTAGGGCCACTAATCATGCCCAAGCCATAGATGAAGACCTACAATTGGTGTATGGTCTGAAGAACTCTATCCCCATGAATTGGGTTCTTATATTTGAGGAAATAATGCTCAAATCTAAAAGGCTGGTCAACTACCCTTTCCCCTATCCTGACTTAGTTTCAAGGTTCATTGGTCACTTCAACATTGATGTGAATAATGAGGTTGTGGACCATACCAATTCAAGCAACAACCTCATAAAAGAAAAACACCTTACAAAGTTGGGAATGTAGAAGAATCCACAAGGCTGGGTAATGGCTGGACAACCACAGGTGCCTCCTCCTTCTGCTGATGCTGATCTTCAAGTGGAAGATTCTGAAGATGAAGCAAGGGATCCACAACAGCCCTTGTATTCACAATTTGAAGCTCTTATGCTGCAGAAGATGGACAACTTGATCCAGATGCAACAAGATTTTAAGGCTGAAACAAATGAAGCCTTAGGAGAAATTAGGGATAGGCTAGATACAATAGAAGCCAACATCAAAGATGATACATATGTAGATTTCTAGGCCTATGTTTAATTAAGTTTGTATGCTCTGTTTTTTATTTGTTAACTTTGTGTTTTAAATTCACTTTGTAATGGCTCCCAATGGTTATATAAAACTTTATTAAGTTTCCATTTCAATTATCCGTTGTGCCCTTTATGTTTTTGACTTTAACAAGCCAAATAGGGGGAGAAATGATTGATTGTTTACATGCTCTGCATACTACTCTGTTTGCCCCTGTTTTCTGTTTCAAATTTTGCCCAAAATCTGACTTGAATGGATTATGGAATTCAGGGGGAGCTGAGTGTTTAAAATGAATCAATTATACCCAGAATACATGAGAATGATGATTAAAAAGAATCAAATGCTTTAACACTTGGTCTTTGCAAAGAAAATGTAAAATTTCAGGTCTGAAAATTCAAAGTCTTCCATGGTCAATTTCTTTTATAAAGCTTCAAGTTCAACAATTGGTCAATCAAGAATTTGGCATGTTTAAAGCCAAAAAGGGGGAGATTTTTGAATACAGGGGGAGCTTCATGAAGATTGGAAGTCTTTGATACAAGATTAGTTTTGAGCTTTGAACATACTTGAAGACTTGGAATTTTATGTAAAAGGAAAGCTATCTGATTGATCCATGCATTCATTCATTCATTCATTGATTTAACTAAGTGTTTTTCATGAAAATCAAACAAAGCTTTTAACATTTAACTAAGGTTTTAATTTGAATCAAAGGTTTTTAGAAATATGGTTTTTGTACTGCTTTAATCGATTACATTAAAGGCATAATCGATTATTTTGTTCTTAGTTCATTCTGGAAAAGCTTTCAAGAACAATGTAATCGATTACCTATCAGAATAATCGATTATTTGACCTTTGTTTTCATATAAATTGCTTTGATGAACACTTTAATCGATTACCAATGGGTAGTAATCGATTACATTGCTATACATGATTTCAAGCAGTGCTGGAAGAATCGATTACCAAGGAATAGTAATCGATTACACAAGCTTAAATTGGAAAAGCCATCTTCCTATCTTAATCGATTACCAAATTTAGTAATAGATTACACTATATGTAAATGCACATAAGGTTTGCCACATTAATCGATTACCACATATCGTAATCGATTACATAGTTCATTTTGTTTTATAAAGCTTCCTGGTTTAATCGATTACCAAAGATTCTAATCGATTACATAGTGTATTTTGATATTTTGAAGCTCCCTGTCTTAATCGATTACAAGACGGAACAATCAATTATTTTGCTCGTTGCTTATGTCCAAAAATTGTGTTGAAAACTTTAATCGATTTCCAGAATGACTTAATCGATTACATGAGTGAAATAATCGATTATTAGGCGTGTTTAATCGATTACTGACAGTTACAAAAGTTTGTTATAAATAGAACCTTGGCTCAGCTTGTTTTGTAACTTGATCAATTCGTATTCTGAGCACACATAAGCTTTCTAAACACGTTCTAAGTGATTTTTCTGGGTTCTATGAGTTCTTGCTTTCACTAAAACACTTATGGGTTTTTGAGTGATTCTTTCAAGCAAGAAGATACTTTCAAAGGTTAAGGAAATAGATGTTCTAAGATTAATTTCATCATTCAACCTGGTTTGTTCATTCATATGCATGTCATTCACTGGATCATCAGGTGTTTTCTTTACTTAACTCATTGATTGTAATTTTGTTTACAAATTTGTGTTGTACTGGCTATTGTAATTTTGATTCTTAAAGCTTGAGACTAGAGAAGGGTTCTCTAGCTTAAAGATCAGAGTAGTGTTCTGTGGATCTTTCTCCTTAGATTTCTAATAGGGTTTTAGATTTCTGTTCTTCATCAAGGGTTGGTAAAGGGGAGATTCTTATAAAAGCTTGTAAGAATATTTTAATAATAGTGGAACTCTAACCTAGTGTTGGTTGGAAGAAACTGGATGTAGCTTCATGATTTGAAGTGAACCAGTATAAATTGTGTGTGTTCTTAATTCTCTTCTCATCTTATTATTTGTCTTTTATTCTTTGAATCATATTCATTGCACAACAAGTTTGGTTTTGATCTATTGAATTCTTGGACTGAGCTATTTGATTGAGTAAAAGATTTCTTGATTTTAAAAGTGATAAAGATCTTGAAAACTCTGATTTGAAATTGATTTTAAAATACCAAGGTTCAACCAATTCACCCCCCCTCTTGGTTGTTGTGAAGTATTCCTATTATTTTCACATTGAAAATGTCATCCTTAGCCAAAGGAATGGCTTGATTTCCATAGACCAAGGGAACAAACTGGGAGGTAGACATTGTGGCGCAAGAGCAACTTTGGATGAAGGAGTGTTTTTCTTCTTCTTATGTTTTTTCTCAGCTTGAGAAGCAGTTGTGTCTACGTCCACTACTTCATTTTCATCAACAACTTTCCATACGGCATCCAACTGGTCATCGCGCCCATTGTTGAGTCCAAACTTCTGACAAAGTTCAAAAAGAATGGAGTCATCCACCCAGGGAGTCTGCTAGAAGAACCCATCATCAACCAATCTCATTTTGGAAATATTTTCTTGGTTGGAGGCCTTTTGTTTGGGCAAGAATACCCTGTCAAATTAGATGCGGCCTTGTACTTCTTCAAGAGTCTTGTACAAGAACTTTCTTATCACTCCATGGGCCTCTAGGACCTTCGTGAGAACTACATTGTGGTAGATGTCCTTCCCAATGCTTTTTTCCTTCATCACTTTAGTTGCAAAGCAAATGAAGAAAATCTCGGGCAAGTCAAAGGGGGTGTGTTACATCCTCAAAATTAATTCATATTTATGATTGAATTGTGGAAGTGTGATGATACTTGAATACAAAAATAATAGGATAAAAATTTATTTTAAAACAAACCATTGAAAGTTGTCCACATTCAAAAACAGTTTCTGCCACTTGTATTAAAAAATATTTCTCTCTCAATTATTATCCAAATTAAGTGTATGATATATGAAATTAAAGATCAAAATGTCTACTACAACATATTAAATGTTCAGATAAATATAGTTTGTGTACTGATTGCAGTCATTAAAACCTTAAGAGATGTCATTGTGGAATTTCTCTGCTTGTTGGCAGTTTTGAAGTCTATATTAAAAATGTTATAGCCAGAGTTGTATAACTCCAAATAATGCATATAATATCTTTTTAGAAAGCTTAGGAAGTCTATTTTAATATACTAGAAGATGAGAATTTTTGGACTAGTAGATTGGTACAGAATAAACAATGAACGAACCATGTGTTGTGAAACATGTTTTTTTAGAAAAATCTAGTCTTGGCAATTTGTAGCTCCTAAAACTTTGGCACAAAGGATAGAAGCTTCAGCCAATAATCAGACCAATCATAAGTGGACTCATAAAAGGTCCCTTTCCATGTGCACATGGAACATTAAATAAGGGAATCTTGCACAAAAATAAGCCAAAAGAAAAATCGTGAAGGTGTAGCTGCTGTAAATTTTTAAGGCTGAAAGAAGAAAGATATAATATGGCCTTGTGTGTATGTGGAATTACAAGAGCCAAGTAAATAAACTCAGTAGCCCAGCCATGTTCCACGTATGAGAAGCCAACTGCCCCCAAGACAATGGATTAAAGAATCTTGACCAAGAAAAATCAAAGTCAAGATAAGGTTTAGGCATAATATCTTCTAAGGTAATGATTACCTAGTTAAATTCTAACTAAACTAAATCCTAATTCAGTTATAACTCAACTAAATCACTTAAAACCCAACTGATTAAAGAAGTATAAATAGCTAGGTATGAAAAATTTTTGCACATTAGAAGGCTGTCAAAAATACACTCCAAGGACACTAAATTATTTCTTGCCAAGCTTTTCCTTTTACCTCCTTTGCCTTGCTTTGGACGTGCCTTTCCCTAACTCTTATACATCAGCCAATTTCTACTTTTAATGTCTCATTTCTTAGAGGATTTCCTAAGGAAGACAACCCTTGCTTCATTCCATTTCAAAACTCAAACTCACTTGAGGTAGGCTAGGCTTCAATCTCTAGTTAAGCATTTGTTTGGTTTAACATATTTGCTTAATTGGGCAGATTTATGGTTATTATTTAGGTTGGAAATTCATGTTATTTGAAGGTTATTTTATGATGTGAAAATGTTGATTTAAACCATAGGATAGGTGATGATTTATAGGCTGCAATATTAGTGATGTTTTGAAGTATATTTGGTGATCTTTGGAAGTGATTTTGATGATATTTGGGCTGTTTGTTCATATTTTTATTATGGTACTCTTTTGAATTAATTTTTAGAAGTAGAGGCTGAATGGTATGTAGTTAAAGGGTTCAAATGCTTGAGTATTAAATTTTAGGATGAAGTAGCAAGGTGGTAGGTGAAAGGAGATTAAGATGCATGCTAGGTTTTAATCTTTTCTTGTGAAGGTTTAAAGGAATTATAAATTATTTGAGAGATATATTGTGGTTTATTAGTTAGATTACTAACATGATTTATTTTTATAGCTTGAGGATATTCAAAGGTCATGCCTAAGGGGTAATGATCTTATTTAAATAAGGTATGGTGGTTTGATCATACTTGTGGTACGTATTATGTTATGATAACAACATTTTCCCATAAGGTGGTATGTATTTTGCTAATGGATTTTATTATGGATGGATGATGATGTGATGATAGGTTGATTCATGTTTCCAAGTCCAGTACGAGATTTTGTGAACCAGAATCTGATACTACATACAGTACGATATGTAATGACCAGATGCAAATATATGGCATAAATCATGCATGTTTGCGTAAGACGATCGCAACGTCTACATCCAGTACGAGGTGTAGCTATATACAGTACGATATGTAGAGGCCATGTGCACCCTGGGAAAATTCATTTCATGCATTCATATAGTTTACATAATTATTTTATGATGATTTACTAACGTACTAAAGTGTTTTGGGGTTTAGTTTTGCCTACTGAGAAATTTTATTTCTCACTAGATTTATTTCATTTTTTTATAGATGGCAACAGTGGTCAATTTCATTGACACCTTGGACTGATGGTGGTACAAAAATAAAGAATTGTCTCTAGGAAATGAATGATGAAAGTGTTGTAGTATCTTTATGTTTTGTTGAGAATGACTTTTGTACAAGGATTGTGGCTACGTATTATATATATATATATATATATATATATATATATATATATCAGTTTAACAACTTCTATAA
>PYAF01004271.1:580051-591618 GCA_007407185.1 Glycine tomentella | reverse complement strand
ATCCGTATGATTCATACGGATTGGGTAATCCGTATGAACCATACGGATTACATAATCCGAAAATTCCATACGGATTGTTCAATCCGTATGGTTCATACGGATTATCCAATCCGTATGAATCATACGGATTACCTAATCCGTAAATCCCATACGGATTACCTAATCCGTACGACAGCAAAAAACCAAACTTACCTACCTCTGCAACTCCGACGCCACTTCACGACTCCGACGACCACCACCACGCCACAACTCCGACGAAATCAACACAATGCCACTCAAAACAACCAATGCACAGCGTTTCCAACAACCAACGGCCAAAAAATGAAGTGAGTAAAGTTTCAAAAGGGAAAGCGCAGTCAACGAAAATGGTGTAGTAGGAGAAATATAAGAGAACAGCTGCCAGGGGTATTTTTGGAAAATAAAAGATATAATGGTGTATGAGAAATAATGAATGGTGTAGGAAGCTCATGCCTTGAAAACCTATACCTAACAGCTTGTCTTGGCCCGCTGGTTGGCCCTGGGTTGGCGCGGCCCCATTTTTTTTAGTGGATTCACACTTTCAACTCGGCCCACCTTTTTTGATGGGTTAAATGGATTGGCCCACCAGGACAGGTCCATTTTGTCATTCCTACAAACTTGTTGTTCCAGAGGTAATCTCACAACTTTTCTTTTTCTCCTATTATTCCGAAACAGAGCTTATGGGCCGGTTAAAGGCCCAATAAAAAATGGGCTAATTATTGGCTTTTTGCTAACTTAAAAAAGAATAAAACAGTGTACATGAAAATTATTAAATTAACTATTAACATTTTAATGATTTATTATGCATGTATACATAATATTGACTGATAATGACTAGAAAAATAAGTTCTTCAGTGTTCACTTTGGAAGAGATAATTATTAGAAAAATTTAGAGGATGGTCACGCTGCATGACCATGTGAGGGGTTAAGGACTAATGAAATGACTATTAGAAAATTTTAGTTTTTTATTTTAGTGATTCATGTAATGAAAATTATATCAAAGGATCTTGAGGAACTGCACTTAACCTTTGTCATGATAGTATATGTCTTTATCCTTTACATTTTTTAGTGGAATGATACTTATAATAACAACAAACTATTTTGCTAAGCGAAATGGCTATTCAGTCATTCACCAAATTGAATATAGAGAAACAGCACGGGTACACAGTAAAAAATTATACAAATAGTTTTTTTTTTTTTTTGAATTCAAAGCTTCCACTATATGCCCAATCGGTGCAAAATGCATGCAACGACGGCCCAGAATAGGATCTCCGCAAAGATCACATATAGCAAGATGCCTACTCTCGTTGAATGCCAAACCTTAATGAAGACATGTTTTTGGATCCAATAGATCTGTTCACGAAAACAAATTGAACACCGTTAAGTATGTAATCAGTTACATGTTCATTAAATTCAAACATATAACAAATAAAAGGACAAGAGAAAAAAAATTCAAATAATTGGGAGTATCCGGTTAGTAGTACATCTTGTCGTTGATCAAGGAGCTGAAAAGTATATACAAAAAAATATATGTACTTGAAATGAATTCATCCAATTACGTGGAAAAATACAAGATATAGAGCTCAAATTATAACATACATATTATGGTGCTCAATCTTAAGGATATTAAACCAAAGTTCTGGGACCAAAGTGTACTGAAAATTAGATGAGATGGATGTACCAGCGTGTTATGAGGGTCACCATAATACCACCCATTAATGAATCCTGCGAAGATTCCCTCAGCTGCCATGACATAAACAAGCATGGCATTCATGTCAATCCATTTCAAAGGCAAGAACAAGAATGTCAAACCCCAAATATCAACCTGCGGTGGCAATTCTAAATCAATCCAGATAAAAAAGGCGAACATTAACCGCAGGGGTAAACCTGAGCTGAAAAAGCACTCCAGAGACCATGATAGAAAGAAAGGTACAATTTCTAGTATTATCCAAAAACATACCATAATATAGAAGGCTGAAAAAAGTAATGCTGCTACTCCAGATGTTACACAAACATATCTCAGCGTGTACAATTGTTTATTCAAAGGAATGGCTGCAGTGAACGGAAGGGGAGGGGGCATCATCAAAATAAACCAGAATAGATGAATGATTACATGGTAAGTTTCAGCCAACAGTGAGTTTAGAGTTGACACCATGAGTGAAGTGAAGAATAAGTCCTGAAGTAAGGAGAGCTAAGCCTAGGAGAAGCCAGTGCTTCAACCTGGAAGGATGATCCTAAAGTCACAAAAGTGAAAAAGTAAGCATAGGTTATAGGGTTGTCGTTTGTCAACCACTGATTACTTTGAGTAAGACTTCACCTGTAAGTGCATCAGTACATGTCCAAAATGCAATCCAATGATTGTGGAGAGAATAGCAGATATTGAGCTGCAGTTGCACATGACATTGCTATTAGGAACAGAGGAATAAGTTATACATCTGCTGTGCCCAATAACGGGGTGTACTCATAATCATAGCAAAAGTTCTCAACAGGGTCTGAGCATTTCAAAATTTTGAGGAAAAATGTGGTGTTCTCTAACCAAGCTGTGGAACAAAAGAAGGATGAATATGGGAGTCCTCAACTCTTTTCCTTAGTAACAATGTGAGTGAACTTCTAAATTATTTGACCACATATAATGATAGCATCTACTTCATATCAAACAAAGCCAATGTAGTTAAGTACTGATTGAAATCTGATAGTCGTATGTTTGGGATTTCAGCTAAACCAAACACACACTAAGAGGATTTAGAGACCATATACAGACCTTAAAATGCCTTCTGGCTCAAAAGGAGCGTAACACCATGAAGGAGCATTTTTTTTAAAAGGACCTTCATATGGGGAATTCTCGGTGCAAGCCTGCAGCACTTAAAGGAAATTAGTGTTTCAAATTTTCTAGAGCCATAGAGTAAGTGTTTCTTTTAGTAGGAAATAATGTTCGGGAGAAAATAGCGACACACTTTAGATCTACTCCATGCTGGACGATTATACATGTGATTAATTCCAAGCACCTCTCGGTCAATATATCCCACAGCATTACAAGGGGCAGTGGCGGATCTAGGATCCTAGGTCAGTGGAAGCAATTTATTGAAAAATAAAATTTGATAATTATCATTATCATACACATAAAGATAAAGACATAAACATTAAAATAATAAAATTTTAATGTATATAATCAAATAAATTACATACACATTGAGAATAGTGGGTTCAAATATGAAAATATAAAAACATGAAAATAACGGATTCAAATATATAAAATTAGGGGGGTAAAATATAAAAATATTATATAATTATATGTAATTTTTTAAAGTGAGAGGATGTATATGTACACCCTCACTAAAGCATGGATCCGCCACTGACAAGGGAGATCCAGTTTCCCTGTGACACCACAGGTCACATAAAATTGACAAAAAACAAATTAGAAGAGTAGAAAAAAGAGAAAAAAATGAGAAATATGTACACAAGTAGATTTCTTGATAATATCTAGCATAGAATTTGCTAAAGCTTAACAGGAAGAAAAATTTTAAGTGTTGAAAAGCACTGATGAAAAAGAAGAAAATTCATATAAAGCAAAAACCACAATACATTCAACAAAGATATTGAAAATATGAAGTCAAGTGTTATCAGCAGGATTGAAAACCAAAGACTACTTTATGCAAGTGGAGAAAAAAGTGTTAGGTGACACTCTCCCCTACAAATCAAACACTATTGATATTCCCACTTCATGTGTTTGTGTGTAGAGAGAGAGTATCACAGGCAGGCAACGGGAAGCTTACAGTTAAAGTTGTGCCATTATATATGCTGTCTGGGTTATGGACAGTGAATTGCCAGTCAGGAACATGAATTCCATAAAGTAAAGCTAAGTAAACAGCAAGTATACATGCCCCAACTAGCCTGAAATTATAATAAATAAAATGTTTAAAAGCATATCGTAAAGGCAATAAACCAGAAGCATATTTTCATAGACTAACCAATGCCAATAGTACAACTTGAATATTGAGACGTAGGAGGGTTCTGGATCTCTAGCAGTCTAGCCTGTGCACTTCTTGAAAATATCTCCACCAGTGCTACAACCAAATATGCTAGAGCAATTATCTAGAAAGGGTACAAAGACAAGTATTATTCTTTTTTAGCTAAAATCTGCTCTATCAAAATGAGCAGGAAGAAATTATCAAAATCACCTGAAGAATGCCACACCACCTCATATGTTTCATGTCAACTCCATATGTTAGATTGTCCGGAGCATGAGAGAAACCACCTTCATTATTGAGGTCATCCATTATATCAAAACAAGGCATGATGTTTTGCCTTTCACCCCACAAATATGTCTTAGAATCTTAGCAGGAGAAGATTTGCTAATATGAAATTTAGATTCAATTATTTTAGTACATTTCACCAGAATAACATTCACAAGATCCAATATTCATGATCAGCAGGGAGTAAAGCTTAGCAAAATTTATGTAATATTGAATGTTCGTGTTTCCTCAGCCACTCTTAAATAGGGAACTCTTGGGAACTGTAATGTCAAGTTCTCTTTTAAGGATAACAGAAAATGTTCGTGCATTACATTTTTGAAAAAAGGAGGGTAAGATGAAATGCATGAGAAAAGAGTACTGTTTATTACATCTCTTCACAGGAGAAAAACTAACCTTGCAATAGCAAACCCCAGAAGAGGAGTTTGAGTGTTCTAACTATCACCTTTTTTACAGCTAGAAGTCTATTTGGTATTCTCTGGACATCAAGTAGAAGCATCAAGAAATAAATGACTGGTTTGAACCAAAGAAGAAGAAGAAGAAATAAAGGAACAGAGAAACTAATACTTGAAGCATTCTTAGCCATCCTATTTTCTCTTTCACAGCTAACCTTGAGAGCAAGTGGAATGGCCATCCCCACAATGAACAGAAAGAAAGGCATGACAAAATCAGCAAGGTTGCAGCCATTCCATGGCGCATGACCAATCATTGGCCATTGCCCTCCAGCATCATCAACCAAGATCATTAACTACATCACATACAATCAAAACATGTCAAAGCCTAAGTCTAAATTGATGTTTACTGTTTACAAGTCTAAAAGAATCAAAATTGATGTTTTCTTCATTGGTTGTTTCAAAATGAGATTTTTATAACAGCAAACTACGGGAAAACAGCAGTATACATACCTAACCAGATATAGTGACATGCTGATATTAATGAAATCAGACACGTAAATTCAGGCCAATAGCAGTTTTTCCATCAATTATGACTCTTTGGCTGACTACTTTACAATCATAAACACAAACAAATTGCAATTCATAGTCCATAGATTCCTATTTGTTGTCCAAGGGTGAAAATTATGAAACTTCTCTAAGTTTTCTTCTTCTTGATAAACTGTTATTTTGTGAGGTGAAGATTTGGTTTGGTCTTAAGCTTTTAATTTCGTATGCTAACTTCCACTGATGCCTTATAGAACATATATTCTTTCTGAGGTTTGCTGGGAATTTTTTGAAACAGCACAGAACATATAAAATAAAATTGGTGTGCTTTAGTACTAGCTAGGAGAGAGTTAAACTCAGAATTTGAGATACATTGGCAGTTACACATATAGAGGATGAGGTTTTCTATTTATCTATTTTCCAAATAAAAGATAAGGGAACAAAGACCTTATCATTTTGTTTATACTAAAGTGTAGACTGGTAATTTCTAGCCAAACTATATAATCTACCTGAACAACATGAAGGGAAAACACACAGAAACACACAATATAATGATAACCAAGTAAGAAATTGAATGGTTCAAATTAAACAGCCATAGATAATCATGATCATACCACTACCATATCTCAGTTGGGATTCCTTATACCACTGGCATATAATTGTCCCAGAAAAGTTAAAATGCAAAATACTCTTTAAAATCTATATTGTTATTATTAACAGAAAATCTTTAAATTTTGTATATAGTCTCTTATGTTTTAAAACTACATAAAAGTTAGTCCATAAATTCTATTCGCCATCAAAATATTTATTTTTTTTCCATAAAGAATAAATCCTTGAGATTCTTGTACTGTCAACTTTTATAGCATTGTTCATATGGATCCAGGCTTTGAGCTCATTCATTTTAAGATCATAATCTCCAACATCTATGCATGGTACGATAGTAGTAAAAAAACAACAACTGGACTCTGAAATTAAAGGAAAGAGAGAGGTACCGCAACAGTGAGACTGCGAAAGATGTCAAGGGATGCAACACGCTTTGTTTTGGGAAGGTTTTCGTCTGAAAGTGGAAGCTCTTCGGAAACATTGAGGCTGTGCTCCCCTTTGATTTCGGCCATACTATAACTATTTCTTTTGTTACTGACTGAGCTCCAACTGAACTGGATTACGATACTTTACTCTCAACTCGTGATTCCTTCCTCGGGCAGAATAATTACTATAATAATATTAATATGATATGATTGTTACAACCGACAGTTGTACTTTGTACATGTCATCTTGTTTGTTCTTCAAATTATTGTTATTAATTAAACACATGAGATGACAAGACAATATCATGCAATTGATCATCTTATAGAATAAACAAATATATATTATTTGGATTTTGAATTATGGTCGTCTATGACTTGATGGTCATTCTTTAATTTATTCGTTGTTTGTTGCTCTTGCACGGGACCCTCCCTGCGCTCGCTGGAGTTCATAATTTGTCCATAAATGTGCCACGAAATCTTATCCAAATGCTTACAAATAACAATAACAATAGCGTAGAACTATTAAGTTGTACAAGTTTATAGATATTTATTTATTTTAGGTGTGACAAATTTCGCTACATCAATGATTAGAACTTAGTATTTTGCTTCTTTTTATATAAAAAAATATACTTAGTATTTGCGCCAACTTGTAAAAAAAAAAAAATACTGTTTCCATTCCAAGATTATAATTTTTTTAGATTTTTTTCATGCTTATTGTTTTTTGTTGGGACTTATTGTTATTTTAGAATTTTAAAACTTGGTGAAAATTAGATCCTCATTTAACAATTGCACAGATAATTAATTTAAAATTATCTTAACCAATTACATTAAATAAAAATATTTGTCAAGATATAATTAAACTTAATATTAATTAATTGTTTAAAAACCCTGTAAAATTAAATTAAAATCATCTTAACTAATTAATAACATGTAATGTCCAAGTTAAGAAGTTTAGTTCTTTTCAAGAAAGAACCAGAATAAAATCTTGTAAATAAAAAAGTGTCAAGAGTTTTCGCTTTTGGTGGATTTATCATTCATCAACTTGACTCAAATTTTAGAAGACTGAAAATAACATTCAGATATTATCTCAGACTTAAAAATAAATACTAACAACCTTAATTTTTAAATTTATTTTTTGTATTTACTTATATTTAAAAATACATAAGTAATGTAAATATATTTGTTTTAGAAAATAAAGTTATATATAGGCTGTTTGTGTGTTAAATTCCATGGGCTCCTCCACTTTGCAGCTGAAAACTGTAGCTTCTACCAATTGTGCATCCAGAATTCAGGATGCCAATTAATGAATTCTATCCCGATTACTGTTAATCTCCCTACAAAATCATTTTATTGTGATTAGTTTTTATGAAAATAGTCGATAAGTAAATTAAAAGGTATAAAGTCATTTGATCCCCCATTCTGTTTATTATTTGCATGTTATCTGCACATGAGCAACACTATAAACGGAAGGAGTGTCCCAAACGACCCAATTTAACTTCAGTTCATTGTTGTCTTGGAACTTGGAAGAACATAAAAGATAACTTAGATGGCAAGTTTCTTAAGATAAGCTATGACCATCATCACAAGCAAAATGTGAAGGAGACAACAAATCCCCAGGACAGCGCTTTACTAGGTATGCCATTCTTGGAAACGATGTTTGTATCGCCGACGAGAATGTGGCCTCTCTTTATCGTCAAACAGTAAATGATCTAGGTCTCGCAATAAGAAAGGGGGTGAGGCCCGAGGTAGAGCACTCAATGGGCTAGGGTGGCCCCATTTCGCCTTACCAACCCCAGGGAAACTCCGAATACAGGAGTCGACGACGGAACGAAGAACTCACCCTAGATACAACTTTTTCTTACACGTCAAGGATTTAAACACATCAAACTTGATGGATGATAGAACATGAATTAATGCGTGTTTGGAAACTCATTGAAGATGAAAGAATCACATGGAATGTAGAAGCTATTGGTTCCTGAAAATCACATCCGAAATGCAAAACCAAACATGCTATTAGAAAACTTGGAAAATTAGCAACCAAATAGTAGCTTCCAAAATTCTATTGACAAAGCCAACGTCATATGCAAGCATGTCTCACAGCATTTGTGACAAACAATTATACAATTACTTTATCTTCTAGGAGGTTCATTAAAAAAAAAAAAAAAAAAAAAAACTAAATTTTAACAACTAACATTTGCCTAAAAAAAAAATGTCTTCTTGGAGGCTTATCAAGAAGTTTTTGAAACATAATCATCTGTCCTCAAGACTTGGTTCTTTGGTAGCAAATACAATGGAAGAAAAGAAGGTGCGATGAAAGCAATTCCTATACAGAGTAAAGCCAGTGCCACTACCCACCAAGCTCTGTGGGGTATGCCTAATAATAGTTCATCACATACTGTCGTATCAACAGAAGAAGAGATATTAGCAAATAAAGGAAATTATTGCAATACTGGAGTTTTTTCCAAATCTAAAAAATATCTTATAAACTAAAAACGCATAGGATGTCACAGTTAATAATGTCAAAATTATCAATATACTAGGCAAAAAACACTATACCTATATTGAAGATAATAAATTGCCTCTCTGCTACATGCAGTTTTGCAGGAAACCCCTCTGGCTCCACAGTTACTAATACTAACAGGAATTCATCCTGAATTCAGTCAACAATGTAAGAACTAAGAACAAAACATAACAAGAGCACACATAGACTTTTCAGAAATTTTGAGTACAATGCTTCATACTGATATTGGACCTGATTGCTATTGGTCTTAAAAATTAGCTTTTCAGTGTTGAGCAATCTCCTGTTATTGTTCAGCACCACATCTGACTTGTTTCTCTTCAGTTGTATGGAAAAGCTAGCAGGTATCTGGTATTTTTTAGTTAGTGTATGTCAGTTTCCAGAGGAAAGATACCCTACAAAGAACTGAAGGAAGACATAATTATACATACAGAAGCTGGATATGATATCTTCACTTCATACAACGAGTGAGGTTTTAGACCCTGTAATCGATAAAAGCAAGAGCCACCTTGTAATGGCAAAGTTTCTCTCCAAAGCTCTTCTCCAACTTTCAAAATTTTGTCCTCAACCCTACCACAGCAAGCAGGTGCAGGTGAGCCCTATAACCAAGTTACTAGCAAGGAGAATTCTGATTTGGGGAGTCCAAAGAATTAAGATGAATGCATAATTGAGGATTTTTAAACACTCACTTATTCCCAAGGCAGAGAGGTGGGCCATTCAAGATGATGTGGAGAATGCAAAGCAGAATAAGCATATTGCACATGCAAATGTGATAGATTGATAATGAAGACGACAGCCAAATTTTCAAATCAAACCTACACAAGGTTAGTATTTTAGTACACGATGAACCATTTCAAATTGGGTAGAATTTAATATTGCAACTTTATGAACTGCACCACCAGTCACCAGATAAAGAGGTGCAGAAATTGGATAGAACTGGACCAGAAATATGATGAACAGATAGATTTTATTGCAGAAACTTCCCTGAACAATATCAATGTGACACAGAACCAGAGGCCAAGAATGATACACAATGGAACTCTCCTTCTCACTCTCTAATTTCTAGCTATTTGAGAGATCCAGTTCTCTCCCCAAATTCCAGTCTAAAACATCCCTTCAATTATTTCTCTCATTTTCTTTATATACTCTGTCCAATGTTCTAACTAACTGTTGATGTGTAGTTGTTAACTCAGAGTTTGCTTTAACTAAATGCTGACATTCGGACTAAGTATCTAACACAATTATAGATCAATAATAGCAAGATAGGTAATGTCAGAGAGAACATAGGAATGTGTTGCAAGTTTGCCCTTAATTTCCTAATTTATAGCTTGATTTGATTTGGTAATAAATCAGTGCAGAATCAGATTTAAATAAACTCTGAATTATAATCGGAAAAATCATGGTTGTCCCTGAATCTTAATTGATTTCAACGTGTATTAAAAGACCGTGTTGGTCCTGAACCGTACTGTTCAGATTTAATTTTTTGAATTGTTTTATCTTTTGTAAAAATGTTTTCCTATTGCATTAGTTTTTATCTTTTTTTATTCTTTGTTATCTTTTACGTCATTTCGATTAAGCCCCCTATTAATTGATATCGGTTACATTTTCTATTTGTAAGGGTTTTACAAAACTGCTCCTAATAACGTGTCTTTTTCCCACTTTTATACCTCACTTTTTAACAAGAACATAAAGGTTTTAAACCCCTTTTAAGTCCCTCTTTTTTACGAGAAATCAAGAACATTAAGACTTCGTGTTCCCCTTTCTTCTTCAATTTTTCACTATTATTCTTATTTCTTAGTCTCTTGTTGGAACTCTGCCTCTTATTTATATTTTCTTTTCACCGTGGCATCATCTCAGCCAAACACTACCTAAGAGCCAATTTGGGTACACTACGTGATACATGTCTAACATAGGCACAACTCCAACTCGTTTTTCAAAAATGTCACATAAATGAGTTGCATATTCAAAATGTAAAAATGGGAAGCCGTTACAAGAGGAAGTCCAATCCAATCTAATTAACAAACAGGATCAGACATACTCTTCCCAAAATGAAGTGTCCTCTTCAAAACTCGGTGTTCGAAGGAAACACAAGCATATAAACTTGGATTCCTTTTTTTTCCATTTATTACATTTGCATGTGTAATAAAGATGCTACCCATCACAAGTCTAAGAGAAACTTAGTAATCCAAATCAGCCACTACCTTTCCCTACTCTGGAGAAACAAAATTGTTGTGGTTCTGGTCAGGAAACAACCGATCTCCTTGTTTATCATCAGGGAAATGCGCTTCAACATGAGGGTCATCAACATCAATCAAAGCTTGCCCACATGCTTTAGTTTTACTATGAGAGCAAGCTTTAAAAATATGTTTGTTGCCACATGGAGCACAAGAATATCCGATTTGGCTAAGTCACATCATTCCAGAGCCAGAGAGGAAAGGAAGCCAATATATTTAATTGCTAATTGGTTACAGATAGATAGAGATATGAAATACATCATCAATCGCCATTCGTTTTTATTTTCAACCTTTGCAAAACCAACTACACGCCTTTAGCAGGCAAGTTGGATCAAAAGAAAAAGAGGAGAGCAAAATGTGCCCAACCAGGTTTTTTTTTTTTTTTTTTTTTTTTTGATCAGCAAAGATAAATATAATATATATATGTAACAGAATAGCAGTACAAGTAGTACCCTTACAAAACCTAAGCCCAATACCAAAACCTATGGCACCTTAATTCAAGGGAAGCATGAATTAAGGGGCCAAAAGCCTGAATGGATTACCCCGTATACCAAAAAACTAAGTATAAGACCTTCCCCTAG
>PYAF01004271.1:544749-579951 GCA_007407185.1 Glycine tomentella | reverse complement strand
CAAAGCGGCTTGATTCTGTCGCAGCTAACAAAAAGATGTGTGGCCTCCTCGACTGTGTTCCTACAAAATGGGCAGAAGGTATCGTTAAGAACAATGTTCCTCCTATGTAGGTTCATCTTTGTAGGTAATCTATCCCGAAACAGACGCCATGCAAAACATGATACTTTAGATGGTAGTTTGACTTTCCATAGTTCCTTAAGTTGATTTGACTTATAGAGTGTTCCGATCATTTCATTATCTCCAATGTGTTTTCCATCAACACTTGTTTGGAACTATCATATCTTTGAAAACGGGAAAGCTTAAAAACAAGTTTTGCTGCTCAAAATTGATGCGAAGAGAACGACAAGACATGAGAGGAGACTGCAGGACCACTATATCCACTATCCTTCCACAAGTATAGTCTTTAACTGTCTACTCATTCTGATTGCAGACTCCTATTGTATATATTCATTCCAATCATTCCAAAGTTAATTAATCTGAAAAACTAGTTCTTTAGCCTTCCTGTTATCAAACAATGAAGAATTCATGCATTCATATATGATAGTGCCAAACAAGTGTAAAGGAAAGCACATAGGAGAGAATAAAATGCTTGAAACACTATACAAGTCAAAGTATACTTAGTCCGAGAAGCCTAGACTCTCACCATTGCAAATCTATCTAACGAAATACAAAAGAGAGAGAGAGAGAGAGAGGAGGAGGAGGAGGAGGAGGAGGAGGAGGAGGAGGAGGGGGGGGGGGGGGGGGGGGGGGGGGGGGGGGGGGGGGGGGGGGGGGGGGGGGGGGGGGGGGGGGGGGGCTGCTTCATAAAGAAACAAAGAAACAGGTTTCTCAGGTTTATATCATCCCGTATACAATATATGTATCATTTATTAATAACAAACTTGTGTCAAAAGAGAAAAAAAAATTAACAGACTTGTAGAAAGCCATAATTTGATATCATAGTTGAGGTGACTGTTGTCTGCCATCACCATCATGGAAGCTATGTCACTGATGCAGCTTGTCACAATCACCACCAGATGGTTGACGTAAGGCTTAGTTTCCATGAAGGTTTCAAAATGGCATGGCAAACTATAGAAGAACTAAAGTATACGCATTGGGGTCACCAGAGGATGACTCCAAGCCTTTAGTTCCAATCACATAACCATACTTGCCATTAGTTGCTGAAATTTGGCAATGGTACACAGTGCCAGAGCCATCCATTCTAAAGCTCTTGTTCATCTACCTCACACTGAACAAGGGATTCATTACTAATATATGGTAATAGGCTGAGTCGGATAGACAATGGATGTTGGATGTCGCAGTAATGGTGTTATGATGTTCAATGACCGCCACAGTTTCAGCTACTAAAGTAGAGCTGTCAAAACGGGCTGGCTGGCTCAACCCACCCTATAAACGGGCCAATCCAACCCGACCCACCTATAGTTTAGTCTTGAAAAATTGGCACAGCCTGGGCCACCATGGGTTGTGGGTTAAACAGGTTGACCCACCAACCCACCTAATTTTTTTATAAAAAATGTTTTTTTTTTTAAATTCAACAAAAAATCAATTTTTTTAGAAAAATATTAGTTAAATTAAATCTTCCACTATCCACACATCACACCACTGTCATCAACAGACAATCAGATGCAATATTCTGATCATACATAAATTTAAAAATACACAATAGGACTCTTCTATCTTACAGCAACAAAAACTATATACTAATGAAAAATTAAATTAAAATTAAAACTGAAACCACAAAACAATACAAAGAAGAAGGAAAGTTGAAAAAATATACTCGTTGAGCAGAAATTGAAAGGACCAATCTGTTATTGTGAATTCAAACATTAAAGCTGAACATTCAGGCAAATGCTTCCTGTTAGCATTACTGATAACTTTCACTTGAACTTCATGCAATTGCTCTACCCTTGAAACCTAATTTTAGTGTTGCTTTCTCTTTTAAAATTTAAATATTGGTTTTTATGTGGTAAAAGAAACTTTTGTATAAGAAATGTTTTATTGAGGCATAAAGAAGGTCACATGACCAACAATCATATTTACACCATACTATATAGACACTCAAGTGACTCAACTATGTTTACTCTTACTATATGCTGACATTGAAGCTGCATATAAGTATGTTGAAGAGAAATACGATGCTAAGCAGGACACCATCCTTTATGGTCAATTTTTTGGAAGTGGTCTATTATGGATCTTGCTTCCCATTTACCACAACACGAGTAAGGACTATTCTTCTCCACAGTCCTATGCTATGTAGGTGGTATTGTCTTAAAATAAAAAGTAGGGAGACATGTAAAATGATCCCAAACTTTGGATGTTGTTGTCCTAGGCCTCTTACTTCCTCTATCATTATTCTCAGTCTCAATCTCTTCTGGAATAGGAGGCATGTGTTCATTTTATTCATCATCAATGCAATGTTCATTAACAGTTTCAGATTCCATTCTGTTATCATATAATTCAGATTTTATATTAGAATTCAACACCACAATTCAGGTTACATTACTTTTACACTTACGCAACAATTCAGGTTACATTAAACTTAGAAAATCCAAAACAGGTTATACTACAATTATAATTTACAGTCACAACACAGTCAGACAACCAGTCACAAGTCACAACACAGTCAGACAAACCAATCACTAACTACAAATCTAAAATAATCAGTAAAAACAATGTGATGATTAAGTTACCTGTTAAATGCTTACTTTCAGCTACCAAATTCTTTCCATGACAGCACCAAAAGGTCCAAAAGAGAGCAGCAATCGATCACTTTCAGTCACAACAACACCTAGGCAAAGAAAAAATCAAAACAGAAACAGAGTTGGCTTCAAAACAGAAAATCAAAACATAATGTAATTGAGTTGAGCTGCAATTAAAAACTTGTAATTTAAAATGAAGAACATATAATACATTAAAAGCAAGTTTAACAAATACTTCACAATATATCACTATCAGTCTATTATAGGCATTTCAAAAGAAGCATTAGTCTCATTACAAGATAATTGTTTCATGTCTTTCTCTCAAACTCACAATTCAAATGAAAGAAAAAAAGAGTAATTAATATTACTATATATAAGATTCCTATATAATTTTGTTGCTCCGTTATATGCATGCTAATGGGGCAAGTATGTTTCTCATTGTGGTTCACCTTCATATTTTTCGTGGTCTATATCATGCCCCCAAGGTTTTAAAAAACGGTCAGCAACCACGATTTAGGTCACAGCATCAAGGCTATTGGAGTGCCTGCGACCGCAATGCAACCACAATTATGGTCACATCGACATTTGTCCGCAATTTCCCGCAAAATCATGAAACGCGACAAAACCGCAACCGCGGCCGCTATTTAAAACCTTGCAACCTTGCAGTACCCTAAAAGACACACAATACCGACCTTCAAACAAAGGTACAACATATAACATACTTGTCAACCCGAGTGTGTGTGCGTGTGTGTATAACGTTATTCATTGCAACTCTAACTCAACATTGTAGTAATAAAGTCTAAATATTCACAGAACAATAAAGCTATAAATGCGAAAGGAAAAAAAAAAAAAACAGCTTAAATTGAGAAACAGAGGAAGGAGAAGAAGTAGGAAAAAAGAACCTGTTGAACGGGGAAAAGCGTTACGAAGTTAGAAATAAGGTTTTGGAGGCTGAAAACGGGAAAATGGAGGATTAGGGTTTTGGTCTGAAAATGCGGGAAAAGGAAAAGCGCAAGTCCAATTACCGGAACATGTACAGTGAGTGAGTGACGGTCACTTGTTGCTTTCGTCACGTCTCTTTATCTCACTGTGATTCTCGAACCTTCCAAGGAATGAAGAGAAAACGCTGTCGTTTGGATATGTAGTAGAAGACTATGAGCTGTGCAGAAGTTGGGTTGACCCATGAGTTTAGATCCATTTTAATAGATCTATACTAAAGCAAGTAAAGTGCTCTCATCAATGTCATTATCAACATCAACATCAATATTATGTCATCTCAATGTCATTAATAACATCAACATCATTTTATTTCAATATCATCATCATAAACATCAATATTATCTCATTTCAACATCATAAATCACATTAACATTATTCCATTTCGACATCATCAATCACATCAATATTATTTTATTTCAACATCATCATCATAATCATCAATATCATCTCATATTAATATAATCATCAACATAATTTTATTTCAATATCATCATCAGCATTACAAATAATCGCATTTCACATCTATATACCATACGTCTTAGATTCACATTCCTCGGGTCTTCAGACAATACAAACCTCATTCATTCACAATTCATATTACCACGAGACTGGTATTTTAGGAAAATTCTAAATTAAAGAGGAAAACTACAATATAGAAAACAAACTCATATGCAAATTTGAAAATTATAATAAAGAATTAAGTAGGAGAACATATTATAAAATTTTGGACAGAGTCTCCTATGTAATTAAGACTTTTCCCAAAAATCCAATAATTAAAACATCAACATCATTCACAGTTTTATCTATCAATAAACAATCATCACATCTCATTAGTTAAAAACACAGTTTTTCTTGAAAACGAGCATACAATAAGAACAAACATACATCAATAATAAATATATCACATCTCATTAATTTAAAACATAATATTTTTTTTAAAATCAGCACTCAATAGGGATAGACATACATCTCCATAATTGGGTTCCCTGATTCCCAACCATGATATAAAAAACTGTAATCAAACAACAAACTCCCCTTACTTATCTATAAACTCACTCGTTAGCTCATGTTGTTTTGAGATCCCTCAAGTTCGCGTATTTTGACCCAAACACAGAACTCTATATATCAAGTCGAAGATAATTTAGTATAGATTTCAAAGACAAAGTTAACATTAACATTCGGGGTCAAATACCCACTCAAATTTAAAAAGAAGCTAAAATGGTGTTTAAGGAATCCACATCAAAAATACATCATTTTTAATTTCCGTTCACACCAATGTGACCGAGACTCAACAGAGGTCACAAAAATGACATCAATATTATAAAAAGGAAACTTTTACAACGTCTCATTTTCAAAGGGTTTTCAAAGAAAGTGTAAAATCACCCAATAATTGTATCCAAATCACATGAGATATCAAGAGAGGCTTCAAACTAGCTAGGAGAAGGCATAGAAAACATGGTTATCTCGAAGAAACCACGAAGGGAAGATTGAAGGCTTCGTTCTCTACCGAATCCTCGAGTTGAGTTTTGAAGATTCCACTCTGATTAAAGTATTCCTCTCCATGCGGTGGTTTAACGGCAAGAAACAGTGTCTCGTGACAATCACCGGTGGTCGTGGTTGGTGGAGGAGGAGGGGGAGGGGTTTGGGTGGCTGTTTGGGGAAGAAGAATACCATTTTTCGAGTTTTGACGTTGTTGTGCAAGTTTATAACCGTCTTTACTCACCCAAGCGAATTTTGGCTCGCCTGGGCGAGCTGGCCCAGTTGTTGAAATTTCACTGCTTCTATGAAAATTTATATTTCACGCTTAAGATGTTATTTCACCAATCCCAACTGTTAAAATTTAGATATGTGGGTTAGGTGCCTACCTTTAAAATATGAAGGCGATCCAACAGTTAACCAATCCAGAATTGTGATTTTACCAAAGCAGATTTTGGGTCAAACTCGGAATCACTCAATTTCAAAGCAGCTCAAACAAATTCCACATAACTTAACATCCACACCAAGAAATTGCACAAGGATAATTTACATAACAATTCAAATAATGTAAGCTAATCAAATAATCAAATAACACAAGAAATACATCAAACACTTATTTTCAGTTTATCGAAATTCAAGGTGTTACACCTGTTCGTTTTGTATGTACTGTCTATGAGGAATACCAAATGACATGCATTTATCAATTTCACTGCATCCGGATGTGCCAGAAGATGTCTCATACAACATTTTCATCCTTCACTCTATGTCAAAGGATATAAATATCGCATTAAAGAAGCTTCATTAATTGTTGCATTTCAGTATTATTGCCTCTTATAGAAGTATGGTATGCATATCTTTGCATTGTTTCCTTATTGTATAGTTTTTCGAATTGCAACATTTTAAAGTCAGAAGAATATTCTTTGGTTTAACCCTTGACTTTTTCATTTCAGCAACAATATCCTTCTCTTCCTCAGTTAAACGTTCAGCATATGGATGTTTAGTCAATGACTTAGCCAAACGATGGTTTTGTATCCCGCAGATTAACTTTACCATCCAGCCTTCACCTCCTACAACGAGTTTCGCTTTTGTTTCCCGATTCGAACCCATGACCACCAAGTCACCAGGGATATTTATTGCATATATACATATGTATTTAAAACTGTGAAAACAGTTTTGTATTATGACTTGTAAGTGTTGTTAGCTTTTGCTAACATCACCTCTCTATGTTAAGGTCAGTTAGCTTTTGCTAACATCATCTCTATGTATTAGGTAGTTAGTTATTTTATGTTAGGTAGTTAGTTAGTTTCTGTTCAGTTCTTTCTTATTTTCTCTCCTCTGTTATCTCTCTCACTCCTCTAAAATGGAATAAGAGCCAAAATAAATTTTGCACTAATCGTGCATCAGTTTCTCCGTTCAAGATCGCATTCAGTTTCTCCATTCAAGAAAATGTTGATGGTACCATCAACAAGTACAAGGTCACGTTAGTAGCCAAGGGCTTTCATCAAGTTCAAGGTTTTGATTTTCATGAGACATTTTCTCCTGTAATTAAGCTTGTTACAATTAGGATCATTCTCACTCTTGCTCTATCACATGGTGGAAGTTATTTCAATTTGATGTGAATAATGCTTTTCTTAATGGGCTTCTTGAAGAATCTGTGTATATGACACAACCTTCTAGTTTTGAAGCTGTTAATAAGTCCTTGGTCTGCAAGTTTAATAAAGCTCTTTATGGTTTAAAGCAAGCTCTTAGGCAATGGTTTGATAAATTGAAATCCACTCTACTTCAGTTTGGTTTTGTGGGAAGGAAATGTGATTCTTCTCTTTTCATCTACAATCATCAAGTGCATGTTGTATATCTTCTGGTTTATGTGGATGATATCATTATTACTGGGAGTTCTACTACACTAATTCAACAACTTACAACTAAACTGAACAGTGCTTTTTCTTTCGAGCAACTTAGTCATTTGGATTATTTCTTTGGTCTTGAGGTCAAGTACCTGCCCTAAAAAAATGAAAAAGAAATATTTGATTATTCTTTTTTTTTCTTCTTCATATTGATAGTATGAATGTAAAATCACTCAAAATATTATTATGATTATACTATAAAACTAGATTCATACCTTTAATGATTATAGAGCTAGGTTAATTATTTTTTATTTTTCTATTTTTAAAATATTATTTGAATATGTAATGTACAATTTTATAGGGGAATATTCAATAAATTAAATTACTCTAACAACTTTAATATTTGATATACTTTGTTTTTTAATGTTAATCTCAAAAAAATTACAATTAACAAGGTTTTTTTTTTACAACTAACAAGGTTGGTCTTAATATAAAAAAAAATACGCATAATATTTTAAAAATACCATTTACATTAAACTACTTATACTAAATTATAAACTAATAAAATCCTAGTTTTTTAATAAATACAAATTACAATGAACAACCCATTAAGGAGAACATAATTCTCTGGAGTTGTATTATGAACATGTTATGCAATATAAGGGATATGTTATGTAATAAGTATTCCGTATTATAATTACAAAATACTTCTTCTATCTTATCGGATCACTCAATATGTATCATACAACTCCCAAACAATTCATGCTACACAAAAGACACAATAAATCCAGAAAAACACACAACTTTATCTTCAACTATTAGGCTTTGTAGTGTTCAACAAATCCAGAATAATTTAAAAAACACACAACCTTATCTTCAACTACTAGGTTTTGTGGTGCTTTATCCGACTGTAAGAGTCAATGACTATGGAAGGAAAATGGGCACCAAAGATGGCAACGAAGAGTAACTTTGTTAAAATTATTTATATAAAGATTATCTAAATATATTTTTGAAAAAAATATATTAGATTGTTAGAATTTTTAAAAGAAAAGTTAGTTTCATTATTTGATTTAAAGATAATAACAATAACAAAATTGACTTTAGCCCATTTGAGGTTGGGTATTTACTTGAATTGGTTAACATAAACAATTAGATTAGATGAAATAAAAAGAAATAGAAATGATGATTACTTGTATTTTAAATAATAATAATAAATAAATAAAGACAAAAGATAAAGAAAGATAGACTAAAAAATTCAAATTAAGTATGAGTTTATTTGTACCAATGAGTTGGTCAAAGATTGAAAAAAAAGAGGGAGAAAATTCTCTTAAAACATAGAGAAGAACACATTAATTTTAAGTAAAAGTGTAATGGAGTATTTTATATTTAAAGATAAATTATTGCTCATTTTTGAACTTTAAATTTACTCTTTATTTGCTTTATTGTTTGTTTTTAAGTGTTTGTTCTTAATGAATAAGATTTTCATGGTATAATTTGTAAAAGAGATATTATGCAATTTCGATATAGCTATTATGGTTAAATCAAGTACTATTTTTTACACTTTTTTCATCACCGTGACAACACTTGCTAAATTTTTGTCCGCGATAATATATATAGCTACCTTTTTTTTCTTGACTTTATATGTAGTGGCCTCAATTCCTTTAAGAATGGCTAACAGGATTCTAATTATAATTACATGCATTAGAGTTACTTGGAATATTAAGGAGCCGCAAATCCCAAAAATGCATAGTTTCTCCCCCAAAAATCACTTCTCTTGTCGAGGAACGCATTAGATATTGGAAAGTCTATTAGTGCTTCCACATTTAATTAATATTAGTTAGATTAGTTAGATTGAATAGTTTTTAATTTAGCTTGCCATTTGAATGGAATATGCACATGCGATTAGAAATAATTCCAATCCTTTATATATATATATATATATATATATGATATAAATATATAGGGATACTTTAGACTTGCTTTCTGAATTGTGTTTTAGCGTGCGTGAGTCTTCTGCTTGAATGATTACATGCGTATTTATATATTTGTGTGATTATTTGAGTATAATTGTGAATGACATATTATTTATATGATAAAATGATAATTTTGAATTATATAATAAATGTTTTTATATGGGATGAAGATGAGATTTATATTAGATACTTTTATTTATGATGGGAAATGGAGTGAGATGTCATTACATGAATATGATCTCATAAATCTTTTGAATTAAGAATTCAATATACACATTAGTTTCAGGAACAAAAGAGTTGAGTCTAATGATTATGAGACTTATTGAATTGTGTCTGGTATGTTTATTTGGATGTGTTAAGGTGTTGATGTTTTATTTAAATATTTTATTTATTGAGTGTCATAAGTTGTGGAAGTTAACTTTTGCTAGAGTGTGTGTGTGTGTGTGTGTGTATATATATATATACTATCTTATTTTAAATTCATTGTGGATACAGCTTATCATCCCGAACAAAGACAACATTATTTGCGAACTCCTTTTGAAAACTAGTTTTATCCACTCAGATTATCATTTTCATTATAAGTGTTGTTTTAAGAGCACAAGAAAGAAGATGTTGAAATTGAGGAGACTTGAAGGTGTAACTTTCTTTAGTTACATTTACCTTAGCTTGGTTAGTATTTCAGAATAAGATGTCGGATGTGGTTACTTTCGTTATATTTTAGCATTCGTTTAGTTTAGATACCCACATTTGAGAATAATGTTTTATTTATGCAAAGACTCACTTATTTGACTTTATTTAATATACATGAGATGTTTTCAGACTATTGTAATTTTGAGATTTTATATTTTTTTAAAATATATTTTACTATTGGTAATTATTGTAAATAAAGGGCGTTACATTTTGATATGAGAGCATTTTGATCCTAAATCAGACTGTGGTAGTGTGTTATTTTCAAAAGATCAAATATGGGCACGTATGACTACTTATTAGAATTATAAATGGCATGCTATTTTGTTAGATATTGGACTTGATCAACCTAGTGTTTGATTAGTGGTATGCAGATTTATGAAACCTAATAGGAGAAAGGCAAATGCGAATGATGCACTTGCAACTACCTTGGCTTGAATTATGCAAGTCAAGACGGAGGCTATTCGTTAAATGAGGGGGAATGCAAGTGGAGTCATCACCAACTCAATTGTACCTCCGAACCCTCAAAAAGCGAGGTTATCTGAATTTTGTAGGAACGATCCACCGGTTTTCCTCGGCAACATAGATCCTGTGGAAGCATAAAAATGGCTCCAAATGCTAGAGAAAAATTTCAAAGTCATGATATATAATGATGAACAGAAGGTGGACTTTGTCACTTACATGCTGAAGTTTGATGTAAAGCATTGGTGGAACAATGCTCGAGGGAGTTTGGCAACTCAGGGAGCTCCTATTACTTGGGAGGGGCTCAAGGTAGTTTTTCTGGAGAAGTACTTTCCTCACAGTGTTCGTATCCAAAAGGAGATTGAGTTCCTCCAACTTCCTTAGGGAGAGATGATCGTTGCCGAGTACGTGTCTAAGTATGATTTCCTAGCAAGGTTTTCTTGTTATTGTAAGGATAATCCTCAAGATGAGCTGAAGGCTATAAGTTTGAAGAGGGCTTGAAACTAGAGTTACAATGTTCTATCAACATCTTAGAGCTTAGAGCTTATCCTACCTTAGTAAATAAATGTCACATAATAGAACAAAAAATGCAAGCAGTGATGGCTCAAAAATCTAAGGAGAAGGCTAGCTTTGATGGGAAGAAATTCCATAACAAGGATGACAAGTTCCAGAAGCAATTGCGACTTGTGCCCACAATAAACAAAGGGAAACATGCATAAGGAGTTGGGACTAACAAAGGCGTCGAATGTTAGTGGTGTGGCTTGATTCATGGAGATCGCCCGTGTCCCGCAGTTTAACCCACTTGCTACAAATTTGGGAAGGTGGGACATTATGCCAAAAGTTGCAGGGGTGAGGGGCACTGCAATCCCAACCAAGGTCACAAAACCAGGGGAGAGTCTTCTTTACACTTCAAGAGGAAAAGGTGAAAGAGTCTGATGACTTTATTCTAGGTATGGGCTTTATTAAAAAGAAAGAAATAAGTATATTGTTTGATTCAAGAGCGAGATTCTGTGGAAGATTTAACTTTAACTATTTCTAAATTGTGTTTTGATTTTAGTGTTACTACTCCTGCAAAAGGAGAAGCTTATTACTTCCATTGCTTATTTTAATTGTCTTTTAGTGTATCACAGTGTCTTATCTCGTTGATCTTATTATGCTTGCCTTTGTCTGGTTTGGACGTCATACTTGGTATAAATTGATTGTCTTCAAATCGTGTTGTTATAAATTGTTCAAATAAAAGTATTTCCATTACTAAACAACCAATGTCAATTGATTCTTCTGCGTCCAATTCCATTGTTTTTGTTGTTGTTTTCCTTATGTCTTTAGTTGGGGGGCTCATTGGCTCAATGATACATATTTTTGTTCTCTGGTAAAGTAAAGGTTGAAAATGATGTGTTAGATATACCTTTAGTGTGCGAATTCCAAGATGTTTTTTCCTCAGGAAGTCTTTAGTTTACTTCCAAATATGTATCATTGTTTAGCATAGACCTTGTGCCTTGGAGTGGACCTGTATCTGTAGCACCTTATCGAATGTCACCTCTAGAGTTAGTGAGCTTCAGAAACAATTTGATGAGATGTTGGAGAAGGGGTTCATTAGGCCCAATGTGTCTCCTTGGAGAGCATCAGTGCTCTTAGTGAAGAAGAAAGATGGAAGCATGAGGTTATGTGTGGATTATAGGCAACTGAATATCAAGAATAAGTACCCATTGCCTAGGATAGATGACCTCCTAGATCAGTTGCGGGGAGCGTCAATGTTCTCTAAGATAGACTTGAGGTCAAGGTATCACCACACTAGATTCAAGAGTGAAGACATTCCTAAGACTGCTTTTAGGACAAGTTATAGGCACTACAAGTATGTAGTAATGCCCCTGTGTGACTAATGCTCCAGTCGTGTTTATGGACTACATGAATCAGATCTTTAGGCCATTACTAGACAGTTTTGTGGTGGTGTTCATAGATGATATACTCTTAGACACAAGAAGACCATGAAGAGCATTTAAGGGTAGTGTTTCAAATTTTGAGGAATAAACACTTGTATGCCAAGCTAGAAAAGTGTGAAGTTTTGCTTGATGATGTGAAGTTTTTAGGACATACCATTTCTAAAAGGGGTGTGGCAGTTGATTCTAGTAAGGTTGATGTTGTGTTAGGATGGGGGCAACCTAAGTCAGTAACAAGAGTGAGGAGTTTCCTAGGATTGAAGGGTTACTATAGGAAGTTCATTGAGGGTTTCTCTAGACTAGCTTTACCCCTTACCAAGTTGACAAGGAAATGGAAACCTTTTGAGTGGGATAAGGAGTGTAAAGAAAGTTTTCAGGAGATTAAGAAGAGGTTGGTCTCATCATCAGTCTTGATTATTCCAGATCCTTTGGTGAGCCTTGAGGTTTATTGTGATGCTTATAAAAATGAATTAGGATGTGTGTTGATGTAAGAAGGCAAGGTTGTGACATATGCATTTAGGAAACCTAGGACCTATGAGGGAAATTACCCCACCTATGATCTTGAATTAGCAACCATGGTTTGTGCCTAAGATTTGGAGGCGTTACTTGTATAGTGCAAAATTTGAGGTTTTTAGTGACCATAAAAGTCTTAAATATTTGTTTGACCAGAAGGAGTTGAATACAAGACAAAGGAGGTGGATGGAGTTTCTCAAGGATTATGATTTTGAGTTAAAGTACCATCTAGGGAAAGCCACTCTTAGTATGAAGTCCATGCACATGTCTAACTTGGTGGTGCAGGAGATGAACTTGATAGGGGAGTTTAGGAACTTGAATTTGAATGTGTCTTTGAATGCATTAAGCATGAAGTTGAATAGACTGGAGATTGGTAGTGACATTAGAGAGTTGATTAAGAAGGAACAACTTCTAAATCAGGAACTACAGTCATTGGTGAACCAAGAAGGCTATACCTTATCTGTCGATGGCTTAGTGTTGTTTAAGAAAAAAAGTTGTAGTCCCTAAGGAGAGGAGTCTCAGGGTGAGAAATTTAGAGGAAGTCCATAAAGGTAAATTCACTATACATCCAGGGATAACCAAAATGTATCAGTATTTAAAGAAGATGTATTGGTGGCTAGGGATGAAGAAAGATGTGGCTAGTTTTGTATCTAGGTGTTTAGTATGCCAAAGGGTTAAGATTGAAAATTAGAACGTTCAGGTTTGTTGCATCCTCTAGAAGTTCCTGATTGGAAATGGGAACGAATCTCCATGGATTTTGTAACTGGTTTGCCTAAGACTAGTTTGGGACTAGATGTCATATAGGTAATTATGGACAAACTAACCAAGTCTTCTCACTTCTTGCCAATTAAGGAGACCTCCAAATTGGACAAATTGGCAGACCTATACATTAGGGTGATAGTTAAGCTTCATGGCATACCTACCTCTATAGTGTTAGATAGGTATCCTAGATTTACTTCTAGATTTGGAGGGCGTTCCAACAAGCTTTTGGTTTAAGCTAAGTTTTAGCACTACTTTTCATCCTTAAATGGATGGTTAGTCAGAGAGGACCATTCAGACCCTTGAAGACGTGCTTAGAGTGTGTATTCTTGATGAAGGTAGAAGTTGGGATAAGTTTTACTACTTATAGGGTTTGCATATAATGACAATTATCACCTTAGCATAGGCATGGCGTCCTATGATGCTCTTTATAGGAGGAAGTGTAAATCCCCTTTATGTTGGTGTAAGGTGTATGAGAAGACCTTGATATAGTCCAAGAAACCATATATATAAGATCAATTTGATTAGAGAGAGGATACACATTGCTTGAAGTAGGAAAAATAATTATGCTGACAAAAGAAGGAAGCCTCTAGAGTTTCAAGGAGAAGAACATGTATTCTTGAGAGTCACTCCTAAGACTAGGGTTAAGAAGTCTATGAAGGTCAGAAAGCTAAGTCCTTATTTCATAGGCCCCTTTCAAATCCTAAAATGAATCAAGTTTGTTGCTTACCAATTGGTTATTCCACCACAATTGTCAAATCTTCATATCATCTTCCATTTTTCTCAGCTTCGAAAGTATGTACAAGATGTTTCACACACAATATAGCTCCTGAGTCAACACAATTAAAGGGTAATTTGACATATAAGCCTAAACTTGTTCAAATCATTGACAAAAGCAGGATTATGAGGAATAAGAGAATTCCTTTGGTAAAAGTGGTTTGGAAAGGATTGACTACAAAAGAGGCTACATGGGAGCTTGAGGAACACATTAGACGTTAATATTTGTCAATATTTAAACCTTACAAATTGAGGTATGTTCACTATTAAAGTTGTTAATAACATTAACTGTTAATTTGGCTAATAAGTATTATTAATTTTGAGGATGAAATTCTTTAAAGAATGACTTAAATTTAACATCCTAAAACTATCTAATAATTATTTGGATAAATATTATCTAAATATATATTTTAGAAAAAAATATTGGATTGTTGGAATATTTAAAAGAGATGTTAGTATAATTATTTGATTTGAGGATAATAATAATAGAAAAAAGAAAGCAATTGACTTAAGCCAATTTGATGCCCTGTACGTCAATGCTTAACGTAAACAATTAGATTAGATAAAATAAAATAAAAAGAGAAACGTTGGTTGGTTTATTTTAGATAATAATAATAAATAATGATAAAAGATCAAGAAAGATTGATTAAACAAAATTCAAATAAGTAGAATGTTTATATAAGGATAGATATTTTTTTTTTCTAGAATCATACACATAAATAATTTCTTTTGGTATTAGTGAGTTATTCAAGGATTGAGAAAAAAAGAAAAAATTGAAATTTTTTTGTTAAAACAATTGATAGAGATGAAAAAATAATAAAGAATACGAATTATATACTTTAAGAGATAAGTAAAATATATTTTTTAAAATTTTTGATATAATTTGTGAAAGAGATTCTACAATTTCGATATAGCTATTATGGTTAAATTAAGTAAAGTATTCTTGACATTTTTTTGATCACCCGTGACAACACATGCTAAATTTTTGGCCGTCATATATATAACTACGTTCTCCCTTTCTTGATTTTATTTATATGTAGTGGCCTCAATTCCTTTGAGATTGGCTAAAAGGATTTTAAATGTAATTACATTAGAGTTTGTTGCCTCTGAAATTGTTGCGCCTTGTGTGTGTCTATATATATGTGCATTGGTTTATATTAAAACAATTTATATTCATAAGAAAAAATACTTAATTTAATTAATTGGGTGACAGTAGTTAAATAAAATTTGCCATTTGAATGGAATATGCACACATGATTAGAAAAACTTGCTTTCTGAATTGTATTTCATTGCGTTTGAGTCCGTGTTTCAATCATTACATTGATATTTGTATATTTGTGTATTTATTTAAGTATAATTGTGAATGATGTATTGTTTATATGGTAAATTGATAATTTTGAATTATATGATAAATACTTTCATCTTAGATGAAGAAGAGATTCCACGTATTTCTTGTTGGAGTTTTTTGTTTAAACTCCATGAATTATGAATAAGAGGCGATTGGAAAAAGGTTAGAAAAATAATAACCACTCTTAATCGCTCCTTGGGGAGGTTAGAAAAAATAATAACTACTCTCAATAACTACTCCTAACCGCTCCGATAACAAACGGTTGCGATAGTTCACCGCCAACAGTCGCGATGGTTCGCTGGCAACTCTTCAACATGGTTGTTTGTTGTCTATATATATACATAGAGACTATCAGAAAATACATAGAGAAAGTAGAAAAAATCTGAGTTTTGATAGTTAATTTTTTCTGATATTCTCGCTTAGACACTAGTGCATTTTCATATCACATAACTCTTCATTCTTTCTGAGTGATTCCTCAAGCATTAGTTTTGTTCGTTTGGACTGTTGATTTGAAGTGTCATCAATCTTCAGACGTTGATCCGTTCTATCCTGGGAGACAATTGTTCATCAACCTGTGGCATCAATTGGAGGGAACAAATTGTCTTAAGGAGACAACATTGTTGAGCTCGAATCCTTTCATCTCTTTGCATTTGTTTCTGATTCATACTTATCATACAGGTTCTGTTTAAATTATTTTTGTACAATTGTAGTAAATTATATTGTTCCTCTTGACCACTCAGATTCTAACCCTTGTGTAATTGGATATATTCCAATTCTAAATTAACTAATAGATATAACAATTTTAAGACAATTTGGTATTGAATTTGGGTTCAGTATATTCTATCTTTTTGTATTATATACTGTTATCTACTCTCTGTACTTTTGAATGATTAATCTGTGTGATTAATCAGTGTTTCTGTTTGATCTATGTGATTAATCAGTGTTTTTGTACTTTTCAAAATTACCTTTTTCTTCTGTTGATAGATCAACTGAATTGGTAGATTTAATACATACTGATATATGTGATATGAAATCTGTACCATCTAGGGGTAATAAGAAATCTTTTATTACTTTTATTGATGATTGCAGTAGATATTGTTATGTCTATTTACTTAATAGTAAGGATGAAGCACTTGTAGCTTTTAGACAATATAAAAATGAAGTTGAAAATTACCTTTTTCTTCTGTTGATAGATCAACTGAATTGGTAGATTTAATACATACTGATATATGTGATATGAAATCTGTACCATCTAGGGGTAATAAGAAATCTTTTATTACTTTTATTGATGATTGCAGTAGATATTGTTATGTCTATTTACTTAATAGTAAGGATGAAGCACTTGTAGCTTTTAGACAATATAAAAATGAAGTTGAAAATCAACTTAACAAGAAAATTAAGGCTATAAGGAGCGATCGGGGGAGGGGGGGAGAATATGAATGCCCCTTCAACGAATTCTGTATAGAATCTGGGGTTATACATCAGACGACTGCTCCTTATGCACCGCAATCAAATGGGATTGCAGAAAGGAAAAATCGGACATTAAAAGAAATGATGAACGCTATGTTAATCACGTCCGGTTTACCACAGAACTTGTGGGGGGAAGCCATTTTGACGACAAACTATATTATTAATAGAGTTCCTCACAAGAAGACAAAGAGCATACCATACGAAGTATGGAAAGGAAAGCAACCATCCTTGAAATACTTGAAAGTGTGGGGGTGCTTGGCTAAGAACGTCTTGTATAACGGAAAGTCTAGACATATACGTCGTAGGCATGATACCGTAAGTCAACTACTCTCGAATGGAATAATCTCAATAGACTATGTAAGGTCTAAAGAGAACATAGCGGATCCATTAACTAAAGGGATTCCTAGAGTGTTAGTTAAAAATTTGTCAAAAGGAATGGGTTTAAGGCCAATCAATTGTTGATCATCGCGGTAACTCTACCTTGATGAGTGGAGATTCCACGAACTAGGTTCAAAGAGACAATTAAGTCATGATCGACTGTTAAACACTGTGGAGTTTTAAACTCATACTCATTCCTATGACAATACAGTGTATATGAGGGTAAGCATAACGACTTTTAATGGTTTCTTAATCTGATGTGTTTATATGATGTATGTGGAGGTATATCACAAGAAATCAACTATGTGAGTGTGAAGTGAGGGCCGCTTCAATGAGAACTTAAAAAGGCCAATTCTCTACAACACTTGCAGAACCAGGAAGGTGTCCACAGCCAAAATGGACACAACAATAAGAACGAGCAATGCTAGGGAAGCAATTGTGTGTCTCCTATTGTCTCGGTATACACCATAAAGGTCGACGGTTCAAGGCATCACGACCACCGATTGACCTAGTATACCCGATAGGTTTACACTAAAGAAGGTTCAAAGGTAACCCCTACCTATCTCGATGCAATTGTTTCTCGCCGAGGAATCACACTTGCATACATATTCATATGCATTTAGTCATGTTGATTTGATCTCTTATTCATGTGGGGGATTGTTGGAGTTTTTTGTTTAAACTCCATGAGTTATGCATAAGAGGCGATTGGAAAAAGGTTAGAAAAATAATAACCACTCTTAACCGCTCCTGGGGGAGGTTAGAAAAAATCATAACTACTCCCAATAACTACTCCCAACCGCTCCGATAACAAACGGTTGCGATAGTTCACCGCCAACAGTCGCGATGGTTCGCTGGCAACTCTTCAACATGGTTGTTTGTTGTCTATATATATACACAGAGACTATCAGAAAATACATAGAGAAAGTAGAAAAAAACTGAGTTTTGATAGTTAATTTTTTCTGATATTCTCGCTTAGACACTAGTGCATTTTCATATCATATAACTCTTCATTCCTTCTGAGTGATTCATCAAGCATTAGCTTTGTTCGTTTGGGCTGTTGATTTGAAGTGCCATCAATCTTCAGACGTTGATCCGTTCTATCCTGGGAGACAATTGTTCATCAACCTGTGGCATCAATTGGAGGGAACAAATTGTCTTAAGGAGACAACATTGTTGGGCTCAGATCCTTTCATCTCTTTGCATTTGTTTCTGATTCATACTTATCATACAGGTTCTGTTTAAATTATTTTTGTACAGTTGTAGTAAATTATATTGTTCCTGTTGACCACTCAGATTCTGACCCTTGTGTAATTGGATATATTCCAATTCTAAATTAACTAATAGATCAAACATTTTTATCTATGATGAAAAGACAATGAAACATGATTGCATGAATATAAACTCATAAATCCTTTGAAGAATCTGAGATCCAGACTCATTTTGAGAATCAAAGAGTTCAGTCTAAATTGAAAGTTTCTTTTACTTATTATCTTTTTATTTAAATTCATTGTGAATCCATGATTGATTTTCCATATTACTGCGTTAGCTGAGAATAACACTATTTACGAATTCATTTTGAAAATTTGTTTTATTCACTGAATTATCATCTCATTATAAGTGTTGTTTCCATAGTATGAGGAAGAAGATGCTAAAATTAAGGAGACTAGAAGGCATACTTTTCTTTAGTTACATTTACTTTAGCTTGATTAGTATTTTAGAATAAAATGTAAGATGTGACTCTTTTATTATATTTTAGCATTCATTAAGTTTAGATGTTCATATTTAAGAATAATATTTTTTATTTATGTAAAGACTCACTTATTTTACTTTATTTATTATACATGAGGTATTTTTAGAAAATATAATTTTGAGATTTTATATTTTTTTAGTATATTTTAGTATGAGTTTATATTGTAATGAAGGGTGTTATATGTTAGGGTTAGTTGAGAGAGAGGGAGGGGTGCAGTATAGGAAATAAGGGTACTATTTAGGTCCACTTGGGGTTTGAATTTTTCATTTTGGGGTGCACCAAGCAAAATTTGGGTTATGGTAAGTATCTATCAATGTCTTGTTATTGAAGTAAAAGATAGATCTTTATTTCTTGAAATAAAACCCTATCAACAAAATAGATTATCCTCAATGATATGATATTATGTATTTTTTAAAATCGATTTTCTTAAAATCGATGTTGAATCTATATTTTTTTAGTAGTGAGCCCTTATGAAATTAACATGCCAAAGCTAAAATCTTTGGATTAGCATCACCAACTCTAGCATATAAGTTTGTGAATTTTGTGTTAGAAAAATGCAAGAATGGTAACAAAAAGATTTTCAGAGGTAGTCAGGTAGAAGCTTAAAACAGGTGTTCATATCAGGGATTTTCTTTCTTTCTTTTGAGATACAGGTCTTGACATGGGGCGGCCTATTTATGGTACAGGGGGTTTAGTTAGTAAAACACTTGAAGCCCACATATTTTCAGGTCCTTAAGCATTGGTATTAATAATTGGACCTAAAAATTGAGAAATTAGCAGTGAATTTTCAGGAAAAAAACAAAAACAAACTAGAAACAGTGAAAGAAATTATATTGGGTCTAGTTACTAAGCTTGAAGTTCCATTTGGCTGGTTTTTCCAAAATAATATAATATCTCCCATAAAATCTATGGTACATAAAAAAATAAAAAAACAAAGTGGCTGGATGCCATCTAAAAGATTAGGTCAAATTTAACTATCAAAACCAAAATAATGTACGCATCACTATGGTCCATTTCCACCCAACAATCACCTTTAGATAGTTTAATATAATTAGTAAAATAAAATAAAAAATGGAGAAAAAGAGAATGATGCGTCACCAACTAGTTAACACTCAGATATCAATAATTACTACGCACAGTAATTACATTCTTTTATTCACTTTCTTTAGTGAAAGTTAGATATCAAGATTCAGCACATGTATTTTTTATACATTAATTAAACACTTTGGCCTCCCGTCTATTATTTATGGTCTATGTGATCCTATGATTCTCTCATGGCTGATATTGTTTTTCTTTCCCTTTCTATTCAGCGGTATCATTACCATTTATAGTCTAGGAATGTGCAATTATTAATTCTGCTTGATGCGTAATTTAATGGGAGGAAAAAAATTTAGTTAGTAGTATTTCTTTAAAGAGAATCATCATACTAATTAATAAATGGCCTGTTCTTCACCTATAATTTACGGCTAATAAGAAAAAGACTATATCAATAAGCCAAGCCATGTTGAATATATTTTTATTCTAAATATCATTTTGAGGATATGGAAATCATTCTCTCTCACCGGACCGATGATATATCACCTTTTCTTCCTACAATGAAACTGATTAGACAAAAACCAAATACTAATCAACGAGTAACTTGGATTCTATGGAAAGAAAATTAAGAGAGATGATGATAATGATGCATGCTAAACAAGATGGTAGCATTGTTGGTTACAGAGTGCGGGCCACACTTCTCCTTAATGATAGTTGGGGACTGGAGATATATAATAAAAAAACTTGGTGAGAGCAACAGGTAAATGAGGCATAAGCCACACACTGTCCATCTTGAAGCAATTTGTGTGTGTGTGTGTGTGTGTGCAAGAGCAGGACCAAAAGCATCTAGCCCCTCAACTCACTGTGCTGCAACTGACACTTCTCTTTCAAGCTATAGTTAGTTTCAACTCTAATAATTAGATAAAAGATATCTCCAAGTAGTTTTCGTGAAATTAGATTCTTAAGCAAGCAAACTTTGACCCTAAATTATTCTTTGACAGCTTGCTATGATGTTACTAATTTGACATCTTTCTGTAACTTGGTAATCCCACATGTTAAATATATGGTACATATTATTTTCACTTAAAAAGTCTTGTGGCACAGTAGCATGATTCAAGGATATATATATATATATATATATGAATATAGTTTAAATTTTTCTTAGCTTGTTAACGTTGTGCAAGCGAATAGGGTGTTAAAATAGACAATACACACTCATTATCAGTTCCGGCATCTAAGGAATTTTGTTCAACAAGATAACTTTTTCTTTCACCCTAAGGAGGTTTTGAATCGCAAGCAAGATCACAAACACGCGAGAATCACTCACAATGAAGGCCCTTGTTGACTAATGTATGTGTTTCTTATTCCTTATTTTGGTGGAGCTGATTCTGACCTTTTTGATGGTCTCATGGAATTCAACCAGAATGATCCAGTGTAATGATTTCATTCCATATGAGTTAATTATAAACCTTTTTATATTGCAGGCCATGTGTCTAGAACAAATGAAAAAAAAAAGGAAAAAAAATGACCCCCAAAATCCAACCATATCCAAATATAATCATTCCACGTTGTATTTTTGGTTGAATTTCTGCCTGCCTAGTGAAAATGTTGCTTGATTTCTACATGAGTGTATATTTAGTTTGTCAACACATGATCATCTTTTGTAATGCTCCATTGTTATAATGGTTGATGCTGACTTCATGCCTTTTATTATTCGACCAATGCAAAGAATGTTAGACCTCTAGAAATTTAATCTACAAAAAGGGTCTTGCGAGCTTTGAAGGGTTACGAATTTATTTCATGCTTCATATATATCATGGTCTACTTTATCCCAGTAAAGCATTCATTTAATTTTCAGTCTTCAGGACCACTAATTAGTACGTGGGGTAGAGAGCAATCTCTATCTATTACGTTTATGGAATCCGCGCTTTATGTTTACCTCTGCTAAAGAAGCAGGATATTTGGATCTAACACTACACTAAAATCCCATTTAAGCAAAAGCTACCCCACATGGTAGCAATCAGCAATTGCCACAGGGAATGCACTGTTACATTTTCTGTCTTTTCTTTGGGGGTAGGGTATATACACTATATGGTCGGGTAAGAAGCTGAACTAACTACTACTATTATCTCATCAACATAGTCTATAGTGATGATTCACAGATAATCTTGTTATGTTATTTAAATATGTAGTTAGAAGTTTGATCCTTAGAAATACTGTGTATGGAGATAAACATTTGTTTGAATATATATATATATATATATATATATGTCTAATTCTTAATAAAATATTGATACCTCCATCAATTAGTTCTTGACTCTCTCAGTTAGGAAATATATCATGTGAAGCATAGACACCTCTTTTATTCGCTATGTCATTGTGTCGAATATGTTTTTAACACCGACACTTATTCGACGTTTGTCTGACATTTCTTATTAGATATCTAATTTTAAAATTATTTTTGTTTGCTTGAACTCTTAAGTTATTACATTTACACAATTTATACATTTAAAGAATGTTGGTTTATAAATATTAATATATTGTATTATAAAAACTTTAAATTCCATATCGACTAAAAATGCTGTCAAGATAAAATATACAAATTGTGGACAATCCTATGTAAGTTAATTTTTAAAGTTAAGCTCAAATCTATATTTTAAGATAATGTTAAAATTTATCCTAAATCCATAAAAGGATCACTCATCGTATTATTTACGTGCAAAAGTCCATACACCATAAAATATACTCTTGTTTCACCTATATATATATATATATATATATATATATATATATATATATATATATATATAAACTACTATTATTACCTCTCGATAATCAAGTCATAGTTGACTATGTTACTGGAAATTGAGTGGTCAAACTGGGAAATTCTTATTGGCTGATCAAGAGAAAAAAAAAAAAGGCCGGTGATGATTAGAGATGACAAGTCTAAAGTTGGTTTGTGGTACCACAGAAAAGCACGTCAGTGTACATATAATGGGGTGACAAGCCAAGGAAAAGGAGCTTGAAGCTTAATTGATGGGTGAAACGGCTCACTCATAGTGAGGGTTGAGCTTCTCTGACTTAGTGATTTAGCTGAGAAAACTAGAGAAAGTTCATCAATCTTACGATTTAGACAAGAATGTCTCATGGCCATGTGCAGCAATGCGCCCCACGTGGGATATGGCATGCGTGTGGGTCTCTCTAACTTGGAAGTGCTTTTGTTTTCTTCTTTATCTTTGATAGTTTTGGCAAGATATATACATACAATACAGCACATCCATATACACTAACATGTATAGCTTCCAAGTAAGGAAGGGGAACTGTAAGAAAGAAAAAGGAAAAAAATCAGCCTTAAAAGAGAGAAAAAAAATCCAAATAATGTTAAATTAAAAGTACATACATGCATAATGTATTTATATTAATTGCAAGCTGTGCTATAAAGAAGCAGTATAGTACTGTACCCTTTTTTTTTTTTTTTGAGGTATATATATCTTTGACATGTAGACGTCCTTGATGAGAATTATGAGATCCTCCAACGTACTGGGGTCTGGGGATGAGCTGTGTTTGTTAGGCAAGTAGCTGGCTTTGTAATGACCCTCCTGAGACATATCCTCTCATAAATCACGTGCCCCTTTCTCTTTAATTTCTAGGTAGCTTTTTTTTTTTTTCTTTTCTAAATTTCATTTGAAATATTTATGACTCATGATTCATGATGAGATGAACTTGAAACATATCCATCTGCCCATTGGTATATATATGTTGACCTTTTGTAAGCTGAGAAACAGACTAGATTCTAGATATTATATATATATATATATATATATATATATATATATATATATTTGATTTTCAATCACTCCTTCCCAATATTGTCTATATGCCAATGTTCCTTATTAAGACTTGTCACTTTTTGAATTATATTCAACTTTTTCCCCTACTTTTGATGTCCCTAAGAAGAAGATGATGATTGTAAACTACATCAGATCTTTGTGCAGCTGTTCAAGGGAACCTTTTTTAATCTCATATTTTAACTTAATTGTTTCCCCTTATTTTCCCTAGGGCAATTTAGGTTGTTGGTGTGCTTTGTGTTTGTGTTCATATACCTTTAAGTAAGTGACCTTTTTCTTTGTGCACAGCTTTTTGGCAATGTGAATCTTAAAAGTGATCTGATAGAAGAAAAAAAAGGGTGATCTGGTGGTGATCAAAGTTCTGCTTTTAGCTATTTACTATGTCTGGGGGTGATGCCAAGTGTACCATCATAGGTATTGAAATTCTGTTCCGTTTGAAAATTTGTGAAATTAACCTAGAAACATTGAATTCCACAGCCCCACTAGAAATGGCAAATAGGAAAGAAAAGTTTCCAAGGCCATGTAAAGTATAACAAAATGTCAAATTTTTAGTCTCTTTATGGCCAACCCAACTAAGAAAAAAGTGAAGTCAATTCAAAGGTATGTGTAGAATTATCAATGTTATCTACTTCCAAATAATGCATCTTGGACCCCATACACAACCGTTGAGAAAAGAAAATTCAGTACTTTGAAGTAGAACTACTATTTTATTTATAACTTGCCGCCATGTATGTGTGTATGTATAGTTATAGATAGATAAATACAAAACGTATTCGCTTACAGGAGCATAACAAAAGCAAGTGTGGCAAGAAGATAAACTATAAAATGCCATATTTATGACCTTTTTAAAGCTAGTTGATCTCACATTTAAATCAGTGATGGAATAGAATCTGAAATCTCAGCCCATCTTCCGACAGGGAAAATGTTTATTTAACCAAAACGTTTAAAATACGTTGCGGCAAATTCATAATCTTGCCATGATATAGGGATATTAATTACAAATTTATTTTCTGTATTTTGATTCCTACTAATAAAGTCGTATGTTTCATCATTTCCTTGTTGCTTAATTTGTATTGGACATTTAAACAATATATATACACACCATGTAGGGAGAGATATAAGGTGGATTGAAGGAAAAAGAAAAGAAAAAAAGATTATAGGTTTGATCTTTTTTTATTAACAAAATTAATATATGTCAGTAAAAAAAAAATATACCATGTACTAAGGAAAAGATAGTGAGATTCTTATATTTAATTTGAATTGAAATGATGTGTTTTTCTTCAAGAATAACCTTAATTCATCATGTAAGGCTTCTTTTCAATTATGTTACACTTATAAGGTTCTATTGGGTTTTATTTGACTTGAATTGAAATGATGGGTTTTTCTTCATGAATAGCCTTCGCTCATATAAGGTATGCTTCCCTCCCATTTCTCTGAGAATTGTTTGTAGCCGGGCAAGCGGTTATGATGGCATATCTAAGTGTACACGAATAGTAATCATTATTTACCTTTATAATATATATGTATGACCAGTATATATAATAATAATCATTAGCAAGTAAGATGCTATAAGAACGATTTGATTATATAACGCTGAAATGACTAATGAGAAGTCAGAAAAGCCAGGTGTTTAATTCTATCTCATATTCAATTGGCATAATTAAGAGAAGTTGTTTAATAATCCTAAGAAATGAGATAGGGATATCTTCATAGATGTTTTCTAGAACACGCTATGCCTGTTAAAATAAGCATTAAAATGTTAATTACAATGTTAGATTTTATAGTTAAAATTATTAGATGAGTGAAGTTGCACGAATCATAATATATGTTTCACAATTTTTTTAAACAAATGATTGAGTATAAGTGATTAATGTATTGAAATTAAGATTAAATTTTTTGAATTTGATCATTGATAAAAATAATTTTTAATCAAATTTTATCAAACTCTAAATTAGTTACAGTTTTTTTCTAATAAATCGAAAGATTAATAATAAAAAAAAACTGCACAGTTTTTTTGGGTTAGGCAATGCATGCTTTCCAAAGGCATGAATGCATAGGCATATATAAATAAACAAATACTATTAGTACTACAAGTTCAAAGGCAGAAGTTGTTATATATTCATGTGCCTCCATGATCAAGTGGCTATGGATTTCCCTACCATAGCTTGCTCATCACCCAAGAAAAAGATGCCCCACTGTATGACTTCTGAAGCAGGGTCCCACCCCACCCACCACCCAAAAAACAATGAGCCTGTTCCCCAAACCCAAACCCTCAATCTTCTACCTATTTAGCCCCTGCTATGCTCTTACTGTCAAATTATATTGCCACATCTACATATTCACATTACCTATACAAACTATACTTAATGTAATGGGCTCTGAATATTAGGATAAATTACCTTTATTTATTCACTTCTTGTATTTTTTATTTTGGCACCGTCCTTAGCTTAATCAGATAGGTACTGTATTTTGCAGTTAAAGACATATCCAACTCTGAATTGGTAAATTTGTTTAAGTGGCATGCATTTCCCCTTCATGATTCAAGAAATATCTAACTCTGAATTGGTAACTTAATTTGTTTAAGTGGCATGCATTTTCCCCCTCATGATTCCACATATACTATAGGCAACTAAATTGTTGGCATAAATATCTAAACCAAAACTTAGCTAGCATGCAAAAAAAGAAAGGATTTTAAGAGGATAACCCAAGAGGCAGAAATGTTTGAATTGGGGAATTTTGGGAGGCACAAATGGTTAAATAGTTAACGTGGCGTTTCGTGGGCGCTGGGTCCGAAGTGTGGAGAAGAGATTTTGGGGCAGTGGGACAATGAAAGTAATGAGACACAACACAATAATACTGCATTATGTGCACAGGGGTGAGCAATTCCCCTTGTGGTAGAAAACAAAAAGAAGAAGTGGTGCCTCACAAGAGTGAGACTCTATTGGTGCTGTCAGATGAAGGGTGGTGGGGAATAGTCTGCATTTTTTTTTTTAACGAATAATGATGTGTCAACACTTTATTTTATTTGAAATTAAAACCTTAATACTAAGTGCATGTTTGCTTTGGCATCCATAATACATGTAAATTAAATTTCTACGTCTAATATAAGGAAAGATACACAACAATTGGTAGCATTGATATTAACGTGAATCGAGTGTATCTGACAGTACGTGCATCTAAAGTCAATATAAACACACAGTAAAAGAGATACATCAAATAAAAGTATAAATATAATAAAATTATATAATATGGAATAAAAAGAAGTGAATATTAGATATATGTAATTAATTGAAGGGTGCCCATGTATATATCATTGTTGATGTGTGTCACATTCCCATCCCTACGACAAAAAAAGAAGTAATAATCATACCACTTTCTATCTCCTTCACACACTCTCTAATCTCTAGACTATATATACCAACCATGCATTACCCTTAATTATGATCATTCCATGTGTCCTCTCTCTCTCTCTCTCACGCACACACGTATGGTATGATACAAATAAATGCACACATAACATAGCAATAGCAATAGCATATAGCAGGAGGAACATGGACATTCGGTGAGGCGTGTAAGCGATCGACAATAACAGTTAACCACACAAACTCAACACGACAAGGACAGATAGAAAGAGAAACAAGTTAAGTAAAATACTAAATAGTACTAATGTGGCCAATTGATGAGAGGATGTTTCATGTTTCCTTCCAACCATCTGTTTGTGAAAACGGGAGCGTCCTGTGCAGGGTCCGGTCCGTTAATTGCGCACGCACCCATGTGCACTGTGAGCCAACTTGGACAATATGGACACCACACCACCGTTTTAACTTTCAAACACGTAGTATATGATATGACATGGTTAATGCTACATAACCTTATTCTCCGCGCATGCATGTAATCACAAATTCTATCTCTTAATCTATATATATGTCTGTTAAGAGAATTCATTTTTTTTAAATGAATTTCAATTCCTTGATAAATTAGTTCTTAATTTCTGTTGGAGATATCCTAGGTTCAGCAAAATCACAAATATGATGTAACTTAGTTAATAAAAAATCTTATATTTTAAACATATGATTAAATGTTCAATTATAAAGACTATGTATATAAAAAGATATTTGTTGAGAAAATACAATTTTTTGAGTAAATCTCAATTCTTCAACATACATTAATTAGTCTTTAGTTCTTCGTGACATACCTAAGTTCAACAAAAATAACTTTCAAACTCTAGCCTGCCTATATCCAATCACATTACTACCTTCTATGTTTATGTAATCATATGCATGATATTGATGTCTACTTATATTTTTCAAATCTTGAAATTAGTCATTAATTTTTAATTTAAAAATACCCTGATAAAAAAAGAATTTTTAATAATCTCAATATTTTAAGAAATTAGTCATTAATTCTTAATTTAAAGATACCCTGATAAAAAAGAATTTTTAAACAAATCTCAATATCTTATGAAATTAGTCATTAATTCTTAATTTAAAGATACCGATAAAAAAATTCAAACTCTAGCTAATATCCAATCATTTAATCACATATATAGTGTCCTCAATGTTCATATATGTCATCATGCATGATAATTGATATGCCTAGCCACCTATCTACCTCAATTTATAATTATTTTATTGTTATGATCGACCTGATAACAATAACGTACGCCACATTCGGTGAACTTCAATGATTCATTAGCACTGTTTACTAGGGGTGAGGTGAAACGGGAAATGGGAAACAAGATATGTGGTTGTGGTTTGGGGAGGCTTTGTTTGTTCATGAGTGTGACGTGAAACTAGATGGATATGGTTTGTTTGTTTCTTTGGGGGATTTTAATTAGCGAAACCAAAAGGCAAATGGAGTGTTTGGGATTTTAAAAAAAATCCAAAGCGAGTTTGGACATATGAGATGGAAGTTCCCCAAATTTAGGTTGGTGTTGCTTTTGCTGACGTTTTCTCTTCCCTGTCTATCTACTGGGGTCCACACCAATTCTAGCAACCCAATCAGATTTTCATAACACCAATCTTCCTCATCCTCGTCGGCGTTGCATGTAAACCAGCTTAGGCTACGTTTGGTTTTACTTAGGGTGCTCCAAACTAAACCCAACTTAGTTTGGTGTGTAAATTCAATTACGTAAAATGTTTGATGATTGTCATAAAATATATGTTTGCATTTTTTTTTTTTTTGAAAACTCAATTTTGTGAAAGCGAGATTTGGGTTAATTACATAAATGAGTTACTATCAAATTTGCATACAGTCTAATAATTACTTAACATCTTTAATTCAACTAAAAAATTTCACGTTAACCTTTTAATTTTCAACTAATTTATAAGTTTTTTTTCCAAATATATCCATAGTTTAATTTTAAGGGATATAGCTCAATTTGATTGAATAATATGTATAAGATATTATAAAATTTTCAATCTCTAACTTTAACTCTTACTAATAAAAAAATTCAAACGACAATCAACCAAATTTAAAAAAAAAAGTAAAAAAGAAACCTTCGCGATATAAATATCAATATTCATTAAATAGAATGACAACAAAATCCTTCACATATCATGGAAAATTTGATGGTACTCTAGTTCTTTAACAGGCAGGAAATTAAACCAATTCACTTTGTGTCAGTGACTCTTGCTCATCTGTAAAAACTAAATCGTTCCATAATATATTTAAGAAAAAAGTTTTTTAGTCACTGAAATTTCATTCAAACTTAGTTTTGATTCTTATATATTCAAATTGATAAATTTAGTCATTTAGCTTCTAAAAATATATGAACTTCGTCTCTTTTTTTTCCAACTTTGTGATGGTAAAAAACTATTACTAAATATTGTATCAAGTTTAAATTCATCAATTTAAAATTTATAGGGATGAAAATCAAATTTGACTTAAACTTCAAAGATTAAAAACATATTTTTTCCTATGCTTAAAACTCAATTATTTTTACTTTCACCTTTACATTTTATGATGTTAATTGGCATAATCATCGAATTCAATTCATTTTGATGCTTTTATATCTTAAGCATGTCTTTTACAATGTCATAAATATAAAATATTTCCTGATTTTATCGACCATTTTTAATAGGTCCTTCATCACAATTTTTTTTATCTACAAAATTTAAATCTAAACTAGCTTAAGAATTTTGAATCCAACTTCACTCAGTCCAATATAATATTGGTATTTTAATCATGTACAACATTATATAAACGTAAATAATTTTATTTTATTTTTTAAAACCATTTTTTTATATGGAGTATCTGTCGACTTTGTCGATAATTAATCTCTGTCAGGAACTTGGTTGACCACCTTTAGTGATGTTCTTTCCTTTCAACCACATTTTTTCCATCCACAAAGTTCGAATATGAGATCTTACTTAAGAAGATTGAATTCCGTACCACTTTAATCAACAACTTGTTGGTATATATTCTATTGTTAACGCATCAATTAAAACATATAATTAGTACCCAATAAACTCGATTTATACTTGAATTATTGGAATAAATTGACATAAAGGCCATGCTAGTTATGTGTTTAATCAAAAAGCAAGTCTTGTAATTAAGAGAAAGACGACAATGTCAATTTAAATAATATTTTCTGATCAAGAGACATGATCGTGTCTATTGATCAGGACACATCGGCCGTGTCCTCTTAGCTAGAGCTAAGATACTAAATTTTGTACTAGAACTAGAGCAAAGTGATTTCTATTTTGGGTACGAAGTGTGTCCTCATACAAGGTTATGTGTTTCTTGTTTTATCCTTATTTTCTGAGCTATACACGACTTTACATCTTTTTTTAAAAACAAACAATTGAAATAATTAATTTAATGGATCATTTCTTTTAATTTTAATTGTTTTGAATTAGACTAGGTAATTTGTTAGCAAGGGACTAGGACATGCATCAGTTGATTGAACAGTGTATTTGAGTGTTGTAATATCCTTGATACATATCTTCGATTCATACGGATAAAAAAATATTTATTTTCTAACGGAAACAATTCTGAACCAAATTTGAACTGAATTTGTTTTAAATCAATTTTTAAAATCAAACCGATTTCAAACAATTTTTATTACCATTTTTTTTTGTAAAATCAGTTTTTATGTTGTATTAAGCCTATTATTATAATTTTAATGACATTAGAATTTTGAAACCAAATTAAATCATTTTTATGTTTTGTTTTTTAGTCTAAACCATTTTTTATTTGAGAAAATAGTTTGGTTTTTGTGAACCAATTTTAAAACTGATTCGGAATTAGTTTAGTGTAGATCTTTTTTAGAAAAATTAAACCAATTCTTAAACCATTTTTCACCAAAAGAAAATATAATATTCAAATTCAAAATAATAATGAAAATAAGTTTAACCAATGTCACTACAAAGAAATTGGAATTTTTGACTGCCAAAATCCGTCGCTAACATAAAAAATCTGTCGGTAACTTCAAATTTTTGACAAATTTCCGACCGACAAAAATCCCTAGGTAAAACGGTCGTAGAAAATTTAACCGATGGACAAAAATGTTGTTGTTAAGTTACCATATAGACTACAAGAAGACAAAATAAAAGGAAACTTATTTTTAGGAAGAGCAATATTGAAAGTTAAAAATGTTGCATTTGATGAGAATCTAAAATAGCATTTTCGTTGTATATAAAAAAAAGATAGAAAGAGAGAATTACATTAATTTAATCCTACACATAAGAAATACATCACACAACACATGACTCAAAAATCCAATGGAAAGAAATCACCATCAAAGCAATGGAAGGAAGAATACTCTGGAATCTAATGGTGATTGAATCATGACATAATAGTATCTCGGGTGGATTGAGCACCATTCAGTTAGTTATGTCTCAATTTCATGATTAGTAGTTTGTTAGGGCAAAGATTTGAATCAAGTATGATTCATGAAAAGTGGCAATAAATCCAATATGAAATAACACAACTTTGTTGTGTGTTTAATCAAAAAGCAAGTCCTATAATTAAGAGATAAACAACAATGTCAATTTAAAGAATATTTTCTAATTAAGAGACATGGTCGCATCTATTGATTAGGGCACACCTATGTCCTCCTAGCTAGAGCTAAGATAGTGAATTTTGTACTATAATAATGTGGTTTCTATTTTGGATAGGAGATGTCTCCTCATGTAAGATTATGTTTGTCTTGTTTTATCTTTGTTTCCACTGTTAGAATCACTTGCATACTCATATCACATCACAAAATAATAAAATATGTATATGCATATAAAAATATTATATTTTTAATCATAGAATTCAAATTTATAACGTATGACAACTATCTTTGATTTTAATTTTTGTAAGAGTAATTGCAAAATTCATTATTCGCTTAGAATGTGGGTTATGAACCTAACTCAACCCCAAAAACTAGCTCAAGGGGTGAGGAACGTTCCTCACTTATATACTTTATCTTGACATTATCTCTAGCCGATGTGGGACTTGAGTCTTTCCCAATACACCCCCTCACGCCCAACACTTTTGGGCTTGGTGCGTGGATAATATGGTAGATGGCCCGATAATGGATCTAGGATAGACTCTAATACAATCTTAGAATGTGAATTATGGACCTAACTTAACCCCAAAACCTAGCTCAAGGGGTGAGGGATATCCCCCACTTATATACTTTATCTTGGCACAATCTCTAGCCGATGTGAGACTTGGGTCTTTCCCAAATACATTCATATTTGTCCATCTCATTTTGACTATTTTATCTTTGTTTTCTTTGACTAAAATACAAAAACAAAAGAAATTACTTCTCTTATAATAAGAAATAGAAATATAGAATCTATTATCTCACACTCCCTGTGACCCTCACCGTACTGGTTAGATTCATCATTTTGAATGAATTCAATAGATTAAGTTCACATATTTTTAGAGGCTAAAGAATTAAATTCATCAACTTGAATGTCAAGTATCAAAACCAATTTTGACTTAAACTTCAAAGATTAAAAACACATTTTTTCCTATGCTTAAAACTTCAATTATTTTTACTTTCACCTTTACATTTTGTGATGTTAATTGGCATAATCCATCAAATTCAATTTACTTTGATGCTTTTATATCTTAAGCACATATTTTAATAATGTCATAAATATAAAATATTTATTGACTTTATTGATGATTAATTTTTACTAGTTGACCATTTTTAATAGGTCTCTCATCATAATTATATTTTCTTATCTACAAAATTTAAACCTTAACCATGATTAAGAATTTTGAACCCAACATCACTCCGTCCAATATAATGTTGGTATTTTAATTGTGTACAACTTTATACAAACATAAACAATATATATACATACATATATATATATATATATATATATATATATATATTCTATATTTTGTAACCATATTATTGATATGAAATATCCATTGACTTTACTAATGACTAATAGTGGGATTCACACCCTCACCAATCACCTTTTTTTTTTCATCTACAAGATTAAAACCTGAGATATTGTCAAGGTCGATGTTGAAATTTTTTATGCTTCGGGCAATTTTTTAAATATTGCTCGCCTTTCAATTTTTTAAATATTGTTTGTCTTGCAATTTTTTGTTGCAAAACTCATTAATAATTCGTTTATAATCAAGATTATTTAAAGCAATGATAACATGAATAGTTAATATTATCCTATATCAGTTGTTATCAATGATAACAAGAATAATTAATAATCCGTACAAAATTATTTAAAGAGAAGAAAAATTATTTAATATTCCTAGTGACACACTATATCACAAATGAAATTTTAACATGTTCAATTTTGTTAAACTTCTTTTAGTAGATGCAATGATAACATGAATACAATTAATAGTATTATATAAGTTATAAATAAAAAAACAATTGAATTTTCATTTTAATTCAATTGTTGAAATCTATCTAATAACTTTTAATTATTTAAATAAAATTCTATCATGAAGATCTTAAGAATTGTCATATTTTAGAGAAGTTTCAATTTTTATTATTTTCTTTTATATTCATAATTGATCTCGCTTTACATTTTGTAATCCAATTGAACAAAAAAACTTTTTTCAGACACACCTTGACCTTGATAAAATATAACATTATATAAAAAATTAATACTTATATAAACTAAATAAAAAAAGAGTATTCCTTTAAATATGATGCCCATATGGCCCTGGGCGGTCGTCCATATTGACCATGCCCAGGGCCACCAATGAACCTTACTTATGAGAATCGAGTCCAATACCATTCAGACAAATGACTTGTTGGTATATATTCTATTGTTTTTTTATAAGTAAGAACGTAACACATTAATTAAAAACATGTAGTTAGTATCTAGTAAACTTGATTTATACTTGAATTTTGTGAAACAAATTACCTTAAAGGTTGTGTTACTATGCAATGAACTAGTGCTAAACATGTCAATATTTTGTTAGTATAAAAAGCACGTGTATTTTATACTAATTATTTATTTCAAATTTTGGAAGATTTTTTTATTTTACAAACTCAATAACAATTAAACAGGACATACAACAATAATCTCACAATAAAAAAAAGAAAGAAACTCCTTAAATATAATAACAACTAAAATTCATTAAATTTTATAACAACTATCTATAATATAAACAACAATATAATCTAATGGTGATTGAATCATTACTCGAAAGTGGAAGGTAATCCCAAAGGTTGCATTAAAATACCTAAAGGTGCTAGAGTAACAATAGAATATCTCGGGTAGTATGGGCACCATGAAGATAGTTCATGTCTCTTTAAATAATGAACAAAGTAGAAAATAGGGATGAAAATAAGTTAGATCGAACAAAACTTTCTTTAAATAGGTCTTGCCTATTTAAAAAAATCAAGTCCTAAGTCTAATATGTTACTCATAACCTTTGTTTTAGGCATTGTGCCATCTTTTTGAAAACTTAGCTTAGCTATTAACCTACTTAAAAGCCTAATTCATAATTAATAAAATTTATTTTAATGTTAATAAGCAAATATCTAATTATAGTATTATATATACTTACTTTACCAATAAAGATAGTATTATACTTAAAATTGATCAAAAAATTTACTTATAGTACTGATTGCATTTTAAATTGATTATGTTTTATATTGATTGGCATTTTCAATTTTTTAATGAAGTATTAAAACTTCTATTTCCTTTGAAAAAAAATTAAAAATTCTATTTTAATTTTGCCGCTGAAAAGTACATCGTTTTAGAATTCTTAATAATGTAATTATATAAACTAAGAAAAAGAGTAAGAATATTTAAA
>PYAF01004271.1:500744-542619 GCA_007407185.1 Glycine tomentella | reverse complement strand
TAATAAGAAAGTTGAATAAATATATTAAGGATAAAAATTGAAAAAATATAAAAAGATATAAACTATAAGTTATCATTTTAAAAAATATTATTTTAAGTAGGGTTTCAAATAATACTAAAAGCTACTAAAAATTTTATTTATCAAATAATTAAATGAATTTTTTAACTAGTAAAAAAATAAAAAGTTAATTAAAATATCTCGTTTAACATAATCTATTTCTATATTCAACCAAATGAGGTACATTCTTTATTTCTTTTTCTTGAAGCAAACCAAAATAAAGAAATTTCATTTTTTTATATTTCGATTGAAATTCTCCTTTAAAGCAAACATACTATAAATTAATTGCTTTTATGGTTCTAAGTGTGTGATAAAAAGTAAGTATATTTCATGAAAAAAGAAAGAGGAAAAAATGAAAAACTGAAGTCTAGTGCAGTCATTTTTCAAAAAAGACCAAAATGGTTATACAGTATGCCTCATGAGCGGAGTCATAACATAATAAGGCTTGACATGGCTAAACAGAACAGCGATGCGAGCAGCTGCAGCTGAGCAAATATCACAGGCACAGAACATTTCCGTTATTGGGAATTGTTCCTTTCAGTACTACACTGACATTGTTACACAATTTTACTACTTTATGATATTAACATTTTCATTTTCAGATTTCAGTACCTTACATTTCTTTTCTACCTTCTACCTTTTCCTTTTCCTTATCACAATGATTATATAACATTTCATTAATTTATTTCTTGTTTTCATTTCAGGCAGTTCACACCTTACGGATGTGAGAAAATAATTACCCTTTAAAACAGCAGTTGAGTTTGGAGTTTTGGACTATCATAAAAGTACATCATGCTACATACAGAAAGAGGTAAAAAATATTTAAAAGAAATAAAATAATAATGAATATACTTCTAGTCTCTTTTTTCACTTTTATACATTAAAAATTGTTTACTAGACTAAATCAATTTTTTCTGTTAGTTTTATACATTAATGATATTAGTTTCGGTTGATGTAATGACAAATGTTGTAACATCTCTTGTAGCTTGACACTGTTATTAAATTGACAATAAACTGATAGAAGAATAAACTTGGTTTAATATATATATATATATATATATATTAAAAGGGATGAATAAAATAAAAGTTTATAAGTTAAAGAAATTTTCTTAAAATGATGAGATCAAATGAGGTACCTACCACGTATTTTCGCCAAACAAAAATACAATGAAAAGGAATATATAAAAAAAGAAAACGAGTGGATATTAAATATTTTCCTTTTTTACCGTGCACGCATGGGTTGAAGTTTAAAAAAATGAGAGAAGAAACAAGGAGGAAGAGTAATGCATATTGCATAAGCATATGAAGAAAAAAAATAGACTTTATAAGTGGATCTTTAATTATTATTTTTATGAATAAAAATAAAAGATAATATCAAATATTTACAATACTAAGTTATCAAGCGATTGAACTAGACTCCTCTAGGGAAGGGAAGCAGAAAGTGAATTATTAGAATTAGAATTGAGAATAATAATAAGAGTGAGTAAAGGAAAGGAATAAGGGTCACTCACACATCGTATTTTAAACAGGAAAAACACGCTCGAATTCAAATCCTCCTCTATTCTATTTATACTCGCCCATCCTTCTCACATCTTCACTCACACGCAGTAATTAGTTTCTTTCTTCATTTATCACTCCGCTCCCAGCTCCCACCTATTTCGTCCCTTGTTCGCTTTCCACCCTTAAAAAAAACAGAGTCTCCTCTCCTCCTCCTCCTCCTTATTTCAGAACACACTGTCTAGTGTATGTGCCACAGTTTTCACAGCACGACACTCTTCCTTCATCATATTATTCAAAATCATTCATAAACACATATATTCTCTATTTTGAGTTCCAATTTAATTTCCCACCTAGCTTCATTTCATAACAACGAAGGAAGACGTGAGTAGTAGTAGTAGTAGTGATAAAATAAAAGCAAGAAGAAGAAACAAGAACATGAGCGAATCAAAATCAGAGCAGAGGCATGATGATACGGAAAAGCAGAGCGAAGAATTAGGTGGTGTGTTAACAGGACCTTCGACAATAATGTGGGATGTGATAGGAGAAGCGAAATCCCTGTGGGAGTTGGCATTCCCGACAGCACTCACTGGTCTCATTTTCTACGCCCGTTCCATGGTCTCCATGCTGTTCCTCGGCCACCTAGGAGACACCGAACTCGCTGCAGGTTCCTTAGCCATCGCCTTCGCCAACATCACCGGTTACTCCGTTCTCTCTGGTCTCTCCTTAGGAATGGAACCTCTTTGTTCCCAAGCCTTCGGAGCTAAGCGTCCCAAACTCCTCTCTCTCACCCTCCAACGCTGCGTCATCTTCTTATTATTCTCTTCCATCCCCATTTCGCTCTTGTGGCTCAACATGTCTAAAGTCTTTATCCTACTCCACCAACACACGCACATCACCCAAATGGCACAAACCTATTTAGTTTTCCTTCTCCCCGACCTCGTCACCAACTCCTTCCTCCACCCAATCAGAGTCTACCTTCGCGCACAGAACGTCACCCACCCGGTAACGTTAGCATCCCTCGCAGGCACACTCCTCCACGTGCCATTCAACTTGCTTCTCGTCCAGCGCGGCCTGCCCGGCGTCGCCGCCGCCTCCGCCGCCTCCAGTTTTTCAATTCTATGTCTGCTGGTCCTCTATGTGTGGATAAGTGGGGTCCACCTGGCCACGTGGACCACGCCGAGCCGGGAGTGTTTCAGCGGCTGGGAGCCGCTGCTTAGGCTTGCCGCGCCGAGTTGCATCTCCGTTTGTTTGGAGTGGTGGTGGTATGAGATCATGATTTTATTGTGTGGGGTTTTGGTGGATCCCACTGCCAGCGTGGCGGCTATGGGAATTTTAATCCAGACGACGTCGTTGATCTATGTCTTCCCCTCGTCCCTGGGATTTGCGGTTTCCACACGCGTTGGGAACCAGCTTGGCGCGAACAAGGGTCCACGTGCCAGGATGTCCGCGGTGGTGGCGGTGTTCTTCGCTGCATTGATGGGGTTCTCCGCGGTGATTTTTGCAACAGCGATGCGGAGGAGGTGGGGGAGGATGTTCACCTGGGACGAGGGGATTCTGCGGCTGACGGCAGCGGCCCTGCCAATTCTGGGGCTGTGCGAGCTCGGAAACTGCCCACAGACGGTGGGGTGTGGGGTGGTGAGGGGGACGGCGCGGCCGAACGTGGCGGCGAACGTGAACCTGGGAGCGTTTTATCTGGTGGGGATGCCGGTGGCGGTTGGGCTTGCGTTCTGGCTCGAGGTTGGGTTCTGTGGGCTCTGGCTGGGCCTGTTGTCGGCCCAGGTTTGTTGCGCGGGGCTCATGTTATATATGATTGGGACCACCGATTGGGAGTACCAGGCCTGCCGGGCCCAGTTACTCACGGCTCTTGATCAAGGATCCGACGGCCACAAACAACCGTTGCTTGCCGCTGTGGACGACAACAACAACTCTTGAGAAAAAATAAAATTATGATAATTGTTGATTGACGGTGTAATATTCTTTTCTTTTTGTAATAATTCTTATATATTATTAAAGAGAATTAATTTGTGAAATACAGTTATTATTCTTCTTCTTCTTTTATTCACTGCAAATTTTTTAACCAAATGAAATGGGAGCTGAGCTGGGTACAATTTATTTAAATTATTATAGATAAGGAAATGATGATTGTGTCATTGTCAACATCTATTTATATACATAGCCTTTATATTTTGTTTCTTATATCGTAAATGCAAATATGAGTACTATGTATGTGTCTGCTGTGCTGAGACTAACGGATATATGGATCAATGCCTTATTAGCCAAACTCACTGAAGCCTCCAACTATTTGAAATATTGCACTTCTTTGCTTTATGCCTCTCTTTTTTTTCTTTCAGAATAAATATCTATCTTTTTTTTATGCATCTGTTTTTTTCGTATGCCAAAAAATGGTAGTGCTACCACTTTTTAAAATGTTATTTAGTACTACTATGAAATAAATTTGATTAAGACTATGCAATCATCAATAACAATTATAAAGGAGATAACTTGGTTATTACCCACGTACGTCTTGGTATAGGAGGTGTAAACATTTTGGAAGAGATAGGAGTAGATCTAGAGGAGATATAAGTTATTGATATGATTAAAGTTTAATGTGACAAAGAGAGATACGAAGAAAAATGGAGGGTGCCAATGGGGTACTGACATTATTGGAATGTCCACATATCCTTATAAAAAATGGAAAATAATTCTTAAATATCCATATGTTATTTTACACTTACATAGATAAAGAATCGTTATAAAAAATGGAGTAATAGATAGAAGTGATAGAGATATAATAGATATTTATTGTCACTAGAAGAGATAAATAGATAAAAATAAGACATATCAATGGGATAAAAATATAAGTTTAATATTTATATATTATCTATGTAAAATAATTTTACATAGTCATTGAATTATAAATTAATTATCATTTGAATTATTTTAAAAGTTAACAAACTTATCACATATACTGAGTTCTACTTGAATGATGATTATGTAAAAAAATTTACAGTATAATCTTTTTTCTCTAAAAATATTTGAGTGTCTAAATGTCATTAACATTTTAAAATTTGAAAATTTTAAGGCGAACGGGTGTTAAAAATGCTGCCCAAACATACTACATTTTTTATACTCATTTTACCCTCATCTATTATTGTAAGTGTACAGTACCCTTTTAAGAATGTTCCTTTTTTCTTTCCTTTGCTATCCACTTGATCATTATGGTACTAACCAACGACACTTTTAAACATTTACAATCTATTATATTTATTTGATAAATGTGGATAAACATATGTTGAAAAATATTGCATATACTTCTTAAATAAAATAATTATGAAAAATATAACAAGATATGTAATACGTATACTTCCTTCTCATATATTTTGATATTTAAAGTTATTGTATATAGATTAATTTTTTTTAATCAAACTAAATTATTACATTTAGACTAAAATGTTCTTATTTAATATCTTGATCTTTGATATTTACATCACTATCACTAGTAGTAAGTATTAAATAAAATACACTAAAAAACATTAAATAGACTTTAAAATTCTAAAACATCAATTATTTTAAAAAAATATCAAAATCTAAAACATAAAAAACTATGGAAGGAGGTAGTATTAAGTAAAAGTGAGCTAAAATTTAAATTAACACTCACATCAATGTACTATAAAAAAATTATATACAATTTCAGTATTGGCAAATGCCCCACTTTGTTATTTTTAGAATCAAGTATAGGTTACGCTGATCAAGTCATTTTAATTTTTTTATTTGTTAAAAAATTTGTTTGATTGTTTAATAAATAAGATTTTTTAGTATTTTTCAGCGTTTTTTTTTTTGAAAAACTACTTAAATATTTTTTTAAAAATACTGGATTTTAACTTTTATATATATTTTTTATCCTTAAATATTTATTTATTTTTTTATTATCTTTTTAAAATATAATTTTATTATTTATTTATTTTTTCTCCCCATTCCTCTTACACATTTTTTATGTTATAATATTTATTTTGATTAATATATTATTTATAATATTTTATTTATTATTTCAACATTATGTTTCAGGAAATTAACAATGATAAATGTTAGATTTATTTTATTTTATTTTATTATTTTTGAATAATTTTATATTATACTATTTATTTTAACGCTAATTAACATAATAAAAATGATATTTACTTAAATGCATTCCTTTTTTATTTTATTTTAAATTTGATTAAAAATATTTTAAGATATAGTACAATTAATAATAGAATATATAAAATAAAAGTAAAAATGCAATAAAAATAATTTATCTATAATAAAATTAAAAAAATTTACAGTTAATTAAAAAGTAAAATTTTATCGTCTCAAAATAGATTTTTATCCATAAAAAAAATAAAATAATCTTACTAATTGATGTCGCATTATTATATATCAATGTGTTGATGGTAATATTGAATGCTGACATGTGTAAGATTGAGAGAGTATATGTGGCGTGGTCCAGCAGAATCCAAATAGAGAGGTGGCACGTGGGTCGTGGAGGTGTGACGAATGGGTCAATGGCCTAAACATATTGAGACTTGAGAGGGAGAAAAAGAAAGAAAAAAGAAAGAGAAAAGTCAAAAAAACAGTGAACATGTCATGCATGGTACTGTGAGTCTGTGTTGTGCTGCAGGAGCTGTTGTTGTTCTTAACCTATCTTTCACCTTATCTTTTGGCAGCGAGAAGGACGCATGGTGCCAGTTGCGATGTTACCTCCACTAAAGTACTCTACGGAAGATATTCATTCACTCATTCATTATATATCTCTAATCTTAACCTATGCTTATATCATTATCATATGTGCCACACTTCTTCCATCATTACTTAATTGTACAAATCCTGGGTTGTTTCTCCTGCACAATTTGTACCAGGCATCATCATCATCATCATCTTAATTCTATTAAATTATGTAAATAATAATAATGAAAAATGTTATTTGTAGAATTACTCTTTTAAAATAAATTATGCAACTAAAAAATGTAGATGTAATAAATAATGAAGGGCTATAGATACAAAAGAGTGTACATAACTCAAGAATAATTCTAAAATTTGATAATCAAATTATATGGCAACAACTAAGGGTTTAGAAACAAAAGTGAAAGAAAAAAAATGAAAAAAAAATGAAAGAAAGAAGAAGAAAAAACATGTATATATATATATATATATATAAAATGATTTAAACATCCTTACTAAAAAAGAGGTAATTAATTTCATCATTTTAGTATCTGCTTTCTTCCCTCTTCCGTTCAAAAGTGACAAATTCAAAAAATAGTGAGCCCCATCTTCATTAAGCTACACTAAGTTGAAGGAGGAATAAATTAAAAATGTGTTTAGACGAGCATTGATAAAATTAATTTGGAAAAATTGATTCGAGTTTCAATTAATTTTAATGGGATATGATTCATGTTTGAATTAATGTTTCTATTATAAAGGCAAGTTAGTGACAAAATTTAGCATAAAATTTATTATTCAAAAAAAGATCTATCTAAATTTGTTTCAATTCATTCATAATTAATTTTTCATCATCAAATTAAACATATACAATTTTATCTATAATAATGTTAATTGATATTTCAACATGATTGTAGAAACTCAACCTGAAAGAAAACACACACTTACTAATAGTGTTTTATGTGACTTTCTCTTCTTTTCATCACATTTCATTAGTTCCAAACAAAGACTAAAAGTAACCATATTGTTTTATATTCATTTTTAACTCCTTAATAATTAAAAAAGAAAAGAAAAAATGTTTTATATTAACACTTGATAACATAAAATATTTTTACACTGATATTTAATCATGATATATATACATATATATGAAAAATTTGTTAACCTTTATTTTAACTTTCTTAAAAATTATAGCATCAATAATTTCTTATTAATTAATATATTACTATAAAACTTTATATTATTAGTATATTATTAAACTCTTTAAGAAGAAATGTCTCTCATCAGGGGTCATAAGAGATAACTTTCATTTGAGAAAGAAAAATGTTAATTACTCACCATTTCGTTACTTTTTTTAAGGAAACCATTTTTTTAGTTAATTTTATATATATATATATATATATATATATATATATATCTTATTTTGGTTAGGTGATAAACATTGTATAGTGTAATGGGAATATGTATGTATATTGTATATATGATGTATCAGATTATTCCTAGACCCACTTGATGATGCATGATTCGTTTTGGTTCTATAGAATATCTATATATGCAATTAATGAGCTCCTATCAATTGAAGTATATTTATTTTTAACTTGATGCCCGAAAAGGAAAGAAAAAGGAAGAGAGGAGTTTGCATGAGAGTGGAATAAATCTGGCCACACAGCTGACCCTTAGAGAACTTACTTTTAATTTTAAGTTTTTGAAATTGGCATATATATTAATTATATTATTTTTTTTAGCCCATAGAATCTGTGTTCCAATATCCGAAAAGGCAAGAAGTGCTTGATTTGCGTCCCCATGATAAAGATAATGAAGGCCAGCAAGGGAACAAAGGCTATAATGAGAAGGGCTCTGCTATGAAGAGACCAATATATCATAGAGGAGAGCTATGGGATGGCAAACAAAATAGGGTTTTGTCTTTATATTCAGCAGCACCAACTTTTTCCGCAGAGAGCGCACGAGGGGTAATCAGTTTCATGGCACTTTCTTCTTCATTTTCAAATCCTCGCACATATATATTGGATTTACTGATATCAGTGATATCGGATTCTATTATTTTAAGAAATATTTTGAATTTAAGTTTAGAAGATGGAAAAAACCTAATTAAAAAGAGAGAATTTTATTAATCAAAAATATCAATTAAATTCTTCAATGAAAATTAATTACCTATAAATTCAATAAACAAATGAATCTAGAAGTCTTATAAAGGTGGACTGAATTTTTTTTCTTCCTTTATCATTATTTAAATGTCTAATTTTTTAAAAGTTATAATTTTTACACATAAATTAAAACTAATTTTTATATTAAATAATAACAATGTTAATTCTTATCATAATAAATAATAAACACATAATTAATTTTATATAGTTTTATTCTAATTATCACTTTAATAATTATAATAAAACGATAAATATAACTAATTTTCCACATCTTTATACTAATTAATATTAATTATTATTATAATAACAACGTACAAAATTAATTTTATATAATTTTATATTAATTAACTATTATATATATATATATATATATATATATGAAAAATTCTAAAAAAGAAGAAGGTTCGAGTCTTACTGGCTCCCCTCTACATGATTAACCCACACATACAATTACCATCAATTTATTTACCACTCTTCTTCAACCACCATATAGACTTATTTCAATTTAAATAGTAATTGCAACTTCAATCAGGATTATTCAATAAAGAAAATATACGTGATCTCTTTCAATTCAAACAAAATTTATTAAATAAAAAAATATTACTAAAAATCATATTTATAATAATGACTCTCCACATTAACTAGTATATATCAACATGTTTATTTACAATTTAATATAATTTTTTTAACAAAAATAGTTTTTAATTATTACACCCTTCCAAGTTTAATTTATATATATATATATATATATATATTTATATGTATATATGTATACTTCTTAGATTCATTGTCCTAAACTTATATACTTACGTATAACTAGATATCATATTCATTTTCTGTTATTTCTTGGGACTTTAACCATAGTTGTATAACTAACTATTTTCACTCCACACAACAAAACATCTTCCATAATTTAAATAATTACCAACTATTAGCTCAAGTTTAAATCACCCTCAAATCTGTAAAACAATAAAAACACACAGCTTTGAAAGTTCTGAGTTGTTACACAGTTATATAGAATATAATTAAAATGTATATTCAAATTAATTTCAATCACATATTTTACATTAAATATAATTGAAAAAAATCAATAAATTACACAATATATAAAGATAATATGCATCTTCCGTCGACCCATTGCATTTCTCTTCATTCATTCACTCCATCAGCCATCACTTTCTAAAATCCCCATAAATTTATGCACCACACATGTGAAAAGCAAGGTGGACAAGTTAGTACTAACCTGTACTTACCGTCACGCTGCTTTATTTATTTTTCTGATTAATATATTATGCTATTGCTATCAAATCTGACAAGTATGGTAGACTCTCATTTCATCCAAAATTGTACCAAATTCTTGTATTTATAGCTGGTTCCAGGGCCATGTTTAAGTATTTAAGGACTTAAGGACAAATTTTTTTTATAGAAATTTAAAATAATATTGATTATTAATTTTTATTAGTTATTTAGATTTCTAAACTACAAAATTATTTATTAATATTTTATAATCAAATTGTTTTAATATGTGCATATGTGTGCGTGTGCTTTTGTTGTAATCTATAATTGTACTCCTTCTACTTTCACTTTTAATTATTTATTTTTCTCACCGATTAATTATTAAAATATTAAAACATAACACTGTTAAGTTATTTTATTATGATGTATATTTATATTTGCATTGTCAATGAACCTAAGACAAATGACTGGATGATCATATTATGTACACGGTCATGGTTGATTCTGACTTATTTTATGGCAGGATAATTAGGAAATGTTACTTGCACATCAACTTTATATATATGTGCATACTGCTCACATGCATGTTGGCAAGAAAATTAAAAAAAGAGTATAAAAACAATAAAGTGATGATTATAGTTATTATATATAAACAATAGTATATATATTAGAATATGCCTATATAATTAAGGTTTTCTTTGGTTAAATAATTTGATTAAGAACGTATATATTAAATTTTTATGGATGGTTTAAAACAGTTGCATAAGGGGATTTTTGGTACCACTTTCTTTTTGTTATAGTATTAGACATTTGTTTGGGATGAGTTATTAAGTTGGATATTTATTTTAGATGGGGTATATGATATTGGGATAGAAGATATTATTAGTTTACAGATCATGATGAGTTTGCTGTTGATCTTGTATCAAATTCTTTTTTGTGTGTTAATGTTGTAATGGATACCCCTTATACCTCCTATCCTATTTTTTAATAATTTTTTTTGTTTATAAAAAAATAATCCTAATTAGGTCTTCTCAATATTGCTTATAACACTATCGAACACATGTATTAACTTATTCAAAATTATTTCAATTTTATGAGTAGTCTTGTGTTCGAACCCTACACACATAACTACATTAATTACTTAGATATAAAATTTTGTTGTACATAAATGCATTAACTGCTTATATATAAAAAAAATGTCTTCTGAAGCATACATATATGCAAATTATAATTAATTTATTAGAAGAGACCAATTAACCCTATAAATGAATTAGTTTTGACTTTTGGTATGAGTATACATAGGTAATAAAAAAGGATAAATTCTTGCACAGATTAGGTTTAGATAATATAGGTAAATTAATTAGCAGCAATTGTCATACATTAATGTTTGACATTACATATAATTTTATATTTTTTTTAACAAAAAACATATAGGCGCCACCATGGAGATATAAGGTGGGTTGGATATATGATTAAAGAAGATCATCCACTTAAGGGCACATTTCCAAAGGAAATCTATAAATAATCTATTCTACTGGCTAGAGAATCTCATCAACACAACATCTCATCACAATGTATATCATATATATGTTCTCAGTCAAAGCAGTAACACACATTTTCAATACGCATACATCATAACATACAATAACCATCACTCCCTCAGAGTATGGTGGAATACAGTCAATGAGAAATACTTCCAAAAACAAAGAGCTTACCCGCTCTAAGTGCTATATCAGCTCTCCTGGCTTCGTGGTCACAACCACCGACAACCTCTGTATCACGCCCTACATAAAGGCATACAACAAATCAATAACGGTTCTCAACCGTTAGAACAAAAAGAAACGCGATTCTATTCCATTATAACCCCTTTTTTACTCTGTTTTCAAGTCATAATAACTAGTCACATAATTGGTGACTCATAGACCCCCAACAAGATCTATTTCGGCCTAACTAAGGCACTAGAGTCTTCTTAAGACTCATCAACCAATTCAAAGAGTTCAATACTCTATCCATGACAATTCTCAATGATTATCAACATGGCTAAAAAGATTACTTGAACACATTTTCACCGTTTATATAGCCTCCTAAACACATCTTGTCAAGGCACGAGGCCTCATACACATCATAATGTCATCAATCTAACCAACATTCTTCTTACACATACATTTCTCAGAGCCAAATTCCAAAGTCCATAAAATTTATATTTCAAGGCTAATCCTTCATCACAAGGACCCAAGCCTAATTTCAACTCTATCTCAAATGGGTCACTATTTACCTCAAGAACAAATTCTTAAATAATCGGTAGAATTTGTGTTTCTTACCTCTAAGTCGACAAGGAAGGCTAGAGGGCAACTTCTCTAAGCTTGGGTGTCTGTAAATCGTCTCCTTTCCCCACCAAACTCAAGTTTTGTGAAGTTCCCTAGAGAAAACGATCTCTCCGTTTGATGATTTTTAAGGAAAATGGAGGTTGGAATCTAGCTCATTGGATGATTTCCTTCAAGTTTCATGTTGGAAGCTAAAGGTTTTGGTGAAGGAATGAAGATTTATGAAGCTTTCCTCATTCAACAATGGTGAAAAACGAAGGAGGAAACAGAAGAGCAGGTTTTTGGCCCAATTTTCGCGAAATTGGCCTTTTATAGTGACTCTGTTTGCGTTCTCGCGCTGCTCGTGCCACTCTGGCACTAACCGCGACATATTCCAGAGAAAAATGGATTTCTGGTGCACTTCAGGCGCTAATCGTGCCACTCTCGCACTAACCGCACCAAATTCCGTCGTCAATTCTGTCGTTAATGCTTTTTACGATAGAATATTGTAAATTTAATATTTTTTAAAAAAAACCTTAGTCATTATAATAGATATTTTATATTAAAAAGCATGATAAAATCCATCAAAATCTTCCCTAAAAAATAATCCATTGAAATTTGTTTTTAATAATAAAAGACTTTTTATAAATTATAAAAAAATTCTAATTGAATACTATCTGATTTTGTTGTCTTTCTTAAAAAATTTTAAAAATCTTAATTAAATACCACAAATTTATTTATACTATTTAAAAATCTTAATGAAATGTCACAATTTTTTTATATAAAAAATCTTTTAAAATCCTAATCATCCTAATCAATACATCAATAACAATAATTTTTTTAAGTAATTAACTTTGCACATTATTTCAATGCATGCTATAAGTTTCGTGAATGGAATTGGGGTCGTGAAGCTTCTAAGAGTGGTTGTTCAGACTTCACAAGAGAGCACTAAGCAAATGCTTTGGATATTTGACGGTATATTTGAGCCAGTCCACCACAAATCATTCCTTTGATAACACAAAGTTTAATTCGCGATGCATGCGTAACATGTTGACCTACATATGGCAACAAATGACTTTGAAATATACAAGTAATGGGTTGGCAATCATGATTCATGCCACGCCAGTTTCATATTCAAACCCAAACGAAAGAAGTCTGATTTAAAAAAGATATACAAATATTGCTTTTGAAAATAAGTCAATTTATTTTTTTATTTTTAAAAAAATATCAATATTCCATGTGAGCTAAGTTTGAGTATTAGATATAAAGTTATATTAAATATCGAATGTAAATTAAATTTTACCGTCTATACTAATTTTAATTTTATGATTATTTAATTCGAGCAGGATTTATGCATCTAATCTAAATAGAAAAGACCTGTATCTTATAAAACGAAAAAAAAAAATTGGGTAAAAAAAGAATGCTACTGAAGATTTATATTGGTTGATTATATTAATTTCCTTTCCTTTTCTTTAAGGAATTTTTTTCTTTCCTCTTAAAGAATATCAAATTTAGAACATGTTATTATAAAAGAATAAAAATGAAATTTAATTACCTAATGAACAAAAAAGATAAGCACTATAGAATTGTCTTTATCAATAAAATATTTGTTTAACGAAATTTTAATTGTTAATTAGTATCAATTCTGAAAGTTTATACTAATAGTATAACATATTGTACTAGCATTAATTTAATATACTAATGCCATACATATCAATATTCTATACTAAAAAATGTGTTAACTGTTAATATAAATTTATAACGTTTGGATATTAGAAATTTATTTTTTTACTAAAAAAACTATATATAGTTGCGGAGGTTAATGTGATAAAAAAAATTAATACTAAATCTTAATTTATTTTTGTAATGTGTCAACCAGATCTATTTAATCTATAATATATATGCAAAAATAAATTAAATTAAGTCTGTGGCGTGTGGGGATGACATTAATTATATAATTCTTGTAAGCGACTTGACTATGATCTTTATTAATCAACTCTTCTCACTTCATCTTGTGCGAATTCATGTTATATTAGTTGACATATCCGTGTCAAATTAGAATAATGCAAACATCATACCAAAATTTGATGTAGAAGAACCTTTTAATTTATTGAAAGAAAAACGTGCTATCAATCACTTTAACACTTTTCATGTTCCCGCAGAAGTGGTGAATTCTTATTAAATGATTTTTTTTTTATTGGCTTAAAAATATTTTTTTATCTCTGTAATTTAGTATTTTTTATTATTTTCGTTCTTATAATTTTTTTATTTATTTTTGTTATTGTAAAATGTATTTTTTTATATTCTTAAAGCGCTTCAGCAATTTGAAAATAAAAAAATACATTTTGCAGGAACAAAAATAAAAAATTCTAAATTATAAAAATGAAAAATATATTTAAATATTTTTTATTTACTTCTTATTTAGTTATATCATGTTACTCAATGGAATCATCTAATAAAACATGTCATCTTCACTTAATTTTGTTTCACTTAACCGTAAAGTAGTAAAAAAGTTGATCATGACACTAGACAAATCTTATTTTTAAATGTGAACTTATTTGAAACAAACACATCCTAGGTGATACCTCGATGTTTTTTTTTTTTTGGGGGGGGGGGGGATTATTTTAATAAAAATAATGAACCAAGCATACCTTAAGATTAAAGCAAATCAAATTCCAATAAGTATTAAACAAAATAAATAAGAATTAAATATAAAAAATAAGAATGAAGGTGAGTGGAAAATAATATAGTTTGTTAACTTGAAAATAATTTTAATACTTAATCATGATTTCATATTTTTGAAATAGTTGACTTCTATATATACTTTGTATATTGGGACTACGTAATAAATATAGTTGACCAATTAGTTGAAGATCGATAAGATATAATTATACATCCACTTTAGTGAAGATTAACAAGGTCACTAGTGATAGTAACTAGCTAACTCACTAATTGAAGGGTCTTAATAATAGGCCTACTCACGTGTCCAGCCATGCATGTGACTACACATGGGAGGTCTAATTTAGAGGCCACAATTAATTATGTAGCTAGTGCCATTGCATTACTTTATGCATCTTTTCATAGACTTTATCGCAAATTGACGAGACAAACATCCCATATGGCTAGTTCAAACTAGCAATTTGCAAGCTGAAGCTGAAATGCATATTCGATTGAATGAATATACCATCCGCATGTAAATTATTGATGCAGATACATGCTGATATTGTTGCGCACTTAAGTTACATCTAATTAAAGAGAATAGCGGCCCCGAAAATTTTAGATAATAAAAATAAGATATCATCTCTTAATTAGAAGAAAAAATATATAAATATACAATGTAATAAAAAAATATAATGGAAGAAAAACTAATGATAATACGGTTTAAGTAAAAACTTAATTCTATAATAATATTAAACAAGTTTGATATATTCAATGGGGACATCTGTGCCCACACTGTTACACGTATAGGGTCCATGATATCCCTAAGGTTATTGATTTTTAAATCTTTTAATATAGTGGTAGTACAGAAAAGTTTCTCCCCATTCAAAAGGATATCATAAATCATGATTTTAAGAAAAAATAATGGTATATATTCATGCGTATTAAAAGTATTGTGAATTTCAAGTTTGAAACTCAAATTATGGAATTGTAATGAGTGAAAGGCTGACCTAGCTAAACTACATTATTGATGGTCAATTTTAATTATAGGCTCTCGTTTAGCGCATTGAGAATTTGTATTTTGACAACACCTCTCTCTTCCAAGTTACAACTATTCCTATACGGCTATACCCTTTTTTATGGTAAAAACTACTAGTGAAAGAAAAGTTTTTCTTTAATGAAGACCATAAAAAGTGCAAGGAGGTAAGTATAACATATAAAAAAAAAAACTTTGATGTTCTTATATTCTTTTTCTTGTATTTTTTAATAGTATTATATTACTTTTTATATTTTTAATTATCAAAGAAAGTTTTAATCTTTTAGGCTCTGTTCGTTTCGAGTAAAAGAGAAGTGATAAAACTGAGGATAAGAATAAAATGAGTGAAAATTTGATATTTCATTCATTGGATAAGAATACAAGGATTGCATAAATGAGATAAAAAGCAATGGGGTTCACATATTTTTTTCCACCTCAAAACTATAAAAAAAAAAAGATATGATTTTATTGCCGACAAAGGTCAAATTCAAGGGTAAAATGAAAATTGTAAAAATATTTAATTTTAATTTTATTATTTTATTATATATTAAATCACTTAAATTTCAAATTTTTGTTTCCTTTCATATCATTTTCCTCTCTACCAAATAATCCTATTTTCTAATCTCTTTCATTTTTTTTTTCTTTCTTTTTTATTTTTTTCATTCCTACCAGTTTCATTTCTTTTCTTTCAGTCCATCCGAACACTAACTTAGTAAAAGCATATATACTAACTTTTAAGATATTGTGTGTTTAATAATCGTTCGTCCTGGCACCCATGCTCCTGTAGGTTAAAAGGTTGTGACCTTGCCTTTATGTCAATCAATGTCAAAAATGATCATGCAAGTATAAATTACCCAATTATATATAGGTTGCATAATTAAGAAGCCTGTGTGTCTCTATGGGTTCTAGGCTTTCTAGCTAGCCAGCATTTCTCACGAGCTTTAGCTGGGGTCGACATATGTTAGGAAGGATGTCAATTATTTGCATAGTACGTAAAAATTAAAGAATTAAAACAAAGTTTTGAGGATCATGGTATAGCCATATATCTATATCTAGCAAGTAGTAACTGCTCTATAGCAAGATCTGTTCATGGTGCCAAAAATAATTTTAAAGGGCCAAAAATAAAAATAGCCAATAAATAAGCATGGCTATATGAGACAACATCATTTTGCATCATGATGCTTCTCACATGGCTAACCTTTTGAGTAACCAACCAACTCGATCAATATGCCTTGAATCACTTTCTTTGTCCCCTTATCTAAGCCTTCACAATATGCTTAATTCCTATTCTTCTTTTTAGTTTTCAAGATCTTTTTGCGTGTGTATATATATATAATCTCTTTTTCTCATGAAGAAAAAAAAATTTCCCTCCAAATATATATATCGACCATGACCAACTAACTAACCAACATCATGATCACCATCCAGACCCTATAAATGCATCGATGGCTCTATGTGTTAGAAAGAAACCCTATAGCATCTGCCATGAGAGACACACACAATAGCCTCTGCTCACTCTGCAAGCAACAACTCTCAGAAAACCACGGGCGTACGTGGAAGATTCTCCGCTCTCACTATCTCTATATCTAATGTAGTTAATTAAAGCTACATGTATAGCATTATAAAGGCCTAGTTTTCTATGATTAGCTCAACAAACTGTCTTTTTCTTTTGTTTCCCAAGTTGGCTTGACATGTCCCTTAACATGTCACAATGCTTTATTTAGTATGTAATTATCTGTCACCCAATAAAAATAAAGTGATATAATAGAAAACAAAAAGGATAAAATTGAAGGATTAATCATTTTATTTTATTTAGTATATGTAATAATAAAGGATATTTTCTTCCTCCGATATATATATATATCAAGTTTAAGAGAAAAGATGGTATATAAAAGTTACTAAATCTTTCATTAAATATTTTATTTTTGCACGCGTTTGACATGTTGCTTAATTAACACCTAAAAATAGGTTAAACGATTTATTATGAGCCTACGACTTGGCTAAGCTTGTCTTCGTTGTTAAAAATGTTAAGAGCTAAACATTTTAAAAACCTTATTTAAGTAAAATTTTTGGGTTTTAGACCTTAAATTTTTTTTTTTATCGAGTATAATAAGTTGACTGTTTATATACATATATAATATATTATTATATTATATAGACATAATTATATATAATACATACACATAATAATATAAAAATTGTGTAATTAGTAATAGACCTACTTTACTTAGGTTGATAGGCCTATCGACTTTTTTTTTTTTTCATATATATCAATCTTATTACAAAATAGGCTTTCAAATAAGTTTTCAAGTCTGATCATATCTTAAAAAATGCATGCAACAAATAATAAGTTAAACTTCAGCTTTATCTTAGTGAAGGCCAAAAAAGGCTTTATATGGTATCACCCCAAAAAATTACATAATAAAATTAGAAAAGTGAAAGATTTATCATCTTTTCTGATAATCATTTTCTATATTTAGAAGTATCGTGCAATAACAAATGATCTTTTCTTATTTAAGTTAAATAAAAAATTTAATAAGTTTATAAAATTAAAGTTACTTAAACTTTTGTCTAATAGAAAAAGGATTAATTAAATTTTTATTTCTTAAACTTTAGCCCTTTAATAAAAGTTTTATTAGATAAAGTTCTTCAATTTTTTTTTCTTTTAAGATTTTTAGTAACCATACAAAAGTTTAACTAATCAAACTATCTAAAATTTTTAAAAATTTAAATTTTAGTCTCTTAAGAAATGTTTGAACCATATTATTTTAATTTATTTAATGGTGTTTCAAGAACTAAAATTTTAAAAAGTTTAAAAACCTTAACCAGTTAAATTTTTGTTCAGGAACTACAATCTTAACAAAAAAATATGAAAAACTTTGAGTAATCAAAATTTTATTCTAAGACTATAAATCGAATTACCAAAAAATTTAGGAAATAAAAACTTAGTTAACTTATAAAAAATGCTAAAAGAAGGTGAATTTAATTACTAAACCTTTTCTTTTTCACACACATACATACACATCAAATGATAAAAGAGTATATATACTTCTATTATTAATCCTTATATAATTTTTTTTATCTTATTAAGTGCATATCGTAGATAGGACCTAACAGTCTAGTTTGCTGTAATGAAAGTAAATAAAAATGACTATTTTTCCTTTTCCTCCTTTAGAGATCGTACGAAACAAAGCCAGAAGAGCTTATCCCTCTTGCTCCCCACACATTAGCTTGAATGCTCATTTTGTGGCACCATTGTCCATTGCCTATCTTTCATGCATATATAGCTGTAGCAAGTTAGGGCTCAGTTGGCCACTCATCATTCTCTGCCCACTTTAAGGTCGACACTTGGAGGGACCCACCCCCATTTTGATGTCATTTAGGCATGCAATCTAATTATATATGTTATGTTGCAGGTGTTGTAGAGCAGGGGTACGTGATATCTTTAGCTCTACATATCTTATCAATGTTATAACTCCCTTTCCATTTATTCATTTCCAAAAATATTTGTGATACGATATGATTGAAACACTATATTAGCATACTTATTTAAATAAGTTTTTTTATATATATATCGTGGACCTCTTTCTGATTTATACATGCAACAATTTCGTATCTAAGATACGGTTTCTGATAGAAGAAAAAAAATGTCAACTCAAGCTACTTATTAGTGCAATCTTAGATGCAATCAATTTATGTCGTTAGAAAAAGTAAGTTAAGCAATTAAAGGGCGATATATTTACTCCCAATGAATTGAAATTTGAAAATGGAAAAGACACTTTAGGTCCACTAAACACCCCAGAATTAATAAAAAAAAAAATATATAACTGGGAGACCAGATCCAATTCAATCGACAAGTGTCTTTGTTTTTCATATTATTTTTCCCGGCTCGCACGCACAATGGGAGCATTGACATATGTTTCATAAATGCATTTGTGTAAAACTGAGGGTAGATATATTTGGAAATAAACGGGAGTTTGTCAGTTGGAGAGAGAGGAAGAATTGCTCTTCTTTCTTATTATCTTTAATTTAAAAAGAAACTAGTTTGATACCGTCATTTTGTTTCAAAATGAATGTAAAGATAAAAAATATTTGAGAATTAAAAATGTATAAAAGAGTGTAAAATTTTGTATTATTAATAATAAAATTTAAGAATAAGAAAAAATATTCTGAATAAATATTTTATATATTAAAATAAATTCTCGAAAAATTCTTTATACAATATTAATTATAAAATTTTCAGACATGCTCTCATGATTTTGTTTTAATTTTTTTATAATTATATAATAAAAAATAAAATATTGTTTAATAATGTCATTTTCCCAAAAAAAAAAATGTTCACAACGTATGCAGGTACAATCTATCAGTAGTTCATTTAGTCAATAGATTCAATACACATTTAATAAGATAAAAAAATATTATACAAATTAAAAGAACCAATTTAAATTTGAGACAAATTTAAAAGTATAAATTCACAAAGGTTTGTCTTTTGTAAACATTAGATTCGATATAGTGAAAAGAATATCTTTTTAAATACGAAAATAAATCACTCTAACAATGCATGCCAAACTGTCTCATCCTTAACTGTTAACCTTATAAATAACTTGTCTGATCCAAATATGCATTACAATTACCTAATATACAAAATATGAAAAGTAATTAGAAAAAGTATAATGTGTATTATTTTTAAAAAGATGAAGTTGATCGTAATATATTAGTTTAAAGTTTATAATTGTGATTGTGTTAATAATAATAATAATTAATAATAACCAAATAAAAGATGAAAAAAGGAGGAAAAAATTGCATGAGAACATGACAAATATATTACAAGGTCTAGTCCTAAAAAGTTATAATGATATCTATTTGAAAAGAAATAATACATTTTTAAAGGAAAAAAAATATATCAGATCTTTAATAAATGTATTTACTATTATAATTTATTTGTTAATCATAATTTAATATTTTAATGTTGACTTAATTTTGCACATTAAGTTAACATTATATATGAACATAGTTGTGAAACTCGGTCCAGTCATTGATCTGATCGAGGTAGTGGATCAGTGGTCAAACAGATGGGTTAGTAATTGGTTCGATATATATTATAAATTTAAAATTATATATGTATCTATTATATATAAGTATTATAACTAACATTATTTAAGTAAGAAAAATCTATCCATACTCCAAAATTCAAATTTAAAAAAAAATCCAAATTTTTTTTCAAGATTTTTTTGTTTTAAAAAAAAAAAAATGGAAACCCGACTGGGTCAGACCGGTCCAACCTAAAACCCTACAGGGTTTAAACGAGTCAATTACATTTCCTGTCCGAACACGAAACCGATCCGTTTGGCGACTAGGCTCTGGTCTGACCGATCGATCGGATCGATTTTTACAACACTTGTACATGAATTGTGTTAATTTTTATATTAAAATATTTAATATTTTAATTAACTCCAATATCAATCATAATAAAATACTTTTTATTTGTTTATTTAATTTTTTGATTTGAAAATATTATATACACAATTGATATATTATTTTTCTAATATTTTGTTCTTTTAAAGTTATATTTAATTTATCTTAATGTCTGTATTACTTTTATGCAAATCACTATTTAGTATATTTAAATACCTTTTTAATACCTTTGTAAAATAATGATATATTACAAAAAATTAATGTAAAAATATGTTTTTGGTTTCTATATTTTTAGCTTGGCAAAATTTATACCAAGCTTGGTCCTATTTTGGGCAGGAATTTAATATACTTTAAAACCTTTCCTTTATATATAAAGATAAATATAAGTCAATCTCTTTTTTTTCTTTCTTTCTTTTGTTTGAGAGAAACGTTTTTCTCTATATTGTGGAAATTAGAATTACCTAAAATATCTCATTAAATTATTTATGAAAAATCATGTACATGAACTAGATGTCTCGAAAAAATCTTAAATGTGCAATTATATTAAATATTTTGAAGGAGAAGAATTTTGTCACTTATAATTGTCTTATACCCTGTTCGAACATTATTATCTTCAATTGAAGATTCCTATATCTAAAAAAAAATTTATGGAAATTATTATTTCACATTCATTTATTTACAATGGTTAATTATTTGTTTGCATTCAAAAAAATATTGTTTTATCTCTTTAAACTTATAGGTGCATAACACATAATTTTTTTCCTTCCGTTTTTTTTTCTCCCATTTCATACCATTTTTCTCTATATCTTTAATCTTTAATATTGATGTGAAAAAATATTTTTATATTTAAATCACAATATAACATATATTTATGGAAATAATTCAATTTGAAAAAATTAATCAACACAATAAAATAATAAACAGATTGATAGATTTATTGATTAGTGATCAGTGATCCTAACAGTATATTAATATATGTATGAATTTGCAATAGATTTTGCAAATTATATCAGGGCATGCAAACATGAAGAAAATAAGTTAAATATTTGGTACATTTATTTTTTGAAATCAAATGCATCAATTAATTGCTTTTTATTTTCGATGAATTCCTTTCTCTCTTAACTCAAAAAATGAACAATTCTATCATAATTTTAATATTTTTGTTTTATTTTGTTAGCATTAAGTAAAAAAAGAAGCAAATTTTCCCATGAATGAAAAAATAAAACTTACCAAGAATTGAACAAAATGTTAACAAAATGAGATCAAATTCGTTTTAAAAATTGGTTTATTGTTAAATGCTAGATTTTTTAATTTAAAATTAAAATGATTTATCTTTTTTTTTTACTCTCTATTTTTGTTAAAGGAAAACTTTAAAGCAAAATCACATATCTTATATTGATCTCATCTCTCCTACTTTGCGCAACATTTTAGGTGATGATGCTAGGAATATGGCTTTTAAAAGAGGTTGGTAGTGTTGTAGCATTTTGCTTCTTTCCCTTTATATAAAAAAATGATAAAGAGTAATTCACTAGATAATAAAAAAATGGTGTAACATAAAATAATAGAAATAAAAGTTAAAAAATATTAAATCAATATAGAAAAAAGGAAAATTCTAACCCACCAAAAAAAGGAAATGCTGAGTCAAATGTAATGTACCAACAATCTTTAAAATGAAAAATAATAAAATTAAAAACCAAGTATTACCAGAATAAGAGTAAGAATAAGATGTGAACGTTACCGGGATAGGATGAGTAACATATTAGCTTTTACATGTTAACAAAAACAAAATCATTAAATCGTGTAATACATCCAATAAAATGCAAGAGTTTTTTTTTTTTTTTTCTCTTTTTCCTGACAAAAAGAAAATGCAAAGAAGAGAATAGGAACACATAAGAAAATCTATAAATTATATACACAAAGAAGAAAAAAAAATGTGTAAGAAAAAACAATTCAGTGTGCTTAAGGTTTGAATTCTCATCTAGACATCTATATTTATATTAAAAATTTGATGAAAATATATTTTATTAAGAATAAAAAATATTTATTATTTATTATTATAGTGAAAAATCAAAATATTTAAGATTTAATGAAAAAATTAAATCAATGATTAAATCTTTATTTATTATTTACTAAATTTTAATATATTGATATTGATATAGATAAACATTTATATAATAATAATAATAATATATGAGCATTTATATAAAATAATAATAATAAATTAAATAATCAAATGTAATTGAAAATTTAGTGTTTGATTTCTTTATACTTAATTATCATAAATACATTGTTACTATTTTTAATTAAATAAGTGACACATATAAATATAATTGGCATGATTGAAAATATTCTCATTCCTTTTTTATCATAATTTTAAACTTTAAAAAACGTGGAATATTCTTTTACTATAACCTGACACGTGTACAGACAAACACAGTCAGCAACTATGTTTTATATAATATATATGTAACAAAAAAAAATAAAAATAAAAAGATATTATTGAATGCTAGTGTAAATCAACATTGACTGTTAATCAAACTCATTAATTCTATATTTTTTTATCATTAATTCTATATATTTTTTTATCATTAATTCTATATCTTTTTAATTTGGAAGAAGTGAGAAAGTTATTTGCTAAAAGTGTTTCTTGTATATATTGTAAAAGAAGTAGCTAGGATCACTACAAGAAATTGATTAAATATAGACTGATTTAGAGACCAAAATATTTAGTCATCATATTAACTGATTTAGAAGCTGCAAAGTGTCTATCTCTAAATCAGTCTCTATTGTAAAAAAAATTGAAATGTAATTAGAGACTAAAATTTTTGTGGCTAATGGTCATAAAAAAATTATTTATCTATTTAGAGACAAATTTTTTAGTCTCTGGTTGAAATGTAACTAAAAACTAATTTGTAAGTCACTATTAATCTATTTTAGAGACAAATGAAATGTAAGATATTATTCAAATAAAAGAATATTTTACGCTGAACTGCTAATCATCATCGTATAAAACAGGTTACTGTTTTCAGTCAAAGAACATGAACCTGAGAGCGTTTTATCTGGTGGGGATGCCGGTGGCGGTTGGGCTTGCGTTCTGGCTCGAGGTTGGGTTCTGTGGGCTCTGGCTGGGCCTGTTGTCGGCCCAGGTTTGTTGCGCGGGCCTCATGTTATATATGATTGGGACCACCGATTGGGAGTACCAGGCCTGCCGGGCCCAGTTACTCACGGCTCTTGATCAAGGATCCGACGGCCACAAACAACCGTTGCTTGCCGCTGTGGACGACAACAACAACTCTTGAGAAAAAATAAAATTATGATGATTGTTGATTGACGGTGTAATATTCTTTTCTTTTTGTAATAATTCTTATATATTATTAAAGAGAATTAATTTGTGAAATACAGTTATTCTTCTTCTTCTTCTTTTATTCACTGCAAATTTTTTAACCAAATGAAATGGGAGCTGAGCTGGGTACAATTTATTTAAATTATTATAGATAAGGAAATGATGATTGTGTCATTGTCAACATCTATTTATATACATAGCCTTTATATTTTGTTTCTTATATCGTAAATGCAAATATGAGTACTATGTATGTGTCTGCTGTGCTGAGACTAACGGATATATGGATCAATGCCTTATTAGCCAAACTCACTGAAGCCTCCAACTATTTGAAATATTGCACTTCTTTGCTTTATGCCTCTCTTTTTTTCTTTCAGAATAAATATCTATCTTTTTTTTATGCATCTGTTTTTATATATAGTAATTTTATTTAAAAATGTTCGTATATATTTTACGTAATACCAAAAAATGGTAGTCCTCCACTTAAAATGTTATATGAAATAAATTTTATAAAGGAGATAACTTGGTAACTACTAACTACCCACGTCTTGGTATAGGAGGTGTAGACATTTTGCAAGCGATAGGAGTACAGGAGATAAAAGTTGGGGTGTTGTTGACGAACGTACTTATGTCAGGGGGAAAAAATTAAAAGAAAGAAATATTTATTATGAAAATAATAAGAGAATGTAAAAATAGTTATGAGAATACTTTTTTATATGAGAACAATTAACAATCATCATTAGATTATGATTAAAAAAATAGATAATTGAGATTAAAATATTTAAATATTAAAATTAAAATCAAATATAACCTTTAAATCTCTAAAATATTTATCAAATAAATCACATCCTAAAATATTTCAATTATCGTTGACTCATCACCATCATGATGATTATCACTATCTTCATTGCCATGACCGTCGTTGTCGTTGTTGTTGTCACCACCTTCGCCGATCGCGGAGGTGATGACGGTAACAATCATGATGGTGACAACGACGATGACAAAGGTTATGACATCAAAGGTGGTGACAATTGACAACAGTGGTGGCCTGGTAGCGGTTGATGATGGTGACAATTATAGTGGTGGGTGCAATGATAATTATGATAGTAGTAGTAACAATCATGATGGTGATGAGTTAATTGAGATGTTTTAGGAAATGACAATTGATATCTTTATAGATTTTTTAGTCATTGTTTGGTTAATCTTTTAGAAATTTGATGATATATTAAATTTTAATTTGAAATTTTAAATATTTTAATTTAAACTATTTATTATTTATAATCTTTATATGATGGTTGTTCTCACATGAGTCGTGTTATATTTTAATCTATATATATTCGACATATGACATATAATTTATAACTATCAATAAAAGCGAGAATAAATTGTAATTTTAGTCTTCTTATTTCTAAATCAAAGTATTTAATCATTATATTTTTTCAAAATAAGTAATTTTGGTACTTTAGTAAGTTTAACCATCCAAAATTAAATATTAACTTTAGTATGATATATTGATGTTGATGTGTAGCTTATGTATTAATAAAGACGAGGCTTGTTTAATATAAATACATCCTCCATTTCACCTAAGTCTCTCTATACTTTTTTTTTTTGTTTCTGTTTTTGACAGAAGATGACTATCCTCTCAGCCATATTCTGCTGCTTCAATTCCAAAGAAGAAAAAAGTTCTATGGTGGAAGCAGGTTCTTTATCTCGAAAATCCAAAGGAGATCCTCAACGATCTTCAGCTCCTATTGTTGTTTCTCATTTCCCAGTTAACTCTCATCCTTCTCGCTTGTAGCCCATCAAATGCTTCAATTGAAACTTGTGTCACAAGTACTTTATGGTATTTATAAATGGAGTAAATTAAAGAGTACCTCCATTTTTTTTTTCTGGTAAGAAAATCACATTGAAATTTGAATTTATAATTTTATGCATATTATCAAAATCTCTTATCAGTAGGCCGATCTTAATCTTTTCCTTTTTAAAGCGTACCTCCACTAAGGAGAGAATTTTTACTCATTTGTACATTAGCAAACCCTCTCTCTCTCTCTCTCTCTCTCTATATATATATATATATATATGTACTGTTCCTATCCGATCCCTTTTTGAATTTTTATTTTTTCATAATGGATCCCTCTATTGATTTTAATATATAGTCATCGGTAAAGTTTATTTGAATAGGATTATGTTAAGAATTTTTCTTTTATTGAAAAAATATATTAAGACAATTTGTGAATTTTTTTTTATCGATAAATGCTAATTGTTAATTTGTTATTTTTTTTTAAGTTATTATGGAATAATTTGGCTGCATGAATTTGTACTCCTACTCTAATTGTGAAAGAGGGTCAAATTGCATCAAGTAATGTATCCTTGAAAAAAATGACCCATGTATGAAGCAGTATATTAATGGAGAATATGGTTCACAATTAACTTCATATTCTATTCCAAAATACCTCTCCACTTTATTTTTCTTCCTCATTGTCCTTGGAGTTTGTTACTGTTTCTAATTTTACTAAGTTTATGCATGTATTAATTTTAAACAATGCTGTAAGAAATAGTTACCGAGTTGAGAACGTTTTTCAAATGCAGAGAACAAGGTTATGTTGATCGAGCCGGTTATTGTCTTTTGAAAGCAATAAAAGCAGATCCCAAAGATGTTACTTTTAGAGGCCATCTTGCGAGGCTTTATGCTGAACTTGGACATTATCAAAAAGCTGCTGTGACATATGAGCAAGTACATAAACTCTTGTGAGAATATTGATGAACTGAAAGCAGCAGCTAAGGTTGGTCTTTTGCTTTGAGACACATGAACATGCATTTAATTTTCTATGAATTCAATCCTTTGCTATAATTTTTTTGTTAATGATTATTTTCTTATGAAGATCATGGTTTGCCTTGTGATGCTTTGTAATGCATTTATCTGCATCTGTTTGTATCTCCGTCCTATCGCCTGTATCTATATATTGTCATTTATCACTCTTATCCAGGGGAGCAAACATCTTTGACATGGTAAAGGGGTGCATATAAAATATGATGTTTGAGAGAGTGAAATTCAAATATTTTATTTTTCCAAAATGATTTATATGCAAAAGTAGAAGGTTTGAGGAACTGATAATATTTTATTCTGATTTAATTAAATATGTTTTGGTTGACTTTCAATGTTGAATTGAATTTATTCTGCTTTCTATTAGTTCTACAAAAAATGTGGTCAAGTTGAATACTGTGTTCGTATTCTTGAAGACTATATGAAGAGTCAACCTGATGGAGCAAATGCAAGTGTAGTTGATCTGCTGGGTACCATATTGATGGAAACTAAGGCACATGATAGAGCTCTGCAGCATATTGGACATGCTCAAGCACCTAGAAACTTGAACAAATATCCTGTAGTGCTTTTTGTATGTCTTCCTAGGAAACAAAACACCATATTTCAATGTTCCCTTAACATACCTCAAAATTCTTTTGGCAACCATCAAATGAGACAGACTTCTTTGGATTTCTTATTAACTTACCTCTTCCAATTTTATATTAACCTTTGCCGGAGTCTACCAAGGTATGTCATGTCAAGTTCTTGCATCATTTGTGCCTTAAAACACTCAATATCGTTTGAGTTACTACATGTTATCAATAGATTATCTACATACAAGAAGATTAGAATCACACTTGTCTCCTTCTTCACGTATACACCACATTTAGTTGAACATTTTATGAATCCACTCTGAATCAGGAGTGTGTCAATCCTTCTATTCCAAGCTCTGGGAGCTAGCTTGAGGTCGTACAGTGTCTTCTTAAGCCTGTACACTTTGTCTTCCATTCCTTCCTTCACAAAGCCTGGTGGTTGAGTCACAAAAACAATTTCCTCCAATGGACCATTCAAAAAGGCAGATTTCACATCCATGTGAAACAATGGCCAACTGTGGTTGTTAGCCATTGCTACTACCAATCTAATAGTCTTGATCCTTGCTACTGGTGCATAGACATAAGAATAGTCTATGTCAGGCTTTGTAGTAAGCCTCTTGCTACAAGTCTTGTCTTGTGCTTTGCAACAGTGCCATTGAGGTTCAATTTCCGCTTGAACACCCACTTTACATCAATTGCTATCTTCTTATTTGGTAATTCAACTAGCTCCCAAGTGTTATTCCTTTCAATAACGTTCAACTCTTCTAGCATTGCATTCTTCCAAATCTATTCCTATAATGCTTCTTCATAACTAATTGGTTCTACATCTGTTAGTAATGCAAAGTGAACCAATTCTCCTTCTTCTGTTACCTCAATATCACTTCCCATCTCAAAATCAGAGTATCTGATTGGCATTCTTCTGCCTCTTTGTCACCTCTGATTTTGAGGTGGTTCTGCCCCTGCGTTTGTTTATGCGTTCACAGTGGTAACCTCATTATGATCTTCTTCAACTGTTGATATCATTGGTCTAGTTTCACATCTTTGTGTATTCCAATCCCATGCCTCTGCCTCATTGAAATGTACATCTCTACTAATCTCAACATTTTGCTTGTGTGGATTGTAAAGTCTATAGGCACCAGTAACATGATAGCCTATCAGTATCATTGGCTCACTTTTTTTCCAGTTTCCTCTTTTTGGTATCAGGAATATGTCTGTAGCACAAGGATCTAAAAATCCTTAGATGACTGACCAGTGGCTTTCTTCCAGACCAAATCTCTTTTAGGACTTTCTCTTCAATCGCTTAGTAGGACATCTGTTCAATAGATAATTTGTTGTGCTCATATCTTCTCCCCAGAAAGCGTGAGGTAACTTCTTCTGTTTCAGCATGTTCCTCGCTATGTCAAGGACAGTTCTGTTTCTTCTTTTTGCCTAGTCATTATGTTGTGGTGTATGTGGTGTTGTTACCTCATGAATTATTCTATGTTGCTCAAAGTAGGTGTTGAATGCCTTGGAAGTGTATTCTCTACCTCCATCTGTCCTTAGAACCTTCAAAGCTTGTCCACTTTGCTTATCTACCATCACCTTGAATTTTTGGAAAACTGATAGCACCTCATCCTTTGTCTTGATCAAGTACAACCATATCATTTTGTTGCGCTCATCTACAAATTATGTAAAGTACTTGTTTCCACCCAATGATGGTACCTCAGAAGGGCCACACACATTATAATGCACAACACCAAGTACACTGGATGCTCTCATTGGCAAATGTGAATTAATGGAATTTCTCAGTTGCTTGCCAATGAGACACCTCACACACCTTCCCTGGTACATTTAATTTTGGCAGACCTATAACCATATTATCAGCTACTAACTTATTTAGACTTTTGAAATTTAAGTGACCAAACCTGAGATGCCAAAGCCAGCTCAATTAGTTGATCTTTGTTGCCATTAAACGTTGTACTTCTGCTGCCTTAATGTTGGCTTGAAAGGTTCTATTTTTTTAGAGTGGAGATCTCAAGACTAGCTTCAGATTAGGATAAAAAGTTTCAACATTCCATCCTTCATTGACACAAAATCCCTTTTCAACCAATTGTCTTACACTCATCAGATTTCATCTCATCCCATGAATATACAACACATTTTCAATGAGTGTTGTTTTCCCATCTTTTCTCTAAATGAGAATGTTCCCCCATGCCTTATGCACTTAGAGTTCTGCTATCTTCCAATCTGGTCTTGGATCTCCTATTTTCATCAAAATCACCAAGTCATTCCTTGTGACCAGTCATGTGATGAGAGCAACCGGTATCTAGATACCAAGCCTCAGAGTGTGGATTGCTATCACTAGTTACCATTAACATCAGAGGGTGCTCGTCTGAATCCTCAACCTGAGCCACGTTTGCCTTTTCTTCAGAATTCTTATTTTGTTTCCCTTTTTCATGCCCACATTCAGAGGCATAATCCCCCATTTCTCACAATTATAACACTAAACCTTCCTTTTATCTTGACCTTTATTTCCTTTTTTGATTACTGAAGTTTCCTCCTCATCCATTATTAGAGGATTCTGATTTGTCTTCAGCTTTGTCCTTTTCTTTGTTCGAGGACCAATTCCCTTTGCCTCTACCATTTACTTTCTTCCATTTCTTCTTGTTTCCATCATTCTTGGTAAACTGAGCCTGCATTGCCTGATCCAAATCCCTTGAATTCACTCTTTCATTCAACTTTTGCTCATGGGCTTCAAGAGAGTTTTGCAGTTCTTCAATCCTTCATTCCTCAAGATCTTTAGATTCTTCAATCGCAACCACAATGTGATCAAACCAAGGAGATAAAGTTCTTAAGATCTTTTGAACAGCCATTTGATCTGACAATGATTCTCCACAAGTCTTCATTGAATTCACTAACAGTTGCATTCTGTTGAAGTAATCAACCACTGTTTCCTGATCACTCATTGAGAGGAGTTCATATTGTCTCCTTAAAGATTGCAGCTTCACCTTTTTAGTCTTTCCTGTGTTTTTAAATGCCTTATGCAGAATTTCCCAAGCCTCATTGGTCGTAACAACCTTTGCAATTTTCTCATATACAACAAGATCAACACACTGATGAAGAAGACATTTTCCCTTGAAGTCCTTCTTCATAGTTGCAGCACCAACTTTCTCTTTCTGTAAGATTCCTTCCTTCACTATGTCAAGAATCTCATGGAAGCCAAGAATCGCTTCCATCCTCACAACCCATTGATCATATTTCTTTATCAAGAATAGGTAACATGTGTATGAATCATATTTCTCTATGATACTAGTTGTTGGATAAGAAATTCTTTGCACACACTCACATATAAGAACAAGAGGATATCAATGAAAACTTGTATATTTCACTCTTGCATTTACACATATATGCACCTCTTACATAGTGCATTTTATCTCAAAGTTAGTTACAACAGAAATAACAAAAACTAATTATCCTCTAGCAGTCTAACTAACTGTTAACTACATTCTACTTATATTTGGATTAAAACTCAACAGGTATATCATTATTTTGTTAACATTTTATGTGTTTCTTATTAGGTTAGTTTAATACAATGTTGGAGTGCAAGCAGATGCGTCTAGGACCTGTAATGGCAGTGTATGAATCTTTCTTTTGACTTTATGTTCATTCGTATGTATTACCTAATATTTTCATTTGATTACCTGGTTCTCTTTAATGATTTGAAACCAGAGAAAGCAAGCAAGCATATTGACTTAGTTACTGAGGTTGCAGACTCATTAGTGGGTCTTGAACATTATAATCCTGCATTGAATTATTATTTGATGTTGGAAGGAAATAATGAAAAAGAAAATGTACGAACTCCTTCCAATTTATAGTAATTATCTGTTTAATTTTATACCGGTAATTTGCTTGAGTAGTTGACCTTTTTTTTCTTCTTATAATCTGATGAGTTGTATCCTTATTGCCCCCATCTATTAGGCACAAATACAAAAGAGAATTCATGTTTTAAAAATGAGCACAAGTTATTATAAACACAAAAAATACAAAAGTTATCTGATTATTGTGCTGACGTCTAATCACTATTGGTATAAAAGTTTTAAAAATAAAAGTATAACAATTATAAAAGTGTAATTAAAAGTATTTAAAGTTTTTGTGCAATATCCAACATGGATATGTATCTGACACAAATACAACCCGACACAACCACTATTTAGGCCACTTGAGGGTTTGTTAGAAATATGTACAAAAAAAACCATTTACCTAGCAGCTTAAGCTTTTGGTATAGTTGGTTTGTGGCAATTTCCGTTCACTTCTCCTCTCTAGCTTAATTAACACTATGTATAACTATAAATTAAATTCATATGTTCTATCTAAAACAATAGAAATGATGTTATGCGATATTCACAAACATCTTTTGAATTAATGATGTTGGTGCACTTGATCAGTTAAGGGTTTATGTTGAAAATTTCCTTGATTTTGCATTTCTGTGACATTTTCAGATTTATTGTTTCATTTCTCATTTAGATTCTCTCCAAGCTGTTGAATCTGTTCTAAATTGCATGAGTGGAAAATAGAATACTTTGTGCTAAGAGTCATCAGATGGAGCATTAACTCGCCTGCCCCTGCAAAAAGAGTAGATGAGTAGTATTATACCTTGACAGTTGAAACTTAACCCTTTATTTATTTTTCTGAAAAGCAAGAAAAATGTAATTTCAGCAACTTCTACCTGAGCTTCAATATCCTACTCTCCTCTTATCTGTTAGATAATTTTATTTGATTGTGTGTTAGTCGTTTGGATGCCACTGGAGTTTCATGACAGTAGATAATCCAAGAGTTGCAATGACTCTAGTTTCTAGGTTAAGTAGTCACTAGTGACAAGTGGGTCATGTGCAAAACTGGCTTCTTAGGAGACTTTCTGACTGTTGTGATTTGGCACAAAACTCGATTTATTTGTTTGTGGGTTCTCCTAAGGAAATAACTGTTAGGATTAACAGGTTGCAGACTTCTGGGAGTTGTATATCAAGAACATTTTAGGGGGTTCTAAGTGCTAGTTGTCAAAGTTATGGCATAGATTGGTCGAATGTGCTTTGTTTTGTTTTGTCATGGTTAAATTGCATGTTTTTAAGTATGACTGTTCTATGCTTCTTACAAATTGAAAGCTTGTGTGTTCTGTGGCTCAAGAGATAATGATATGAAGTATTTATGATATTATGAATGTTTTATAGGCTTTTTGTTAGGGAAATGTACAAGGATCATTTAGTCACTCACTCCTCACATAAAAAGAGTTGACGGTCAATGTTATGTTAACACAACTATTGAGATCTATTTTAATAAATTTGTTTTACTTCTCATTATTTTCTTCTTTGGAATTTGTGAATATCATGCTCTCTGTCATTTTCTGTCTAAGGGCTTGAAGGAAATGTTAGAGGAAATGTATTGCTTATCTGAATCAATTATCAAATGTAATTTTTTACTGTTTGCATTTTATTTTACTTTGGATCTTTTTTTGTTTCATGATACTATTTATCCAGTTTAAAAATATATTTTCAGTGTATGCCTTTCATCATCTTCACTATGTTATCAGGATAATATGATATTGAACTTCTTTCTTGCTGCTAGGTGTTATATATCCTTGAAATAAAGGTTACAAGCAATTCTCTTTTATTCCAAAGGCAAGGTTTTATTTTTAATAAGAATGGTATTTAGGTAAATAAGACTTTGTGAAAACCACTTCCCTAGTTCCCCCTTGTTTTTCAGTACATGAAATATTTTATCCATCATTCCTTCTGGTGCTGAAGCTTCTGAAATGAATGTTTTTGACAAAAGCTCCAAGTTTGGTTCCAAACTTTTTCTTTGGGGAGTAGGAGTTCTCTTAAGTATCATAATCAAGTCTGCCAGGTACAGTTCTCGAATGTATTATGGTTTACTTTGTTGGAGTCTTGAGTGAGACACCTGTCTTGTGTAATATCTTGCTTATTTAAGTTTGTAAATTTTTTGTCCATCATAACATATAAGAAGATCTTGTGTAACACTCCAATATTTGTTTTCCTATATTAAATAAATATATGATGTATTGTGAAAATGTTTTTTTAATAATTAAATAAATAAATATTATTCTAAGTTATTATTGTGGGAAAAAATAAAATGGGTTTATGTTAAAAAGACAGTTTTATTTGCTTGTGTTTTGGGCTTTGTCTCATGCCCCATAAGTTTTTGCTCTAACCCATGGTTAATGCGTTCAGTCATCCTTAATAAAGAACAAAACATTTTTTGGATGCACTTCATATACCATATATTTTTCTACTACACCATTTGGTTTATGTGATAATCCGAAACCCTTGACTTCTTCCTTATCTTAGTTGGTCGCAGACTAGTCATGTACCTTATTGCTTTTTGGTTCTTGGTTTTGGTTTTGTTTGAGTTTTTGGGGTTAGGCTGTGCACTGGTGGTTGTTGGGTGACATTGTTCTCGATTCGTCAGAGGAGTGGCGTCCCAGTGGCTGCAGAGTGGCGTGGTGTCGTGGGCTGCAAAGGTAAGTGAAAGTGTTTCCTTTCGTACGGATTTGGTAATCCGTAAGGATTATATGGATTACCTAATCCGTAAGAACCTTATGAATTACCCAATCCATATGGGTCTTATTGATTAGACAGTCCGTATAATCCATACGGATTGTACGGATAGTACAATCCGTACGACTTCAAATCAATTTATTTTTTAAAAAAATGAATAATTTATTGGACAAGTTCAACAAAGCTTTGCTTGCAAAATGTATGTGGCGTTTCTTAACAAAAAAGGAATATTTGTTGGTGAAGATTAATAACAGAGTACGGAGTTTTTATTTATTTATTGGGAGAGGTCTTTACTTGATGATTTATTGCATGCATGGTTTTAAATTGTGGGTGTGATTGTTGGAAAGTAAAAGACTATAGAAAGTATTTAAGAAAAATGGAGGAGAGAATATTTTAAAAAAATGTTAGTTTTTATTAATTTTTAATGTTTTGGTTTTGATTTCATTTACAAATTATAATGTCTCCTTTTTTTATAGGTTCCAAAGGAAAGTTGTAGATACATCAAGAAAAAAATTAACACAGTTCAAGGGAGAGTTATATACACTTTTCCCAACCACTTAGTTGTATACATTAATTATCAAATTTTAATTTGTTAAGATGGAAAACGATGAGTGGGTGTATGCCAATATTATGCATGAAGAAATTAATATGAATGAATACATTGGAGCGGACCCTGATGCGTTTGAAACAATAATTGTTTAATTGATTATTCTACAGCGTTCAAAACGACTGAGGTATTTATGTGTTTTTAAATGTAGTTAAATTTGTTAAATGATTGAATTAAGAAGATTAAAGATGAATTATCCATTTGTGTAGATGTTTGAATCTCGTGATGCGGTATTGAAATGGGCTCATACTGTTGCATTTGAGAGTGGTTTTGTAGCGATCATAATGAGGAGTGACATAGCGAATGGAAAAATAGGAAGGACGTCATTTGTGTTAATTGGTTGTGAAAGGAGTGAAAAGTATTGACCATGAAAAAAAGGTTTCACACCCTCAACCACTAGCACTAGAAAATGGCAATGTCTTTTTAAGCTGCGGGGCAAACCAATCCCGAGAGGTCAAGGGTGGATGGTGAAGCTAATATGTGGCAATCATAACCATGTTTTGGCTAAGTCATTCTGTGGATACCCATATACTGGTCAAATAACTGAGGAGGAGAAGATCATTGTTGGTGATATGACAAGGTCGATGGTAAAACCAAATAATATTCTTTTAACTTTGAAGGAGCATAATGCCAATAATGTCACAAGTTTGAAGCAGGTATACAATGCAAGATATGCATATCGGACGCGTACAAGAGGCAATAATACTAAAATGCAACAACTAGTGAAACTTTTTGAATGCGACATGTATATTCATTGGTGTAGATTTGAAAGATGAAAATGTTGTACGGATTAGTCATATGGATTAGTCAATCCGTACGGGGTTTACGGATTTTCGAATCCGTATTGTCTCGCCTTCTCCATTTCATAGACCAAACCAAATAACAACTCACCTCACCAGCGTTGCCACCAGCCAGAGAAGACTACCACCACGTCGCCAACCAATGTCCCCATGGACCTCGACGGTGCGCCAAAGAACGAAAGGACGAATGAACGATATCGAACCAACCAACAAGCAGAAATCGACGCAGGTGAAGTAGCGGTGGAGGAGAAAATGAAAATGATTTTAAAATAATATACCTAATATACAAGGGTAAATGTGGAAATGCACTATTACACTAATGGTGTAGTATAAAATTATATGGTGTATGAAGTGCATCCCAACATTTTTTTTCCAAAAAGCTTGAACCCTTAACCTTTTATTTTCTTTCTTTGGACTTTGGTGCCGCTGAGAACCAACATGAGGATCGTCAGAAAAAATCCTGTCAGTGCTGTGAGTTAGGATCGAAAGGAGTGTCTCTTCTATATGTTTTCTTCACTTTTCATGATAAGTGAGAAGTGAGATTATCTCGTTCAGTGATTTGACTGTGGTTGGGGGTAGCAGGGTTGGCTCTAAACTCCAATTTGTTCTATATGTTTTTGATTTATCTGTAGACCATATTTCAAATTTAATTGAAGTTGTTTTAACTAGTCATTTGGCCTACAAATAAATAAAAAATATATATAACAAATTTTCTCTATTGTGATGATTGAATGTATTAACCAAGGGTTAGAGAAAAACTTATGGGTCATGAGACAAAATCCAAAACTTAACTCATAAAACACATGCTAATAAAACTCTTTTTAGCATAAACCTATTTTATATTTTTTCCATGATAATAACTTAAAATAATATTTATTTAATTATTAAAAACATTTTTGCAATATATCATATATTTATTTAATATATAAAAATAAATCATGGGGTGTTACAACTTTCCCCCTATTTAAGAAATTTCTTCCTCAAAATTTACCTGAAGCAAACAAGTCTGAATAAGAATTCCTTAGGATTTTCCAACTCTTATGTATCACTATCCTCGATAGCTCCTCCCCAAATGACTTTGACCATAGGAGTTTCCTTTCCTCTTAGTTGCTTACCCTTCGGTCCTCAATCCTCAATGGTAAAACCTCAAAGGTTACCTTTTCCTTCACTTGGATATTATCCAATTCAATCATATGTGAAGGATCATGGATATATTTTGAGTTGGAAAACATGAAAGACACTATGGAGATTTGAAAGAGATTATGGCAAGACGATTCTATAGGCAACCTCAACGACTCTCTCTAGGATTTGGTAAGGACCAATGAACGAGGAGTAAGTTTTCATGACTTCAACACCCGACCAACCCCAATCCAAGGAGTGACTTTCAAGAATACATGATCACCTTCTTGAAACTTAAGGTTTTTTCTCTTTTTATTAGGATAACTTTTCTGCCTACTATGAGTTGCTCTCATCGTTTCTTGGATCAACTTGACCTTTTTCAGTAGTCTGTCACATTACTTCAGGCCTAAGACAAGATTCTCATTAGGTTCTAGCCAACACAAGGGTGTCTTGCATCTCCTCTTGTATAATGCTTCAAAGGGTGTCATCCCAATGTTGGAATGAAAGCTATTGTTATAAGTAAACTCTATCAAAGGCAAGAAACTATCCTAACTACCCACTTACTCTAACACACAAGCTCTAAGAAGATCCTCTAAGGATTGGAATATTCTCTCAGTCTGTCCATCAGTTTAAGGATGATAAGCTGAACTCAATCTAAGCTTAGTTCCCAAGGCTTTATAAAAACATTCCCAAAATCTAGAGGCGGAGATTCTATAAGAGACTATGCTAGATAACACACCATGCAACCTAACAATTTGATTGATATACAGGGCAGTAAACCTCTCTAAGGGGTACCTCATGTTTACTGAGATAAAGTGAGCACATTTGGTTAACCTGTCCACTATAACCCAAATTGAATCTAACGCTTTGAGGGTTTTAGGAAAACCCATCACAAAATCCATGGATATACTATCCCACTTCCACACGGAAACACTCAAAGGTTGCAACAAACTTGAAGACTTTTGGTGTTCTATCTTAGCTTTTTGACACACTAGCAAGAACACACAAACTTATCTACCTCTTTCTTCATACTAGGCCACAAAAACCTCTTAAGGTCCTGGTATATCTTGCTGGCCCCATGGTGAATACTCAAGCTACTCCTATGGCCTTCCTTTAGGATCATCTTCCTAAGCTTGGGAATGCTAGGCACACAAATTCTATCTTGGAGTCTCAAAACTCCATTAGCTCCCAAAGCAAAACTACCTTTCTTATCTTGAGCTATGGACTTTAACTACAATAATAGGAAAGGGTTAGACTTCTGACCATCTCTAATCTCTTCTACCAATCCACTGGCTACTTTCAACATACCCAACCTCAGACTCTTAGGGTTAACTTCACAAACTAAGCTCATATCTCTAAACTGCTCTAAGAGGTCTAACTACTAACCATCAATGCAGATATAAGCAAAGATTTCCTACTCAAGGCATCAACCACTACATTGGCTTTACCTAGGTGGTAGCTAAGCTCAAAGTCATAGTCCTTAAGGAACTCTAACCATTTCCTCTGCCTCATGTTCAACTCCTTATGGTCTAACAGGTACCTAAGGCTCTTATGATCACTAAAAACTTTAAACCTAGAGCCATACAAGTAACACCTCCAAAGCTTGAGGGCAAATTCCACGACTGCAAACTCCAAATCATGAGTGGAGTATTTCCTTTCATGAGTCTTCAACTACCTAGAAGCATAGGCTACTACTCGGCCCATTTGCATAAGCACTCCACCTAAACCAATTTTACATGTATTATATAACACTACAGAAGGCTCACTTGGGTTAGGCAACACTAACACCGGTGCGATGTTAACCTATTCTTAAGGTCTTGGAAGATACTCTCACACTGATTATCCCATAGAAACGCTTAACCCTTATGAGTCAACTTGGTCAAAGGCATTACTAACTTAGAAAAATCTCTTATAGTAACCTACTAAACCTAGGAAACTCTTAATCTTAGAAATTGATTCCCATATTTCTTTATCACTAGCAAAATCGGTGCTCCCTAGGATAACACACTAGGTCTTACTGTTTCCATAACAACTCCTATAATTATTTCTTAAGCTTAGCTAACTCTAAGGGAGACATTTTATAAGGTGCTACAAATATAGGTATGGAAAACTCAATCTCATGCTCAAGTGGTAGATTAGTAACATTTACTGGGAACACTTTAGGAAAATCTCTAACTATAGGCACATCACTCCCTACTACCTCATTCTCAAGTTTCAGGCTAACTATCATCATGTATACTCGAGGGTTCTCTTTCAAGGATGCCTTTACTTGGTTGTTGGTGATGAATCTTGCATCCATATCCTCACACGACTCTCCAAACACAACAGGCTTATCAAAATAGTTTAACAGGACATGGTTAGAAGATAACCAGTCCATACCAAGAATCACATCCAATTGACAAAGAAGCAAACATATCAAGTCAACTACAAAATACATATCAGCATCACAGGACAATTTAAACAAACATCAAAAGTAGTAACAAGACTATTAGTTGGCGTGTCAACAACAAATCAAACTTTAAAAAAGACACAAAAAAGTTTAACTTTTTAACACATGCATATGACACAAAAGAATGAGTTGCATTATAACCAAAAAGCACAACCTAAAGAGTTCCACCTATGGGACATGTACCTTGGATTAGTTCATCGGACTCTGAGGCTTTATCATCACTAAGAACAAAGACTCTTCCAATGACTTTTAGTTGATTGGCTTGGGAACTCATTCCTTCACTCCTCATCTCCTTCTTAGGACTAGGACAATCTCTTCCAATGTGCCCCTGTTTTCCACACTTTCACCACTAGTAGGTTGATTGGTGGTGGTTTTCTGACTACTGTAACGATGACTAGGCTGATTGACAGGAGCTGAATATGGCTTTGTGCCGTTGTGAGCACCAAACTTATTATCCTTCACTGGACCCACATTCTTATAATGTGCAGTTCTTGCCCTGCTATCCTCATCATAAATCCTGCATCTATTCACCAGTGTGGAAAAACGTTGAATCTCCTAATAGTTAATGGCTTGCTTGATCTCAAGAGGTAGTTAAGGTCTTGCACCATGCACAACTAACAATGACTGTTAGATCTCTAAACTACAGGTGGTCCATAGCACGTGATATTTTTTCCTAGTGAAAACTAAAAAATAAACCGGTACAGCTTTTTCTGGTGCGCCGCAGAATGACAACAACTGCCTTTTATGATTTTCTATTGAATTTTAATTACAAAGTAAAAGATTAAATTATTTGTTTGTTTAATCTAATTACTTTTAGCGAAATAGGTATTAAATTCTTATTGTCATCGTTTATTATTGACAACAATCTTGCCCATGACAATAAACAATAAAAATATTTTATTTTGTACTAACTTAAATTTTATTTATAAAATATTTAATTATTTTATTGTTATAATAATAATTTATTATTATATCTTTTTTATATTTATAATATTACTTTTCATAATAATAATTTAGATTATGATCAAGAAGTCTTTTTTAGTTCTATTTATCATTATTTGATATAATCTAATAATATATTTGGTTCATTAAATTTAAATTATGATATTGTTGAGTATAAACTCTATCATTTTAAAATTAAGTACTCAACAATATCATAACTTATATTTAATTATGATTAAATTTAATTTTTCAGTATTTTCTTATAAAAAATATCATAATTTAAATTATTCTTAATTTTTCTATCATAAGTACCCTAAGTATCATCTATGAAACACAATCATAATCTGAAGTCATACTTCCTTCGTTGGTGAATCATAATGGATTTTTTTAATATTTAACACAACTATAAACAAAGAAGGAACCATTTTAAAAACACTTATTCAACTAACGTTTCAAAAAACACTATAAATTATTAAAAAATTATTTATCAAATAATAAAAAAATTAACTTATATTATTTCTACTTTTTTTTAACATAGGATAGAGTTTTCTCATTTTTACCTTTTATTATATATGATATAGATAGTGACGTATAATAAGTCTATTTTTTTAATACTTTATAAATAAAAAACTACAAGTGTTTTAAATTAATTAAAAATTAAAATTATAAATGCTCCAAAATATATTTTTACCAAGAAAATCAAATTGAAATTTGCATATAAATATTACATAATTATGTTATTTTTTTTATAATACTTAGATCATTTTACTAAACATTAATAATTCAATAAGTTATTTATTAAACTATTAGCTACTTTTTCAGTTAATTATTCATTTTCCCGTTCACTTTTTAGTTTTCGTCTAACTTTTCAACTAATTTTGTTAAACATAGACTTGAAATAACTTTTTCTTCTTCTCGATTTTATCCTCAGTAATTTTTTTGAAATTTCTTTTTATCATTTTATAAAAGATTAATCAATCAAATGATAGATAATAAATGAGTTGGTTTGAAAATAAATGAATTACTTGTTGTAGAATATTATTCTCATAAAACTTTGCTTATTTTAACATTCTTACAAACACTAGATGGCATATTTGTTTTCTTAGTTATTATGAAACTTATAATTCTACTTTTTATTATTATTTTTTTTAATGTTGAACTATTTATTTTATTATTTTAAATATTTATTCACTGGACAAAAGTTGATAAAAAATTATAAAGAAAAAAAATTCTAACTTATATTAGTTAAGCTTATCAAACATTTCAACTAAATTAGTTAATTTATAAGTTTTTAACATTTCAACTTCTAGTTTATAAATTTTTAACTAACTTATTAGCTAGTTTTATCAAGCATAGAAATTTTCAACTAGCTTATAAGTTTTTAATTAATTTATCAATTAATTTTACCGAACATAAAACTTATAAACTTTCAAATAACTTATGAGCTTATTTAGGATACAAACTTATTTTATTTTAGTAATTTATAGGTTATTTCTTAAGCTTTTGCAAGTGTTTATAAGCTACTAGGGTTTTTTCTTCTTTTCAATTTTATTATCACTAATTTATTTGAAAAACCTATTTAAAATAATAAAATAAATAGTTCAACATT
>PYAF01004271.1:357368-478512 GCA_007407185.1 Glycine tomentella | reverse complement strand
GAAGAAGGAAGCCAATGCAGTGCTTGCCGGAGAGGAAGGCGCTCAGCAAAAATGAAGAAGAAACGTTGCGGGTGAGAGGGAGGAAGAAAGGTTTAAAAAAATTATATAAATGATTTTAAAATTAAAAGGGTATAATGGGAATTACACTGTGTAAAAATGGTGTATGAGTAATGGAGAATGGTGTAGGAAGCGCATGCCTCCGTAATATGTTAACAAAATCATGACAGAGAATACTGACCCTGAAAATAGAACCATGAATAAGTTTTTATTAGAAAGAACTATAAATAAGTGACTGCATTTTAAATAGGTCATATGTTTTTTTTATCCAAATACAGAGTAAGAGTAAGCTCATATGTATTTTTTTATCAATAGAATTGAAAATAGTACTTAAGAATTTACATGTGTATCTTATTCAATTAATTGAGTTATAATTCTTCGATAAACTTATATATATTTAACATAATTATATGCTAAAAGTCTAAATTTGAAGGAACTAATTAAGCTAAAATACACTTGTATCAATTAATCTATGCATTTTGCAGTGACCAAATGTCTGAGCTTCTAGCTAAAAAATAAACAATGCATCATGCTTTGTCCAGGAGCTGCCCCCAAGTTATTTGATGCCAAAACCACCCAAAAATAAAACCGGTTGGTGCACAAGTTCTATGAGCAGAGTTGATTGTAGAGAATTGAAGTTGTTTAAAAAATTAAGTGAGGTCTAGTGACGCATCAAGACAAAAAATCGTGAAGAGAGTCCATGTAATACCTTTTTCAGCCTTTTGGCTAATTAACATAAAGTGTAGTACCCATGAAACTATGTCTGATAAATTACTTGTACTGTACCAGAGGTAAAATGCCATCAATTAATATGAATTTTAAGAAAATACTGATCTTTATATTAACGATACTATGCATTAACGGATTTCATGTTGATTTCTTTTCTGCACTTGTAAGGCATTTGTCTTTCTCGATTTATTTTTTCAAGTCTTTTATCTAATGATAAATTATAAATCAAGTTCAAGTAGGATTATTATTGCCATTTGGAACTACTAAACAAATAGTTCTAAGGCAGTTGCAATTCGTGGAGCAGTTAACATCTGTCAAGTAAAATGAATTAGTATAACTCTAATTCATGGACCTGAAATTGAGGATTCATATGGCACTATCAAATTATAAATATGTGATATATAATTTATACATCAAAGTGATTTCTCCAGAGAAAATCAGTATTTCTTTAAAAAAATATACTATGTATGGATTAAACTACACTTTGATCCATTCGGTTCCATCAACAAAGCTAAGTGAAAGAAAAGGTGTAGCTTCCTCGTCAGTAAGCTCTCTTGACCATGATACTCTCCCTGCAAAGCTTGCTCCAAGTCCTGTGCATTTGTACTGCCCGTAGAATACAGTCCTAGACGTAATACAAAAAATTAACATGTGGACTTTAATTTCTAGACATTGTTCGTATAAAAGTTTTTCTATTGTAAATAGATTTATCATTACTTAATAATTTTGATGTAATTTTCTGATAATATAAAACTTTTTTTTATAATGTTAGTTCTTTCGTTTCAAAATGACTGTAGTTTTAGATTTTTAGTTTTTGAAAAAAAAAAAAAATCAAATCAACTGAAGTTCTTATTTTTCAATAAGATATTAAAACATCTATATATTCAAATTTTATCATGTAATAAATACTATTATCTTATAAGATTTAATAATATATTTATTGAAATTGAGAAAGAACAATGATATTTTAATAAAATTATTCTCTACTAAATGTTAATTATCTTGAAATTGTTTTCTTAATTTATATGAAAAACCTTAAAAATCAGTTATTTTGGGAGCAAAGGATGTACATACTAATTTTTCATTAAACTATAAACCCACTCACATGCGCATGCCAATATGTTTTTTGGTACATAGCTGTATACCAAATAACATTACAATAATAATATGTGAAGCTATGGATGGGATTAGGTGGCTGAGGCTCTTTTCAGATACTATATGCCTTATCTATATTGCACATACAGACATGAAGTTCGGTGGTTAGAATCCACCGGGTTTAGTATTTAGTATATACTTATCACTTTCCCTAAAAGTGTTATGAATTTTCTTATTCTTCAGAAAGTTCCTAGTCTTTTCTTTTCTTTTAATTTTTTTTTTTATTGGAGGGTTCATAACATAACACGTAGACTTGCACCATGCATACTTATAATTACGGATATATATAGTCAGGGAAATTGGACACTCATATAAGGCTAGCAAGGCCTATTTTCTTGGCTTCACACTAGATATGGAGATACCACCCAATATTTATTATTCCCTTCTTGTTCTATCACAAGAATAGACTCATTCATATTTCTTAATAGTTTGATGGAGACCGGTTTGGTTATCTTGCTGGAGGGATATTTTTATCATTTAAGCATAAGGCTAGTGCGAATGGCTGAAGGGTGCTTGTGACTTGTTAAGTGGGAACTATAGATAAAGAGAAAGATGACAAAAAACCCTTCACACCCATACTGCACTGTAAAAAAGTGAGTGGCACCGCCCCATTTTCGTTTAATAGTCCTGAAGGGGTTAAAGATGTTGAGAACCCAACAAAAATTCATTGATGTGTAGAAGCAGATATAGGAACTAGGAAGAGTGTTCTTTTTTTTTTTTTTCTTTTTTTTTTTTGAAGTCAAGGTCTCTTTATGTGGAGAGTCAGAGACTAATTTTTTGAGATAGGAAAAGATTAACTTAAAAATATCTTTCAAGTCTCAACAAATATTATTTCATACAGATAAATTGAAGAAAAAAATATTTGACTATGTGTTTAAAAGACATAATTTTTTACCATGGCCCATCTTATTGATATAGGAGGAGTTTTTGAATATATACTTTATGAGGGTGTCAAACATCGCTTCTGGCGGTAATTTTTTAAGAGTAACTCATTGTCCTTTCCATTAGTGAGAATGTGAGATGACACTTAGTGCATCACCATGTTGAGAGGTAAAATACTCTTAACAAGGTGCAAAGAGTTCATGGCAGATAAAATGAACGAAAAAAAAAATGACCTTTTAGGCTTTGTAAAATTGTTGACTTAAATGGGAGGAGAAAAGAGAGGTATAGTTAATTATATGGAGACAGGGACTGATCTACATTGACATTTATGAGAGTAATTTTTTCCACAAAGTAAATTTCTTGAATGTATTAAATAATTAGTGTTTTTCTCCCACACAAAAAAAGATGTTATCTCCATAAAAAAAGAATATACAAAAATATAAAAGTTAAAAAAAGTTAATACTAATTTTATCCATTTTAGTATTTTAAATTTATAGCTTTTTCTTATCATGAGATTATGTATATTGTAAAAATTTATAATACTTTTTTTTGTCTATAAAATTATTATAAGACTCTTTCTTTACTCTCACTAAAGAAATCTTATAGATCTGCAAAATGGAGATGTTTCACTTACACCTAAAATATATGCATGGTTAAAGAAAGAGGCAAAGAGAGGTTGTCACTAAAAGTACCAAAATCCTTAAATTTGCAAAGATATTTCTCTGTTTGTAATTATTAGAGCATGATATTAATGAAAGTAATTCTCATTTTACTTTTTGATATTATTATATTCATCTATTGATTTAGTATTTGAGTTTACTAAAATGAATGAATTTCTCTATGTAGTAGAAGAAGAAGAGAGAAAGAGCATACATTTCACGGTTAGGATCACCCCAATTATACCAGCCTTTGGGAATGATGATGTTGTCCATATATGTGTAAGCAAAGACCACGCGAGAAAAGGGTCCCCAAGCCCTTCCAAGGTATAGTGCCCCTGATCCCGTGACCTTACAGTTCACAAATGAGAACCCCGTGTCCTCCAACATACTACTCCTTCCTTGAGCTGTTACGGCCCCTGTATTCTGTGCTATGGCATGCACGTGACATCCCTATATATATTATAGTGTCATCAACAAACATTATTAATCATATTGCATTCACTTAATTACCTCATTGCTAATTAGAAAACTATTTATAAATTTAATAAGAGTATGTATAGTTTCTATCTACAGTCAATTTCACATCAATTAATCAACAATCAGAAATTATAATAAACATGATCTTTAAGATAATTAATGTAAAAATTAATACATTTGGGATTGCAAATAAGTAAAGAACTCATCCATTGCTCACAATTGTTAAATAAAATGAATGCAATACAAAGTTGGTTATGGTTAGGTTATGCTAATGTGGCGTGAATTAAAACTGGGATATTCCAATGTTTCAGATTAATTGAAAGCAGTGATTGCAGATTAGAGGTATTAATTAATGATTATTATGGAAAGAAAATCTAACCTCAAACAGTGAGAGAGAGTTGCCAAATATGAAATCAACAGAGCCTTCGATGTAACATTCCTTATAGTAATGTCTGCCCAAATGATCATAAAGTGTGTCTTGTGCTCCTAAGAATTTGCAACCTACAAATGCTGCTGTGTCTGCTGAAATCCTTAATGCCACCGCTTGCTTTCCAACTGCTCCTGGTGCAGGAACAGGAGTTGTGTTCTGCATTCACAATATATATGTGTGTGTGTGTGTATATTGTTATGCTTGTAAAAAAAACTCTCACACACATAAATAGACAAAGCTAAATTGGTATTGAAATAGAGTGAGAAAATTTTTAATTTGCTTACTTGGAATGTGATGTTCTTGGCAAGGAAATAAGGTGAATTCACAGCAAAAGTTGCTGAACCATAGGTTCCTAGTGGCCTCCCATTTGAGCCAGGTGTTTGAGCAGTGTCACCCCATTTAACAATGGTTTTATCTGCACCAGCTCCTTCTATTGTTATGTAGGATTTCAAAGGAGGAATGTTAACTTTCTCCCTGGACATATACACAAAAATGCAAGGGGAAAATCAGAGGCTTCCATTCAAATGCAATTAAAAAATTCCCTACATAGTAGAAAATTTGAATAATGTAACATGATGGGGGGTAAAAGGAAAAGGGAAGAGCTAAAAGGCTATATTAGTTGCAAAATCTTCTTCAGACAAAGACCAACTCTCTGAGAGTTTGAATGATTGAATCAGAAGGAAAAGGACATTAGAAGAAACAAAAGTTGTAACCTGTAAACGCTACCATTTTTCAACATCACTACAAGTGTAAACTAATAAATAAATAAATAAATATAAATAGAACAACACAATTCTGAATGCAGACAAACAGCAAAATCCACGTCTTACAAGAACAAACCACGATATTGAGAAGGGCACAAAGTAAAATGAGCAGAATGTAGCAGAATTCAATTGAAGTACAAGAAAATGTAGTACTATTACTCACGTGTAGACCCCTGCATGGACTTTTATGACCACTCTCACAAGATTGATGAATGGAAGGGAATCAATGGCTTCTTGAATTGAGGTAAAATCTCCAGCATTAGGATCCTTATCAACGTGCAAAGTGTAAGAAGCCACAAGCTTATTTTTAGCTGACTTAAAAACTGAGTGTTTGAGGGAACCAACAAAATTCACCCATTTCATGAATTGCTGTTCAGAATACTGCACTGTAGTCATGTTGGTCGATAACCCTTTACCTGCAGAACGTCTTGGTCTAATTCCCTTGGTATGGCAATGTATTCTGCTGGGATTTTGCAGAAGAAGGACAAGAACTGCCAACAAGATGAACATGTAATGCAAGTTTGACATTGTAAGAGATACAACAAAGAGAGACAGAAAGAACTGTGGAATAAGATTGTTGATGTGACAAAGAGATGGAGGAAAAAAAAATATGTTAGTAAAAATAATGTAACAATAACTCTAACGGGGAATGGTCTTTGGAATTTGAAGTGGCCTAGAAATTGGTTATTGCTATGGCTTATATACTTTTTATGGCAATTAGTTTAGGTGTAAAGTAACACAACTTTAAGTTAGTTGGAATGAAACCAGTTTTGTTTTTTTTTTTTTTATAAATAAAATCTTAAGTTCGAATTTCATCATTAAAAATAGGTAATCAAGTTTTTCTAACTAAACTTAGTTACCAACAAACTCCATGAATACTTAAAACATGATAACGTAAAAAAAAGATTAGGCGTAAAGTGAAAAATAATGACAGTGAAGGATAGGTCACGGGTGCTTCTTCTACTGACAGTGACATCCATGTAGAAAAGAGAAGGAGAGAGAAACAATCTCAACCACAGGACAGGTTGCACTTTTTTGCGTATAAGAAACATTGTCTCAGAAATATTTGGTCATTAATTATTAGTCATCTTCCATTTGTTGTTGTTGTTGTTTGTTTGGTGTTGCCCGTGAGCCTCTTTCTGTTTGTGCATGATCGTGGAATTATTCTTATTGAGATAATATAATAGGTTGAGTTGTACTTATGTGCATCAAATAGCATTTCATGTGAAAAAAATAAACATTTTGAGGCCAACTTTTCTGCTTGTGCATGCTGAATATTGGTAACACCTACTCCTGAATCATGGCCGTCCAATATTTGGACCTTCGTTATTGTAATTAGATTCTTCTTGTTGTTTAGCTGATTACAGTTATTTGACCACTTGGTAATGGTTCAGATTTTCTCAATTCTAAATTCAGTGTAGTTGGTGAATCAGAGAAACTCTGTGGGCACCCAAAAAGAAAGGACTAGGCACTTTGGCTAAAGCAACATTGGTGAGGCCAAAGTCATAACTCTAGTGATGTGAAAGAAATGCATCGAGACAAAACTTCAATTTGGTTCAATCTCCCCTCTTCTTCCCTTTTTATGCTTTTGTCATGTGGTTTGTGGAGGTACTAATTTTCTTTTGGTAGATTCTGTGCATTGTTGTTAGTTCATCCATCAGTGGTTTTTCTCATGTTTGATTATTTTCGGCTCCCTTTTGAAAAATAAGAAAAATCACGCTTTATTTTTTTTCATTTTTTTAAATCTAAATCAGTTTCATATAGATTTAAAATTTGACCTTCCACATGTATTCTCTCTAGTTGGAAAATGTTTCCCTTAAATTCATCAAAGATTCAGAAAAATCACCAAAAATGGTTACAATTGATTGACAATGGGGAAATCCTATGTAACTAATAATTTCCTTTGCTAAAAAAGTACTGACAGAGTAGTACATAACATTTCAATATTTTGTTGTCTAATATTTTAAATAGAATTAGTCATCTATAAATAAAAACAGAACTAGTCAAAATTATGGCGTTTTGTACTCTTCAAAAATAAAAACTTATGCATGCATCTGGATAAATTTTGTGAAATTTAATTATGTGAAGAAAAGTCATACAATTCAACCCATGATCATTATCATCCAACCAACAATTCACATTGCAGGTTTTATAAATCATTAAAACTATAAGAGTTAGCTTATGTTTGAAAATCCATTGGCTAAAGCCTAAGGTTCAACTTACGTTGGTAGAAGGATACCATTTGTTACTTTTGAAATGAATGTATGTTGACAGTCTTTTATGGTTTGTTCGATTTAAATGATGAAAATAGAATTATTATTTTTTAATTAAACGTGTGAGTCTTATTAAAAAATAATTTTTTTTCTCATATATTATATTAAACATCTTTCCAAAAATACCTACAAAAATGATGTTTAATTCCGTTTTAATCCATCCATCCAGATATTTTTTTTTATTCATAAAAATTTAATGTAATAATGTTAGAAAATTATAATAATTCTCATCAATTAACTAACCTAGATCTTCATCATCATTTACAGCACGAGGGCACTGAGGGTGGCTAAGTGAGGTAGCCACAGTGGGGCTTGAAAGCTGAAAGATCATGGTATTGATTGACGTGACCCAATAGCTTTTTTATTTGGTTCAATTATTGATCATTTATTTCTTGAACTCCCATTGCATATTGTACCTTTTATTGTATTTTAAAAAGTTTATTTTGAAATTAAATTTACATTTTAAAATATATTTTTTAGAATGTAATGTGAGGTAAAAATATAATAATGAAAATGCAGGATAAAATAATCCAATTATTGTTCTTCTTAGCTTCAATGGACCCCACCTTTTCTATACAAAATGAAGGTTGGGCTTAGAGAATTTTTGGAGTTAGGTTGGGCTCTCAAACCATCTATGACATGCACACAAACCACAGTACACACACTTTTCTGATTTACGTATCATTAAGATTGCTTTCTCGTGTACTGCGAATTTTAGACATATAGAAAGGGCCTCGTCATTTCCCCCCCGCATATTCTATATCCAATGTACAAAATGCCTATGAGGGTAAGCATTTCCGGGACAATATGCACTCCTTAAACTTACTTACCAATTACCGAAGTATGAGTTTAGACCATGTTTGGTTATTAATCAGTTCCACCTTATAGTACAAAACCAATCACAACACGACAACATCTCTTTCTCTCACAGATACCAGAGAAACCAACTAATTGTTCAATATTAAGTGCCTCAAACATTAAAGAAACAGAAAAAAAAAAAAAAAAACCCATAGAATTGAATTCCAGAGAGTGAGTAAGCATGAAAACAAGCACTACTACAACTACAGCCTTATTAGCCATAGCCACCTCTGACTTGTTTCTTCTGATCACACCAACCCAAAAATCCACGTACCACTCTCTTCACATCCGATAGCCTATCAGACAATGCCTCCATATCCAATCACCTTAAAACTCTCACCCGCAGACCCCACGTGGCAGGTTCTGAAGCCAACGCCGAAGCTTCATCATACGTTGTCTCAGTCTTCGCCTCCTCGAACACACCATCACACTTAGTTTCCTACGAGGTTTCTCTCATATACCCTTTGCCACGTTCATTGGTTCTAACTCTAACAAGCCCTCCTACTACAACTGCTACAACCTTCACTCTCCAGCAAGAAACCTACGAGGGTGATCCTTATGCTGACGTCGCAGACGAGGTTGTCCCCAATTTCCACGCGTATGCCAAGTCAGGCACTGTGGCTGCTCCTGTGTGTTACGTGAACTATGGAAGAGTAGAGGACTATTTGACTCTGAAGGAGAAAAATGGTGTGAATGTTTCAGGCACTGTTGTGTTGGCAAGATATGGGAAGATATATAGAGGGGACATTGTGAAGGACTATGGTGGTGGTGGAAAGGCAAAGGCAAAGTGGTTTCCTGATGAGAAGTGGTTGCCACCAAGTGGGGTTCAGGTGGGGACAGTGTATGATGGGTTAGGGGACCCCACAACACCTGGTTGGGCAAGTAGTGGTAGTAGTGGTGGAGATGGAGAGTGTGAGAGGTTGAACAAGGATGAGGTGGAGAAGGGAGGTGATGTTCCTCTCGTACCTTCATTGCCTGTGTGTGCTGCTGATGAAGAGAACATAATGAGGTCAATTGGTGGACCAGTTGCTGAGGATGATTGGCAGTGAAGCAAGGATGCCCCTGTTTACAGGCTTGGACTAGGACCAGGAAGTCTCAACCTTAGTTACAAGGTATTCGTTTGTATATCTATCTTTGTCTAATTGTCTTAATTTTATTTATTTTTGGATGAATTCGGGGTATGTGCTAACTGAGAGTCAGAGACTAATGTCTTGAGGTACTAAGTTCCATTTAAGGGATTGACATTTTCTGACATATGATCTTTCATATATACAAACCTAAAAATCAAACCCCTGACCCTATGTTTAAAGGACATGATCATTTGTCAACCATATCACACCGTATTGGTGTCTAACTGTGTTTACTATTTACTGGAAGTTTGATTTAAATTGTTAGTCAGTGGTAACTTGTAAACTTGTAAGTCATTCTTTTCTTTTTTAAAATTCTATTGATGTTATCAATTACGAAAATGTCATGTGCAAAAGATCCTGATTGGTCACTCAAACAATAAGAATTTAGTGGATTGGTAAGTGCTGAGTGGATTTTTGGATGTTCGTTTTCAGGGGCAGGATGTTATAGCCACAATTCAAAATGTTATTGGTGTGATTAAGGGGGCAGAAGAGCCTGACCGGTATGCAAGATTTCATCCTTTTATCATTTTGCACTCAGTAGGACAAGGAATTAGATTGTGATGCAGCCATGAGTGAGAGCTTTGCAAACATACGTCGGGTTTAGTTACTGTTGCAGTTGTTTGTAGATTTGTCATACTAGGTAACCACAGGGATGCATGGACATTTGGAGCGGTTGATCCCAATAATGGCACTGCAATACTGCTTGAGGTAACGATGGTAGGCATTGTTTTGCTTATTTATGTCAAACCAATGGCACAAGTGACATGTCTCATGAAATTAGGCGGCCCAAAGGCTAGGGAAGCTTCAGAAAAAAGGGTGGAGACCTAGAAGAACAATTCTATTATGCAATTGGGATGCTGAGGAATATGGCGTTGTAATTTTTTACTTCTCTTGTCTCTCTTTGTTACCTACAAAGGTGTGTGCAACATGAAAGTTTGATATGGTTATTCCCTCCAGATAGGATCAACTGAATGGGTAGAAGAGAACAGAGAAATTATTGCTTCAAGGGCAGTTGCTTACTTGAATGCTGATTGTGTAGTAGGTGGACTGGGGTTCAATGTCCGTGCTACCCCACAGCTTGATGAATTGATCAAAAGAGCAACTCAGGAGGTATCACCAAAGTTGAACTAAAAATAATAGAATAATTCGGTGATCCTATGTTTCAAAGGCATGTTGCAGGTAGATCACATAAATTTCTTATGTAGTTTCTATATATCAGGTTGACTCTAGTGACATCAAAGAGAGTTAGGCATCTACTTTTATATCTTCATTTTGAAAATAATGAAGATTTTCATACATATAAGTATATAACTTTCTTTTCTTAACATAGATATGCAATATACAAGCAAATTTCAACATGGTAAATTTTCCACAATAAGAATACAAGAACACACACAAAGTTACAAAGGAGAATTTTTTGTTACCATGCTTCTTTAAGCAAGCCTTAATTAAATCTCACTGTGCATGCTTATTAATAGTCTACAAGCACGGATCTTAATTCACTTATCCCATAATTGCTTATGCTGTGGAAAAACAGCTGCAAGTGTTTGGGGTCTGGTAGCACTTTGGTTAGCAGATGAGGAATTCCTACCTTTTGATTATCTATCATATGCTAAGGAGCTCCAGGTATGCCTACATTAGATGATGTTTTTTTAATGTAGTTTTATGCAAAGACTAGTATATTGAATTTGAGAGCATGAAAAATACTTTTAAAAAGAACACCAAATATTCAAATCACAGCTTAACAGCTTAGCGTGGAGAATCTGGAGGATGAGATTTCAAATAAAGACATAAATTTTGTCACCTATATTCAAGTCCATCAAGGGACTTGAGAAAGCAGCAATCAAGATAGATAACCAGAGAAAGGTATGTCTTGAGTATTCTTAAATAACCAAGAGCATAATGGTTCTTGTGCTAAACATTGAAACGTGATTGTTCAGGAAATAGAAGCTAGTAAAGGTTAGATAGCAGGGAAGAAGAACTACTTGTAAGTGAGACAGCTGAAAGATAGATTGACGATGGCTGAGCGTGCATTCACTGACAGAGATAGCCTCGTTGGAATGTCATGGTATAAGCATTTGGCGGGGAGGTGTTAACCAATAACCAATTATAGGTAAATTTGTTTAAATTCAAAAAAAGTAACTTTAAAATAAGTGTTTTTTATATAATTTTTTTAAGAAACATTTGCTTATTAAAATAAACATAAAATTATTTTTTTAAGCAAAAAACAGTTTAAACAAACACATTAAAACAGAAATTTACCTATGTTATTAAAATAAACATTTATTTCAACAAATAAGTTTCATATGTAAAGATCACAAGCAGAAGCAACTCTAGAGTCTAATCAAGGATAAATTAAAATGTTTTGATAATAAACCAAGACAGTATCAATTAAAATAAAAGAAAAAGATTGATGATCAATAAGGTGTAATATGATTGATAAATAATCATGTTCTTTAATAACGTGTTAGGAGTTCAAACTCGAGGCTCATGTGTATGGAAGATAGCTTATGTTGGAGAAAAATTTCCAATATGTTCTCGGAGAAGTTAATTTCTTAAACGGATTTTTATTATGATTCATGAGGGATTAGTTTATAGTTCATGATCGAAAGATTTCTTAGTTTTACAATCGCTCCTCTTCTCCGCTTATCTCATTTTTGGTGTTGATCTAATTATCTAATAGAAACATTTTCTTGAAGTTATCCCAACATTAAATAATGAAATCTTTTTCCGTTTAATTTCATTTCCCTCCATGTTGCAGATCTATGGACCATCAAAACATAATGACCATGGCTCTCAATCTTTCCCTGGAATTGATGATGCTATTAAAATGGCCAAAAATCTACATACTGCAGAATCATGGCATCGTGTACAACACGAAGTTTGGAGAGTCTCAAGAGTCATCAAACATGCCTCGCTAGTTCTAGTCGGCCAACTATCGTGAATATCAATTTAGTTGTATATTTTCTATCTATTCATAAGAATAAATATGCATATATGTGTGATTATTCATAAATCCTCATAACTCAAAAGAAGAGATTAAGGATTTTGTTTTTCCCCGCCTGTCTCATCTGTCAAATGCACTTTGTAATTCGAATCATATGTTGCAAGATAATTTTTTTCATACATGGCTGTCACAGTTCTGTAATAAGAAGCCAATATGTAAATCCCTGATCTGAATTGGATCGTTTTCATCGTGTTTGTAAATATTACGTTTCTTTATGAACCTTGTTATGAAACGTCCCTATCATCACTTTTGCACAATGCTTGCGTATATTTCCTAAACATCTCTGATGATTGGTGGAACTGAACCTGGACCTCGCACCCAAAAAAGTGAGCAGCACGGAATCTTCATCCATGGTCTGAACGCAATAATTCATATTTTATTCCTACTTCCTATTCCCATCATTAAGTACATGTTTGGTTTTCTGTCTAACATGATGCGGCACAAATCTCCAGATAAATTCAATGGTCGAACGTAAATTGAACTCAAAAGGAAGGTGTAGATACCATTACAAATGTCCTTTTGCTACCAATGTCTCTTTGAAACGGATACACAAACATGTTCTAATACATCATACATTTAAAATTAAATTACTGTTTTGGTCTTCTAATTTATTTTTAATGTTCGATTTGGTACTTTAATTATTAAATTGTTCAATTGGGTCCTGTAATTTTAAAAAATAGTTCAATTAGATCTTTCCATTCAAATTGAAGTTAACAACGTGAATAAATTGGATATACATGTCAATTTTATATTTTATGGTTGTTAAAAATCGTCAAAAATAAGTTTTCACATATTGGCAGTTTCAAAATCGTCATTAATTACTTTTAAATGCAAAAATACAAATTAGTTCTTTGAAATAATGAACACATCATATAAAACCCTAATCAAATCCCAAATCAAATGTCAAATGCAAATCAAAATCTCAAATAAAATTCCAAATACAAATCAAAATTCTAAATTAGATCTCAAATACAAAACAAAATCTCAAATCAAATCTCAAATGCAAATCATTATCTAGATCCAAAAAAAAAGGGAAGAGAAGCAAGAGCAAGAACCTAAAACCCTAACAAATTTGAAACCCTTCACCAAAAGTCCTCAATGGCTTGGAGAAACTTCTTCCATATCTGGTAGCCTTAAACCAAGCCATAGCACAACTTATTGAGCGACATCGGGCTAGCGTTGGCACACCACATGGCAAAAAGTGCAAAGACTCGATCCTTGCACACTCATCAAAGAAGTTAGAGGAGGCATAGAATGCAATCCTTGTGACGAACATGCAAAACTTTGACGTTGTGAAGTGTGTAATGGAAGTTACAAGCCCCTTTGACATGTTGCTTCCGAATCACAAAGTGTTTCGCCGGCTTCTTCTGGATTTTGGGTTGGGATTTTTAGTTTTTGGCTTTCTTGTTTTATAATAATTCATTACTCCTATTTTTAGTTTTAAAAATTACAATAATAATAATAATAATAATAATGATTTTTAACCGCCACTTTATTTAATATCCCTTATTAGATTATCTGAAAGTTTAAGAAAGTGATACATGTGCTTAACGTTAATACCGTTAACTTCAATTTGGACAAAAAGACCTAATTGAACCATTTAAAAAAAAATAGAGGACCCAATTAAATCATTTAATAATTAGAGAACCAAATTGAACATTGAAAATAAATTAGGGAATCAAAACAATAATTTAGCCCACATTTAAAGAGAAAATGATTTAAATACAAAATTCAGTTTTTTGTTGGGTCAAAAGTATAAAAATCTGGTCACACATAACGACACAACAAAACTTGGCCTTAACATGAATGAGGAAAAGGCGGGAGGAAAAAAAATGAAAGGTGAGATATTTGATGTTCAGTATTTATTATTTAAAGAGGACGAAGCTGTTTAACTAACACGTAGGTTGTAATCTTAATTCCAAATAAGATTTTAAGCCACCTTTGCTTGTTACTTCACTTAGGAGGCTGACATACAACTACCTACAGGTCAAAACAGAGTTTGGCAGACACGAAATCCAAGATGTGAGAGCAATTAACATCAGTGTTATCAGTTGTCATACGAAATGATTACTGGCACCTAATTAATTGGAACCACAAGACTCGAACATCATAAGAGAAATCCCTCATACGATTGATGTGTTTCAAAGACCACCAGCCACCGGGGCATGGCCGGCCAAAAAGGCACCTTCAAATAAAACTCAGGTCTATCTAAAAATATCAAAATCCCAAGTTTTTCCTGGAAAATGTTGGTACATAATATTATCAATATCCCACAAACGTATTCAATTGTTAGACGAAATCTGCTTGTTAAGTATACACTATACAGACATAATCTCACCAGCTAAAGATCATGTCAACGAAACTTCAATAATTCCCCTGTTCATAATACCTGCGGGTACAGATCAGGTGTACACAAAAATGGAAAAGTATACAGATAGGAAATAGGGAGGGGGCTCTAATGACTACCTGGTGGGTTAGCACCTATAACTTAATTTATGTACAATTTTAACAACACTAGGATTTGACACTACTTATGTACAAAAATAACCAAAATGAACTTTAGAAGTTTACTTCCAAACCTTGATGGACCCATCTCTACCACATGAAAGTAAGAGTCTCTGGTTTAACTTGATAGAAGCCAAAGAAACAATAGAGTCCCTATGGCAACCGGCAGAATCAGTGGCAGCAGCTGCAAGAATTGCCTTTGCTGTCAGCTTGATTGTAAGAGGACGTCTTTTGGTCTCCTGTTTATAAGAGTGGAAGATAAAATTTTAGCTGTCTATATTTCTAAACAAGTCGGAAAGTTCACAGAGATGGAAGCCATATCCAACAACATTTAGAAGGCACCATGAATTTAACCCGTAAAAGATTCACAGGGATAACACAGATTTAGCCATTACAAAGAACATAATTTATTGAAGAATGTAAAGCTTCCCATCACCCATGCTTTAATCTGTCATCCTATCAAATGTTCATTCCCTCCGGCAGCCTATTATTTATTTTCCCTTGTTCCCTCATCAACATTGTTTCAAAATAAATAGTAACTTCTACAAGGGACACATGTTGTAGAAATGACCTCGAAATTTGATTTAGAATGAGTCATTCATACCAATATTTTCTTAAAGTTTCTAATTCTATAGGTAGAAACTGTGAAGGATAACTTTGAACAAGAAAAAAAAAATCATGAAAACATTCATAGAAGGATAGTTGAGTATGTCTAATTTCTTGATTCACTCAGCAGAGGAATCATTAGCTGATCCCTGGCAGTTGGGACAGAAAAGATAGAAAAGAAAAAAAGAAGGATGGTTGAGCTGAACCGACCAATAGTAAACTACCCAGGTCATCATCTCAAGGATAGTTAAAGTACCTACATTGATATTTTGTTCAGTCGTTCAAACCATAACCCAGCTTTTGTACCTATGCTGATTGAGAACCTCCCTCCTCAAACAATATCCATGCACAAAATAAATACGAAGTTGATTATACAATCTAATGAAACATATATTACCTGTACAACTTGCACCCCAAAACTAGATTTTGTTTCATAAAAATCATCATTTCCTATTCCTTTTAAGTTTGGTCCACAAATACAGTAACTTCTGTCAGGACTGCAATAAAGAACACAGATTAATTCAATCAGACCATTCTTGCAAGAAAAACAAGTAAACAAAATTGGAAGTCAAATACAATACCTGTAATGATCCCATCGCCGTATCTTTAAATCAGTACCTCCAGTCAATAAATCACCCCCAGGCAAGGGAAGTAATGAACGAATACCAGGAAGACGAGGAGGAGGTTCATTTAGCTCATCAACTCCATACTTGCGATTAGCAGTTCGTCTTAGATCTGATTGAGAACTTGGCTTACTAGAAGGTCTGGCCAAGGCCCAAGGCAGATCAGACATTTCAGCATCGCTGTCATAATTGGTCATCCTTAGGATCTGCGAGAAGATATGTTAATTGTACAAGACAATAATCAGAATATTATAAATATTAAATATTACATATTACATATGATTCAACAAGGTTAAATGTGATTAAACATGGTTATAAGTAATCTGGGTACAGGTTCAAGCAATAAGCCTTATTGAACCATCTCATCATAAATTTAAGTTACACAACAGGCCAAGTACTAGTTATAAAAACAAAAGATGGAAAACTTCATTAGAAAACCATATTTCTCAGGATAACTTGAACTTAGCCAGAATATCTGTTGGTACTCCATTTTGTTCTAGCACATATTGCTTTTATTTCCATAAACAAATAATACACAGTAACCTCATACCTGGTGGCAGCTAGCATTCTCTGCATTCCAAAGAGAAACTTCATTGCAACCAGCAGCCACATAAACAAGGGGCCTAGCAGCTGAAGACACAGAAGCATTTGAAGGGGGCAGAAAAAGGCACATCTTTTCTATAGGACAAGCAAGAGAATACTGCCAAGAATTCACAGGAATAAGAAACCTCAGGTCCCAAAGTGTAATAACCCCCCGGGATGACCCTGATACAAACCAATTACCACAAGGCCCTGATGCCAGCGAAGAAGCATAGCCCTCCTCAGGAGTAGCTTTAAGAGTCCAGGTATTGGAATTGGACCTTGTATCCCACAGATGAATGCCACAGTTCTGGGTGCTATACATGATGGTATAATTATCCACAGGACAATTCAAAAGGTTGAGAATGGCACCTTCCTTGATATCCTTCTTTGTGACATCAGCAATACCAGAATATTTCTCAACAACATTTCCTAGACCTCTAGAGATATGATCAACAGAAAACATATGAATAAATCCATCAGATGCTCCAATTATAACTTGTGCTGAACCTGGAAGCATTGTTGCACACAACACACGGCTTCCCTCCATGTGATAAGTTAGCTTTGACCTGAATGAAATGTCCTTTTCCAGCTTTCTGGAATCCCAAATCTTGACTGTAGAATCATCAGATGCACTCACAAAGAAGCTATGATCAGCAGATATAGCTATGTCATTGACAGCTGAACGGTGCTCCTGGAGGTGTGCAACCAACACCCCATGGGGCCTCCAACCAGAGTCGGGAATGGAAGCTCGAGCAAATGATGGAAATCCAGATAGATCAGTTTGGGCAGTTGCATCTTCCAATGCAACTGAAGTACCTTTAATATTAGCAGATAATCCCACATCTTGAAATGTGTTATTAACATAGGCTGTCTCATTTTCCCTGGCATCTGGTTCATGTACCACTCGATGGAACTGTTTAGAACCATTGCTGATACTATAAGAACCTGAAAAGAGCTTTGGTGCTGGAACTGAATTAGCCAAATTAAATGACTTACTAAGTGGATTAACCCAAGGCATTGCAGATGAACTAACACCCAGAGAATTCATTGGCAGTGGAGGATCAGATGCTGCAGGATGGATTTCCATTCCTCGCCTGTCCACACTGAAGGAGTACAAAGGTATGCCTTCTGATGGCTTTTCATATGTCAAACTGTTCATACCACTAAAATGTGGTGACATAAATCCTGAAAACTGCAACTTCTCTGAGCATTGGGTATCACGATGTACCACAGTATTGCTATCATTATGCATAAAGGCCCCCATATCTCTCAATTTTGCCTCAGCTTTGTCACAATCAGTTATCCCTGGCTGTTGGAAAGCAGTGCCAACTGTTTGTTGAACCCCAGGACCTTGTTGCTTGTCAGTCCAGTTCTCTAATGAATCCAACTCATCAATTCCTTTTTTCAGTAAATCAATTTCCCATAGTTTAGATTGGGAAGAACTATACCATATTTTTCTTTGTCTTTCTAGCATGTCCGAACTCCTGGAGTTCTCCAAGACTTCATAAAAAACCTGTCTTTGGACAGGAGGTTTTAAACATGAAAGCAGAGCCTTCTCAGAAGCAAGAGACACAGGTTGCCTGCGGAGGAAAGGCCGTATAACAGGAACGAGGAAAACATAAGAATCTACTGCACCCAAGTTCTCACTGCTAGCAGCAATGAAAGAGACAACTGATCTCCGCACCCATTCACTAGGATAACACAATAAAGGAAAGGCACGCTCTATCATTTGAAGCAATATCCTCTTCCTGAAGAACCCACTTTTGCATAGAATAGTCATACATTCTACAGCTTTAACAATGACAGCTTCTGTCACATCACTTAAAGCTTGCTCAATGTAAGGTAATAAATATTCTTCTACACTTCTTTGGCCCACAAAAAAGCAAACATAAACTATCTTTTCATAGAACACTGTCCTTAATTGCTCATCCCGATCATTTAAGAAAGCAGGAAGGATAGGTAAGAGAGAGTCATTACTCTGTCTCACACCAAAGAAGCAGCACAGTTTACCAATATCCTGAAGAAGTGCTCTCCTTATATTTGGGGTTTGCTTAGGTCCCATAACAAGTTCTTGGACAACCTCTGCAATGGATTTCCTCAGCTGCAGAAGTTGGGCATCGCCATTTATCCTCTTTATCTTTCCAGAAGTTTGAGTGGATGATGTCAACGGCTTCTGTGGCAAACTCAATTCATCAAGGACACCTGCCTCACTCAAGCTTATTGAGCGTATCAGGAATCCATAAGCAGTCAGTGCCAGCTTAGCTATATTGCTGGCATAGCATATCCTCACACTTTCTTCTGGATCATCAGGAAGCATTGAAAGCATTGGAAGAATATACTCTGGAAATATTTTTGCATCACTGGGAGGAAAATCCCGCACTAAGGGAAGAATGTCACACAAAGTCTCCAAAGCAGCACAACGCACAATTGCTGCTGAATCAGAAAGCATCACAATCACATAAGGGATGACACGCTGCAAACGATCTTCATCATCAATATATAGGGCAGAAGCCTTCAACAAGAGTACGGCTGCCCTCCTCAAGTGAGGCAACTTGACATTGCGTATGCAAGAGCAGAGCAAAGAAGTTATCAAAACCATGCCTTCACATCTCATACTATCCTTTGGTAATGGTAGAAAAGGCATTCCAAACGTATCTGATTGATTATCATACTCAGACATCAATGAATTTAAATCATTCATAGTAATACTTTTCAGAAAGGGATGGTCATTTCCTCGAAATGCATCGGAGATAGTTTGAAGCAGTTTACCAGTTTGCAAATTTTTCAGATTTTCAGGAAAAGTAGAATTATGTGCATTTTCTGCTACATGCGATGGATTATTTTTTTTTTTAGCATCCCTCAGTAGGCTATTAATATCACCTAGAAGTTCATAGGGATCATGGACTAAGCCTTTGCCTATGTCCTCTCTCTTCATCAGTGAATCCTTCATGAAACTCGCACTTTCTTTAGCAACCATCTCTTCCAAAAGTTCAGCAGAATTAACACCTGCATCATCAGATGACTTATTGTTCATCATTTGTTTAAGTATCTCCGGAAAAGCACTTTGGCATAGTAAAACCTACATACATAGATTGATCAAAGCAGTCAGTAAAATAAGTATGTTTTACCGAAAGCATCAAATCATTAATGATATAAAATATTTCAGCAAAGCCATATACCCTCATATCAGAGTGAAGAGGATTCCAGCATCGGTAAAAATCATGCAGAAATGGTGAAAAATAGATTGGGAATACAACTGCAGCATATTCCTTCAGATATCTTTCAGCAGAAAATCGAGACTCTGGTTCTAACTGAATCATGTGTAATATCATCTTACGGATTCCAAGATCTGGTATCTGCATCCCATAGAGAATACAATATTTAAAAATATTAAAAACTGCGTCCTGAACATGGGTGGGGGTTATCCCTACTGATGGGACTACGAGATTACCAAACAAGACTAATGCACACACAAAAAAAAATACTTTTTCAAGATGTTGACTTGGATCATATTGTCCTCTGCGATAAGCAAGAAGTTGAGACAGTTCATATAGTGGCTGCCCCTCAAGGAAAAGTTCAGCAATTACACACCTGAAGATGTAAAAAGATATTTGCAACTTAGAAAATAAAGAACAAAAGCAAAACAAAAAAAGTATTTAAGAACGTGATATAACTACAGCACTGCATCAGTTACTGCTTCAACAAAATATATCCTAGAGAGTTCAGGTTCAACATAATTTATACAAAAATCAAATCAATAGCAGACTACAACATCACTACCTCACCATAAATACAGCAGTATAATGCCTTGCAGATCAATTCTTTTGTCCATCGCTTAGTCAGTTAGTTAAATTACATGCACATAAATATTCCTATTTGCAGCCTGAAATATGGATGGTTTAAGAGACTAAAACACCTTCAAGATTAAGATTATTGCAGAAAAGAATGCTCACCCGACAGCGAATATATCCATATAGGGTTTTAAGGGGGTATCTTGTGCCACCTGCATCTCCCCTCCGTGTTCATAAAATCTCTGACATACCACAGCCCCAAACAAAAAATGAATGAAAGAAAGAGAGGAAGTTAGTAACATTTGAAATAAGAAATACCACAAAAAAAAATAGACATAAAAGAAGGAAAAGAACAAACCTCAGGTGCAAGATAACAGAGTCTTCGTCCACCAGTGTCAAAGAAAAAAGAGAAATCAGAGGGGTCATCATATGGAATGTAAGTGGGTTTGAAAGATGCAAAGTCAGCAAGGTAAAGCCAATTGGTGGACGTAATCAGCACATTCTCACACTTGATATCACCTTGAACAACAACAAAAATGCAAATAATTTATAAAATCAATGCAAAAATGCATTTCAAGGGTTGGATTTCAGTTAAATCAAGACTTACCATGACACACTCCGTTCTCGTGGCATTGTTTTACAGCTACAAGCAACTGCAGCATATTATTACCCGAAACCAATAATTAATTAACACGAGACGATAAAAAAAAATATCCAAAAAAAAAAAAACCATCAGAAAAAAAAAATAAGAATTAGAATACCTGAAAAGCCAACCATTTCTTCTCAATGAGACTAAGAAAAGGGCGCGTGCTTAACCTATCATGCAGATTATGGAAGAAATACTGCCTCAAAAGGTATGCTGCTTTATCTGTTTCTTGCCAAAACTGAAAGACGAGACTCACTGTCAGTTTTCTCAAATGAATTTATTAAATAGTGTTCCGGTAGCCACAAAGTCCGACATCAACTAGGATACGGGAACAAATATGAAAATGAAAGATGAATTAAAGATAAAAATGAAGGAATCAAATATGGACCTGAAAGGGCCAGACGTGAGGGTGATCGATGGAGGTGAAGATGTGTTTGATCTGAGAGAGACGGCGGTCGTAGTCGGAGAGATCGAGGAAATCGCCGCGCTTGAAATAGACCTTGACGAGGACCAAACCCTCGTCGTGTTTGCACTGAATCGACTTGAAGAAGCGCCCGCGACCTAAAACCTCCTTCAGAACCAGATTGTACGTCGACGGCAGCTCGTGCAGGTAGTACTCCGACGCCGATACTTGCGTCGTGCGCGCGATTTTGTTCCCCATCGAACCGCACCGCTTTCACTCCAAACTTACCATTCTTATTCTCATTCTCAGCTCTCTAAATAAATACGTTTCGGATTATTATTGGGACTGTTTGTTTGTTTCGCAACGCTCTTTGGTCGGAATCAGATCATTCTTCTCGATAACCGCACCGGTACCCTCATTTGGAGTGCAACCAAGTAAATTTATGTTTCATTGTTTTGGCAGTGGTTTGAATATGTTTTTATCATTTTTATCAATGTAAGTTCATTTATCTGATTTTAGTTTATGTAAATTTCGGTTTTTTTTTAATTTTGTGTTTTTTTTTTTTGGAAATTTTGCTTATTTTTCTTATTTTTAATCTTTTTAAATTTGTATTTTTTTTCAAATTTTAATTCATGTAAGTACAAATTTATGAAAATTATAAATGACTAAATTAAAATCTTAAAGGAACTAAATTTAAAAAAACATAAATTTATGAAAACTAAAAATTAATAAAAAGCCCAGCAAATTTAGAAAAATGTTAACTTTTAAGAATTAAAATTAAAAAAATAAACTACATAAACCAAAAATAAAAAGATATACTTACAACAGAAAAAAAAAGGTATTTAAGCCTTTAGTATTTTAGTTTTAAAATCAATTAGTAATAAAATTTAGTCTATATTTTTTTATTCAACAGCAAAGCTATTTAAAAATATTTTAACTCAAAATTAATTATAATACTAATTTGATAAATAACTGATATTAGTACTAAGGCTATGGTGAATTAACAAAACTAGATGAAGAAGAAGCTAAAAACAAAATAATTTTAAAACAATTCATTTCTTCATTGGATATATATATATATATATATTATGATCGGTAAAATATTTTAGTTAATTTTTAACTTTTTTTATTTGTTGAAAGTTCATTTATTTGTTCGGTAAATAATTTTTTTTAGTAGTTTCTAACATTTTTTAAACTCTATTTTAAGTAGTTTTTTTTTAAAATGTTAGCTTCTAATTTTTTTTATATTTTTTTTCATTTTTATCATTAATATATTTATCAAATTATTGTTTACCTTTTAAAATAAATCATGATTTTATTATTTTTTAATCATTTTACAATTTTTAACTATTTTATCGATTAAATTATCGAACACTTAATATTAAAATATAAAACATGTTAAAACCATCCTATAAAATTATTGAACCACTTAATTTTCTTTTTTTGGCCTCCTTAGGCTCATTCTATCATGCACCGAGGCACCCTAAAATATCAAAACATTATTAATCAGATTTTAAATTACAATCATGATTTTCATAAAATCCTTGATATTAAGGAAAATTGCGGTCAAATTAACTATTTTTCTTAAAGGATGTAAATTAATTACAAAAGTCTTATAATTAGAAACAGAAAAAAGAAGTAACATGTTATAACTCTAAAAACCAAATCTAAGGACAACAAAGATGAAGCTCCACCATGTGAGGACAAAGCACATGTTGATCTTCTACGGTTGCAGGGTTTCAAAATCACGATTATACTTTGCGAGCATGTTCGCCATCTAGGTCACCATTACCAAGCATGACTAATGGTGATTGGAAATAGTTTAGATAGAACCAAAAAAAAGTGATTGAGGAACCAAATGTAAACATTCAATCTGGCAGCAAACACTATTGAAAGTAGAGCACATTTTAAAGGAAATAAAATGGTAGAAAAAATAATAAATGCTATAAAATCTGGAATGAATCAAATATATAGATAAACCAAAGCAAAACCTCTCAAATATAATATATGATTCTTCCTTCCCTTTTTAATTGCCAAAGTTACTTCCAGGAAATAGAAGCTACCCATGCTTTGGCCATACAGGTTAAATAGTTTACTCAATAATGCGTTTAAACCAAACTTCAATTCTTTAATATACTATGTTTTGACACAAGAAAAGTGAAACAAGAAAGCACTACACTAAGGCATAGCAATGGTCAAACTGAAGTTTTTGTTGTTGTGTCTATAAATATGACAAAAAGTCAATGAACTACTATCAAGGGAATTTTGTAATATGCACAAGATACATTAAATTGTTTATATCCCAGTTTATTTTTTATACATAATATAAAATTTTACACCGTTAATCAATTAAATAATCATTAAAAAATTATTGTAAAAATCAACAATTTTTTTCACATGACAAATTATGATTAAACAATATAAAAGAAGTTAGCACTTTATCCACTGTTCAATAAAAAGCATCGATTCAATACATTGTTTCACAATTCCGTTCCTAACATCCAGAGTTCAAAAACTAGTGTTTCCTTTTGCTTGATAATTAATTAACGCTTTTTTTTTTTAGAAGATCTAATTAGTGCTTTTACATCCAACGTAAATAGACAATGATATTTGATAATCAGGTACTACATCCGCTAATTTCTATATTTGGCATGACATTGGCTGCTAATATTTTGTTTGTATCACTTGATGCTTTGTTTGATTTAGGGAATTTTTTTTTTTTTAGGAAATGGAATAGAGAAGAAATAATAAAAAACGTGGGATCGACATTTAAATTAAAAAAAAAATCTTAAAATTCTAAACAACCAAACACATGCACACTTCACTTCTACAACAAGGGTTAGTCTTTTAAAATTCTTACCACTTAAAGTAATAATACCATCAACAAAATCATTGGTCGACAATCATTGGTCGACCTAGGGATAAGAGAGTTTGGATAATTTGTTTTAATCTTGTTGCCGATTTTGTAATAATAACACCATCAACTTCATCAGTAAACAATGTCAAGTATCATAAAGTTCAAGTTTAGTATTATTTAGTTTCTATCTCAATGGATTTTTGTTTTTCTACATTGTGCAACAAAAACTAAGGGCACATTTTATTACTCTTTTTCAGAAAATATTTAGTTTTTAAAATTAAAAAACCTGTTTGAGAAATGAGTATTTCATTCTCTTACAACTCACTTCCACATTTCCACCTCATTTTTCTCTATCTTTTTCTACCTTCTTCACATCACATCATTTATCATTTTCTCTCCACTTTTTCATTTTCTATCTATCTCTGTCCTCCCTCCACCGAAAATGGGATGTTTATAATTTTCTAAAAGAAAATTTAGTTTTAAAAACATCTACCTGTTTTTGTTTTCAAAACACTTGCAAACAATTATCAAAGCTTAATCAATTTTAAAATAGAAACTGACAGTTGAACAGTAGAAAATAGTTTTACAAAACAGTTTTTTCTAATAAAAAAAAAAACAAACAGTCCCCAAGTTTTACAAAAAAAAATTTCAGGAGGTGAAAAGGAGGGGGAGGGTTGAGCAAAATTGAAGGGGCTAATATACAAAGAATCAGTAGAAATTCATCAACAGTGGCCAATGGCAATTTTTCTGCCTTGTAATTAATTGCCCAAACAGTAGCATATGCATTTCCCAAAACTAGATCATCAATTAAACTCACGCATCTGCCAGTTTTAAGCGGGGAACAATATTCATTGATTGGAGTTCCTGAAAATTGAGAATCAAAACAAATTGATAAAAAAAAAAGGCAGATAAAATCAACAAAACAAAATAAATATTGTATTGTTATGTCTGCAAGAAACTAAAAAAGAAAAAATAGATGTTAAGACATACAAAGCATTGTGGGGAGGTTCTGATATCAAGTGGGAATTCCTGCCAGCAACCAATAGGGCTGGAGGTTTACTATGCATCTGGAGTGTGAAGGCTTTTATATTAGAAAACAAGGTGTTAGGGGGTGGATTTATATATCTGGAAGGGTTGTGGGTTGCTGATGGCACTAAAGCTACAATTGTGAATTTATACTCACCTTGTGCGGTTTCTTTGAAAAGAAAATTAAGGGAAGATATAAGGCAGTTGAGACATACAAACATGGGGGGTTTATGGTGTATAATAGGTGACTTCAACAACATTAGAAGACATCAGGAAAGAATGGGGATTTGTTAGAGATATCAAGATGAAGGCATTGTCAAGGATTTTAATGACTGGATAGCAGAGTTAGAGGTTGTTGATGTGCCTTGCATTGGGCGCAAATTTACGTGGTACAGACCAAATGGGACCACCAAAAGCCTTGAATGGACTGCCAAATGGCAGGTACTTCTCTGTTTATTTTGGATCGTAATTTCTCCGATCATTGTCCTATTTTGCTGAGATCTTCTTCGGCTGATTGGGGCCTGAAGCCATTTCGGGTTTTGGACTGCTGGCTCCATGACATATCATTCAGGAAGCTAGTGTGTGATGGCTGGAATTCTAATCTGATTAGTGGATTGGGGGGTTTCGTTTTAAATGAAAAGCTCAAGGGTCTGAAACACAAGCTTAAGTTCTTGAATAAATCACAATTTGGAGACTTGCGGCAGAAAGTTAAAAAATTAGAGGTGGAACTCAACAAGTTAGAAACAAAAGGTGATGATAGGCACTTGAATGATGATGAGATACAGAGAGAAAACAGTTACAAGAGGATTTATGGGCTGCAGTCCAGTCAAACACTTCAATCCTAAGACAAAAAACTAGGTCTAAATGGATCAAGGAGGGGGACTGCAATTCTAAATTCTTCCATTTGACTGTAAATTGGAAGCGCAGTAATAACATGATCAGAGGGGTGATGGCTGATGGGCGTTGGATAGATGAGCCAAACAGAGTTAAAGAAGAAATCAGATTATTCTTCAACAGGAAATTTGATGAGCCGGTTTGGAAGAGACCTAACTTAGATGGTACTAATTTCAAGTCCATTGATCAGCAGCACAAGGACATCCTGGTGGCTTGTTTTGATGGAATTGAGGTGAGGGAAGCAGTGTGGGCTTGTGGCAGCGAAAAGAGCCCTAGGCTGGATGGATTTAATTTCAAATTCATCAAAGAATTCTGGGGGGTCATCAAAGCTGATTTTCTTCGTTTCATGGATGAATTTTATGTAAACGGTATAGTCTCCAAGGGTGGCAATGCATCTTTTCTAGCTCTAATTCCTAAGGTTCATGATCCACAGGGCTTGAATGATTTTAGGCCTATTTCACTAGTAGGCTGTGTTTATAAGATACTGGCCAAGGTATTAGCTGCAAGGTTGAAAAAGGTGCTGCCTTTTATCATTGACCACCGACAATCAGCTTTTATCCAGGGGCGGGATTTGTTGCATAGCGTGCTCATAGCAAACGAGGTGGTTGACGAGGCAAAAAGGAACAATAGAAGCTGCCTTGTTTACAAAGTTGATTATGAAAAGGCATATGACTCAGTTAGTTGGGAATTTTTGTTATACATGATGAAGCAGATGGGTTTTTGTTCTAGATGGATTATGTGGATTGAAGGGTGCTTAAAATCTGCTTCTATATCTGTTTTGGTTAATGGAAGTCCTGCAGTTGAGTTCACACCACAAAGGGGTCTTTAGACAAGGTGACCCTCTCGCCCCACTCTTGTTCAATATTGTGGCAAAAGGCCTCACCGGAATGATGAGAGAAGCTCAACTAAAGAATACGTTTAATGGCTATAAGGTGGGGAAGAAAAGTGTTGATATCAGCATCTTGCAATATGCTAATGATACCATTTTCTTTGGAGCAGCCTCGACGAAAAACGTTAAAGCCATTAAGGTGATGCTGAGGAGCTTTGAATTGGTATCGAGGTTGAAAATAAATTTTGCTAAGAGTAGATTTGGGGTGTTCGGTATGGATGAGCAATGGACTAACAATGCTGCCTCTTACCTAAACTGTAGACGGCTGTCGCCAGCATTTTCATATCTGGGTTTTCCTATTGGAGCGAATCCAAGATGTATTGAGACATAGGATTCCTTAATCAAGAAATATGAGCGAAAATTAGCTAAGTGGAAACAAAAATATCTCTCATTTGGGGGAAGGATGACCTTGATAAAGTCAATCCTGAACTCGATCCCCATATTTCTTTTTTCCTTTTTTTAGGGTTCCGAAGAAGGTGATAACTTGCCTTGACCGAATTCAGAGGAGGTTTTTGTGGGGTGGAATTGTTGATCAAAAAAAGATTGCCTGGGTAAGATGGAATTTGATTTGCCAACCAAAGGAGCTTGGGGGATTGGGAATTAAAGATTTAACCATGCTTTACTCGGGAAATGGTACTGGAACATGTTCCACAAGCAGGATGATTTGTGGACACAAGTTCTAGATTCAAAATATGGAGGCTGGAGGAGCTTGATAGGGCCTAGAAGATCTGGCAGCGAATCCATTTGGTGGAGGGATATCAGCTTATTATGTAATTCCAATGATGAGGGGCAATGGCTTAGAAGTGGGATAAGATGGAAAGTGGGATGTGGTTCCAAGGTACTGTTTTTGGAGGATGGATGGAAAAATGATGGGGTGACTTTGATGGAGAGGTATCCAAGATTGTATCAGCTTTCTCATCAACTACAACAATATATCCACCATATGGGTATAATAACACAATCTGGATGGGAGTGGCAGCTTAGGTGGAGAAGACATTTTATGGAGGGGGAGGTTGAATCAGCTGTAAATTTTATGGAGGATATTCAAGACTTGGTTCTACAATTACAGCAACAATATACTTGGACTTGGGTGGCTGATTTGAGTGGAACATACACAGTGGGGAGTGCTTACAGTTTTATTCACAACGAAGTGAATAGTCTATATCAAGATGATATGTTCAAGGACCTGTGGAAGCTAAAAATACCTAATAAAGCATTATGTTTCGCGTGGAGATTGTGCAGGGACAGATTGCCATCTAAGGTGAACTTGAGTAGAAGAAATGTGGAACTCAACAACACTCTTTGCCCTTTCTGCAGGAATAATGATGAGGATGCGACCCATTTATTCTTCAGCTGTGATAGAATTATGCCGCTTTGGTAGGAATCTATGTCGTGGATAAATATAGTACGTGTATCGTCCGTAACCCCGAAAGAACACTTCACTCAACACTCGTTCTACTGCTACATTGGATTCAGATTGATGAGATGGCAGATTTGGTGGGTAGCTTTGACCTAGACCATTTGGTGTCATAGGAACAAAATCATTTTCCAAAATGAGAGTTTCAATAGGCATAAATTGATGGACGATGCGCTATTTATATGCTGGTCTTGGCTAAAAAATTTGGAGGATGGTTTTAATTTTCCTTTCCATTTCTGGTCTACCAATTTGGGGGAGGCTTTTGTAATCCGGGGGGGGAGGGCTTAAGATGTATTTTATTCCGTTCGTTGACCTAGTCTTAAGTCAGAACTCAGTTGGCTTTTTTCATGCTTTAAGCCAGCTAGGTTCTACTTTTGTTCTTGCTAGGATGTATGCTATGCAGTACTTCTTGTACTGTATCTTTATCTATATATCTATATATATATATATATATATATATTATCTTTGCTGATCAAAAAAATAAAAATAAATATTGCATGGCATAAACAAGTTTTGTAAATGTCCAGACAACACTGACAACTAAAACAAAGATTTCCTGCGGTACTATTAAGATGTATTATTCTAAAATAGGTTATAGGATTGCTCATAATTGATTCAATAATACATATACAAGATTTCCTACGGTAAATATCTAAGATATTCTAACACAATACCTGAATCATGAGTTTACATGCATATGGCAGCTTCATGGTAGAAATATTGTCTCCATTCTTACAAGATGAACAAATACCAGTTTTCAGCTTATGGTTGTAATATCCCAACAACCCACATGATGTACATACCTGTGTAAAAAGGAAACTATCATCGGTCACTTTGATTTTAAAGAAGATAATAAAGCAGCAATCAAATTGAAGTAAATTGCCACTTTTTAAGAGAGAGAAGATCCAATCTGTAGACATTAAGACTAGTTTTGTCAAATTCAAATGATTAATCAGCGCATTTTTCACCAAATCTTTGAGAGATCCTTGGATTAATTATCTTCATAACAAGTTTGGCTCATATGATTATGACCTACATGCGATGGTGAGTGCTAGAAACATGTATGACTATGTCTAGCTTTAGTATATCCTGTAAATACAGTTATTGGGAATATTTTATTATATTGAACGAAAGCTTTATTCCACTAGGTTAGGTCAGCTAGGTGGATCACACGATGCCACTAACTAGGCACAGTTAAAGACCAAATCCACAAGAGATATTATTCACCACAAACCCCTTCTTAACAATTTCCTCCAACGTCCTTCTCGATCTGCCTCTTCCCCTTTTCACAGGACTAAAAAGTAAAAACCATGTAATTTACATTCTTCATTGGTGCTTCTGTTGGCCTTCTTAGTACATGTCCAAACCACCTTAGCCAATTTTCTAACATCTTTTCTTCAATCGGTGCCACACCAATATCTCCCTGTAAACAATCAATTTTGCCTCCTGTCCTTTCCTATGTGACTTCACCTCCATCTTAACATTATCATTTCTTCTATTCTCACCTTTTTCTCATGTTGTCCAAAACCAATGACTTGAAACCTACCTCCTCCTCAATATCTCCATCTCTTTCCTTCCTGATCCCACGCCAAAGAGCATTGTCTCCACCTCTACGAAATGGTAATCTATAATGAAACCAATAATACAAGAGGCCTTTCAAATTTGGATGAAAAGCTTAGCAGAGTGCATTTTCAGATTGTTACATTAAAGAATTACAAGCAAGAACCACAGTCTAATCCTTCAAGAAGGCCCCGTTTTCAGCACTGAAACAGAGTTCAAATGTTGCGCACGAGCTTTGATTCTCATTTAATTTAAACAGAAAACATGGGCTTTCAGTTTTAATTATTATTTATTAACCTTTTCTGTCAAATCCTTATTCATGGGAAGTGCTTAGTGACACCATATGCAAAAAAGAGGAAGAACATATGGAACCCAGTTGTCTGCAATTCTTCTGTTAATATTGTAAACCATTCAATAATGGGTTTTTTGAAATCAAACTAGGACACTGTTGAAAAGCAATGAAGAATGCAGACGTGTGGTATTAACATAAAAGTCCAGATTATTACCTGAACTTCAAAAGGATCACTAGACAACATGAGTCGCTCATAAATTAACATACTAGCACCATATGCAATCAAGCAATCACGTTCCATTTCTCCAACACGAAGACCTGAAAATAATAAGAAAAAGATTGATGTGAAGCAATGCATACAATAACTAATAAATATATAAAATACAATGTAGATTAAAGCCACAAGATAGAATTTTAATCACAAAATTGTTTAAATCTGGAAATGAACAGAATAGCAGAAAATAAAAATTAAGTTTAACGAAAAACCATTCTCGTAAGGCAGGAGAACAGGAGCAGTGATCTCAGTAACAATTTTCAATAACATGTAATATATTCTAAAACTCATCAATAAAGTATAAATTAAAAACCTCCATTTCTAGCTCTCCCTTCTGTTGGCTGTCTAGTTAACATGACACGAGGGCCACTACCACGAGCATGCATCTTATCAAGCACCTGATCAACACCACACCACAGCTTTTACGTGTGAACTTATATACAGGCAAGTTATAACTGATAAAAGAAAAAATATTACTTTCCCAAGCAATTCTATAGGTTAAATTAAAAATCAGGTCCATATAATTGACACTTTCAATTTAGTCCCACATGCATGAAAAAATATAACAAATCAATCCCTACTGTTATAACAATGTTGGGAAAATGTTGCCTTGTCTAAAACTTTTCCTGTTGTGGTATTTGAGTCCTCGCATGTGGAGGGTCCATCCACTTCACGAAGGCAAACAGTAGAGATTGACTCGTTTGCATGTATCATGTAGGAACCAAAATGTAAGTTTCTTGGTGCAAAGACCAAACTGAAAAATGGTGTCAAGTGTAGGGTAGGGACACATTTTTAATTTAACCTATTGTCATCTTAACAACCAAAAACAAAAATAGCAATATTCTACCATACTAATTCACACTAGGAATAGAATTGTTTAAAAATAATTGTACCTGAATATTTAGATAGTATTGAATTTGAGATATTGTGGGAAATATTTGGTATAATTAGGGAAATATTATCCATTTATGTAATTAGGGAAATTCTGCTCTTTTTCCTTTAATTACTATAGGTAGATTGTTTCTAATCCTTGATTTAATCCCTAAATTTATGGGATTGATTCTCGGTATTGTATGTAAATATGGTACTTTTATAATGGAATAAACATCATTCTTTAATTTCGACATGGTATCAAAGTGATATCATCCTCCATCTGTGGGTTACACTTTTGTTGTTACGTTCCTAAAAATATGGAACAATATGTTTTCATCTCTAGTTTGCTCTATGACACTTACTGTGTCCCATGAACTTTTGGTTATGCCCTTTGTTTTTGGCTTTGCTTTGTTAGTTTGGCCGTTGTACTTGGTTTGTTGCTCCCCTCTTCTTGTTTGGCAGCTGCACTTGGTTTGTTGTGCCCTTCTTCTTTGGTTGAAATTCATGTGAGTCCCATTAGTTTGGAAATGGGACCAAAATGGTGAATGATACAAATATTTTTAGAGGAAATCACATGAATTTCATCCAATAGAAGAGGATTTGTTGGAAAGATGCTGTTATATATTGTATTGCTAGCATTTTTCTTGGTATAATTAGGGAAATATGCCCATCTATGAAATTAGGGAAATTAAGCTCCCTTTCCATTATTACTATAAGGTAGATTGATTCTAAATCCTTAAATTTATGAGAGAAATTATCTCAGCCTTGTATATAGATATGGTGAGGTTATCACGAAATTAACATCATTATTTTCATTTCAACAGATAGTGAAAAAAGTAGAACTAACTTCATGCTTTAATGAAACAAGCCGGTAAGTTCATTGATTCCTAAATGGTCAAAGGAGAACTACATAGTAATATAGAGAAATAGACTAAACACATATCTTGAGTGTTTATGGGATTCCCACCACCCTCATCTGCAAACTGGAACATGGTATAGTGGTATTGTGGTTGGTACTTAAGAGCAAATATTTTCTGAAAGGAGTTCACTAACCATATGCTTTAATTTCTGGTAGTAAATTGGACCCATGAAAATATATGCTTGCAGAGGGCAACCCGTAATACCTGAAAAAGAAAAAGCAAATTAGCACATCTCTTAGATTGATAAATAGAAAAAGGTAACTACGATTGCTTGTATATAACATAAGTATCTATTTTCAATGCAAAACAAGAGAACTGAAACAAGCAATAAGTGACAGATCTAGCAGTAAAGAGGTATCCTTGAGAACAAGGCATTTCCCTTCAGCTATACACACCAAATAACCACAAAAAGTATGTACTAGAATAAAGACCTCCCGTCCTTATTCTTGTCAAAATCTATATTTTTTATTTTTTATTTTTTTTTATCAGCAAAGATACTATATATATTAGATAAAAAGACAGTACAAGAAGTACTCTATAGCATACACCCTAGCAAGAACAAAAGTAGAACCAAGGTGGCTTAAAACATGAAAATCATGGAGGAAGCCAACTGAGTTCTGACTTAAGACTAGGGAAACAAAAAGAAAAAAAACATCTTAGGCCCTCCCCTGAAAATCAAAACAGTCCTTCATGTTACTAGAAACTAAAACAAAAATGAAAAGGAATATCAAATCCTAACTCCAAATTTTTGAGCCAGGACCACCAGAAAAAAATAGAATCATCCAACAGCTTCTGGCCATTAAAAACTTCATTGTGGAAGACAATCCTATTCCTATGGTGCCAAATACTCCAGGTCAGAGCTGTCCACCACATTTGCCATCTGTGCAATCTGATTCCTTTCAAAATCTATATATAACATAGTCAAATTCCTTATCATAAATAACTGCGAAGTATATTGCTCTAAGAAATTAATTGTTCATATTTTATGTGCAATTTCAAACTCTCACCCCAAGCAATGCCAAAAGTCCAATTCATAATTGTTAGATTATATGTAGTTTTTATATTATTGTATATTGTCTTCTATACCTACTGTAGTCATCTGTCATAGAGAGATAGCTTGTATTTTAACTCTTATACTTCAGCTGTGTGTGAGACACTCGAGTATGATTATCAAATTAGTCTCAACTTGGTACCAGAGTGGGTGGATCCTGCTCTGCCTGTGTCCACTGCTGTTCAGTGAACATCATCGTCGTCGTTGTCACCGTCGCCATCCACCACCTCCGGCCGCTATGATATTTTCCAGCGATCACTGGATCTGGTGCGCCTCACCAAGCACGACCCAGCTCAGAAGGTTTTGAGGTCCAAAACTTCACTACACACCCTCAAGTGCCACCATTATCTGCGTCTCCGCCAGACGCGTGCTGTACGCACGCCGGTATCTGGTCACCGGAACTCAGGCGCAACACCACGATTAGGTTCGTCGACCTCTTCCAGTCCTGGTTCAGTCGTTAGTTCGTCGTTTTCAAGTCCTCTTGTTGCTGTTCGGATGCATTAGGCAACACGCTTGTCCTCTTTCGTCCTGGTTCAGTCATCATCTTGTCCTCCTGCTGCTGTTTGGATAGATCCTTTGTACACAATGAGTAGAAGAGACCGTACTGAATGCAAATTTTGCAAGAGAACAGGACATACCTGGAAAACATGCTTCAATTTATTTGGTTTCCCTAACAAGACAGCATCCAAATTCAAGAGAGTTGAAGCTAAATTCTCTGATGAAGAGTATCAGGAATATCTAAGGTTAAAAGCCAGTAGACAAGCTGAACCTCATTTAACCGCTAGTATTTCAACAGCTTGCATTTCTCAATCTATGGACATTCAAGGTCCATGGATGATTGACTCAGGTGCTTCTGATCATATTTCTAGTAATGCACATCCTTATTTACCTCCATGTCTTCCCAAAAGTTTCCTCATCTTATAACCTTTGCAAATGGATCCAATGTGGCTTCTAAAGGAATTGGTCAAATCTCTATCTCCTTCCTTAATCTTAAAATCAGTCCTTTTTGTTCCTAATTGTCCTTTTAATTTCTCTAAGTCAATTAACCAAGTCTCTAAATTGTTTTGTAACATTCTGTGATGATTCCTTTATCATACAGGAACATGGCACGGGTTGTACAATTGGAGTAAGATGTGAGTCAAGACGACTCTACTATCTGGAAACAAGTTCTTCTTTGTCTATGTTGCTTCTCCATCTCCTAAACTTCTTCATGATTGCTTAGGTCATCCGAATTTGTCAAAGTTAACGTAAATGGTTCCTGGTCTTAGTAAATTACAAGTGTTAGAGTGTGAATCATGTCAATTAGGTAAACATACAAGGTCTTTCCAAAACAAACTGAACCAAGATGTACCACCCATTTTTATATCATTCATTCAGACATTTGGGGTCCTAGTCGTGTTACATCTTTTGGGTTTAAATATTTTGTTACATTCATTGATGAATACTCTCGTTGTACTTGGGTATATTTCATGAAAGATTGATCTGAACTTTTGTCTATTTTTATATTTTTCTTCAATTAAATCAAGAATCAGTTTGGCAAAGTCATTAAAATTCTTGAAGTGACAATGATAAAGAATATTTTTCTTCTACGCTTTCTTCCTTTTTATCCTCACAGGGCATCTTAAATCAACCCACTTGTCCTCACACACCACAACAAAATGGAATAGCAGAAAGGAAGAATAGACGTTTGGTTGAGACAGCACGCACCTTATTGTTTAATACAAATGTCCTGTTCACCATTGGGGTGATGTTGTTCTCACTACTAGTTTTTTAATAAATAAAATGCCCTCTTCAACACTTGATAATAAAATTCCTATTTCCATTATCTATCCAGGTGAACCCTTATATCATGTTCCTCCTCGTGTCTTTGGTTGCACTTGTTTTGTCCATTATGTTTTCCTAGGTCTTGACAACCACTCTACAAGGCCAATCAAATGTGTTTTTCTTGGGTACTCTTGTGTCTTCAGAAATGGTATCGGTGTTATTCTCCAGAAACTAGGAGGTACTATATGTCTGTTGATGTTACATTCCTTGAAGAAACTCCTTTCTTCTCATCTTCCAAGCAAGATATCAACTCAATACAACAGGTCTTACCTATCCCAACCTTCAGCCCAATGATATTCTCTATCTGTGAGAACTCCAACCAAGAGGAAAATCAGTCTCACCCTCCAACCAATAGTCTAATCAAGTTATCTTCACCACCTCCTATGATATCCCAACAAAAGACACAAGGAACTAGTCCAACATTACAAGAGTCTTCAGGTTCATGTCCTTCTCCATTGGCTTCCCTTATGACGGATCCTTCGTCTTCATCATCACCTCCTCCTGATGATGACTCACGCTGGCCCATTGTTCTTGGGAAAGGTATTTAGTCTACTCAAAATTCTCATCTTATTTATTTGACTTATCATTGTTTATCTTCTTTATATTTCTCTTTTGTTTCCTCTTTATCTTCTACTATTCTCAAAAATGTTCATGAAGCACTTGATCATCCTGGATTGTGACAAGGCATGATTGTTGAAATCCAGGCTCTTGAACACAATAGTACTTAGGAGTTGGTTCCTCTTCCTCTTGAGAAGAAGGCGGTTGATTGTAGATGATATGCCATTAAAGTTGTCCCTAATGGTGAAGTTGATTGTCTTAAGGCCTGATTAGTGGCCAAAGGTTATACCTAAATATATGGTCTTGACTATGGTGATACTTTTTCTTTGGTGGCCAAAATCACTACTATTCGGCCCTTCTTTGCCATGGCTGCTATTGATCATTGGTCCCTACATCAGCTGTATATAAAAATGCATTCCTTCAAGGTGAGCTTGATGAGGAGATTTACATGGAGCAACCTCCTGGGTTTGTTGCTCAAGGGGAATCTAGTCTAGTTTGTAAGCTACGACAGTCCTTCTATGGGCTCAAACAATCTCCACGGGCTTGGTTTGGTAAATTCAGTTATGTTGTTCAGAGTTTTGGGCTAAAACAAAGTGAGGCAGATCATTCGGTTTTTTATTGCCATACATCTTTTGGGAAATGTGTCTATCTTGTTTATGTGGATGACATAGTTATCACAAGAAATGATAGTGTTAAGTTTTCTCAACTGAAAGAGTTCTTGTCCAGTCATTTTCATACCAAAGATCTTGGAAGTCTTAAACAATTCCTTGGCATTGAAGTAGCACAACCTAATGAAGACATTGTAGTCTCCCAAAGGAAGTATGCTCTTGATATTTTAGAAGAAACAGACATGACTAGTTGTAGACCCGTTGATAGTCCTATGGATCCGAATCAAAAGTTAATGACAAACCAAGGTGAGCCATACTCAGCTCCAGAAAGGTATAGAAGACTGGTTGGAAAGCTTATTTACCTTACAATTACAAGACCTAATATCTCTTTTGTTGTTGGTGTGGTTAGTCAATTTATGCAGGCTCCTCATGTTGATCACTGGAAGGCTGTGATTTGCATTCTCGGCACACTAAAAAGGCTCCAGGACAAGAATTGTTATATGAGGACAAAGGAAATACCCAAACTCTAGGTATTGTAATGATGATTGGGCTGGATGCCCCATAGACATAAGGTCCACTACTGGATATTGTGTATCCATTGGAGGCAATATTATCTCTTGGAAGAGAAAAAACAAAACACCATTGCTCGGTCAAGTGCAGAAGCATAATGTAGAGTTATGGCCACAACCACTTGAGTTAGTTTGGATCAAACAACTTCTTCAAGAGTTTAAGTTTTGCGAAGTTAAACAAATGAAGTTGTATTGTGACAGCTAGGCAGCTCTTCAAATTGCTTCCAATCCAGTATTTCATGAAAGGACCAAATATATAGAGATTGACTGCCACTTTGTTAGGGAGAAACTGTTGCCCAAAGAGATTAGTACTGAATTTGTCAGCTCCAATGATCAACTTGCAGATATTTTGACCAAATCTTTGAGAGGACCTCAGATCCAGTTCATATGTTCCAAGCTTGGAGCATACAATCTATATGCTCCAGCTTGAGATTAGTTTTTATATTATTGTATATTGTGTCTTACCTACTGTAGTCATCTGTCATCGAGAAACAACTTGTATTTTAACTCTTAATATATAAATATACTTCAGATGTGTGAGTGTGTGAGACACTCACGTATTATTATCAAATATTAGTCTCAACTATAATCATTGTACATTCAACTACTTATATAAAATATACCTTGACGGATTTGGCCATATATTACAAACAAATCCCAATAATAACACGAACTTCTCGATTCCCAAAAATTTTACAAAGTCTCCACAACCTAAAATGATAACTAAGAAAATAAAAACCTGAATAAATGAAATCTTTCCCACTGTAGTTGAAGCCTTTACTCACAAGAGTTTCACTGCAAGAGCATGAAAACTATTTGAATACAAATATGGATAAATCATGGAATGAATATCATAAAAGGCTGATAAAAAAAAATGTCATACAAGATACCTTATGGTTTCAACCTTGTCAGCATGACCACTTCTCTCCCCAAAAGCACTGCCGTAATGAAACCTACCACATGAAACACCTGCTTTCCCTCCGAGAAGCTCTATCATCTTTCCAACGGTCATTCGACTGATACCATTAACAAAAATATGTTCCCATATAGGAACTTATTATATTATATATTTTTGTAGGCAATAGGCCTATGAGAGAAATCATAACTTTAGTTGACTAATGGTCTGACCTGTTCTATAGGCTATCAAATCTAGACAAGTATTCCGACAATAGCCTTACATTCCATAAAGGTCACAATTTTATTTATATGATGGAAGATAACAATAATTTTTAAGTTCAGAATTCAGATCGGATTGGTTATTTACAGCAATTTGAGTTTATTATTTGCTTATAAGAAATTTGTGGACTCAAAATATATTAACTGTTGTGTTGCATCATTAGCTGACAATTTGTTTCCTTTTATTTTGCACAGATTTGTTTCCCTAATTCCTTGCAATTGGTACAGATATTTTAAATTTGCCTGCAACTGTTGTACCATGACTTATTATAAATAATATTCACTTTCTAATTTTCCAAGTCATCCACAAATGCAATTTTTTCCCGATAGGGAAGGTGGAAAGTGTTGACCATGTAGTAAAGCTATTCAGCTATGGAGTAGCCTTAGAACTTTGGGTTAGAATCATGTATTGAGGGAACAGAGAAGAATCCAAAATTATCACAAATAAATTGTTTTAGTTATTTAACCAAAGTAAAGAGGTTCCCTGGATAGGTAGGTTCCCCACCTATATCATGAGGACAAATGACACGTAAATGAGTTATATTACCTTGGGAAACCATGAGGATTCATAATCAGATCAGGACAAATGCCTTTCTCAGAAAATGGAAAGTCTTCTTGCGGGACAATAGTTCCACAAACACCTTTTTGCCCATGCCTGCTGCTAAACTTATCACCAAGCTTATGCAACAAATTCAGACTAGAAATTAATACACTGCTTCAAACCAATAGCACTAACTCATAATAACCCAAAAAGACTTTACCTCAGGCCTACGAGTGTGACGAATTAGAAATTTGATACACATGTTATTATCCTTATCAGAGCATAGAACCACCCTATCAACTACTTCTCCTCCATTACCCTTGAATGATTGTGCATTGGACCGATATGCACTGTTTAAAAGGAAAACATTAGAAAAAATGTGAACCAGCATATATTCAACAATAACCTTCCTACATTTAAACCAAAATTAAAAAAATACAAACCTATCGGGCAAATTTGCTGCCGATCCTGTTTTTGGAGTACGTGTATCAATCGGTGATTGTTTATTGATATAGATGTCATATGGCCTAAGAATTTCCCCTGGAGCAGCAATACCATCATCATCAAGTATCTACAGGAAGCAAGAAAACATCCAATGGCATAAGAAACAATTTTATTTCCCCTAGAGCAGCAATACCATCATCATCAAATATGATAAATCTGTATTTTTGGGATTAATTGTACAAATATATCCCGCTAATTATAGCCTTGCTGATTTCTCTCTAGTATCGGGATAAAATTTAATTTTTCTTTCCTTTTCTTAAGGATCCTAATTAATGTACCCAATTGATTCATGGAATGAAATCACCTTTTTCCCAAATATTTCACAGATCATGTAGAAAAATTTACATAATTGAGATATTTGTAGATATGCAATTCAATAGTTCAATAGTAGCTATTTACTTATGTTTTAAACAGCACATTGTATATTAAAGTAAAGTGATGTAAAAGGCATCGATCTTTAAATGATATGCAATTTTGTAAACTTGACATACTTTATAAAACTTTAAATTTAACAATTAAATTTATAAAATTTACTTTTAGAAGAACAGTTACCCCTTGTTTGGTTGTGAGGAAAGTAAGAGAGAGAATGGAAGTGAATAGGTGAGAAAAGAAAAGAAGATATATAGGTGAGAAATAGGGTGGAAATAGAGGTTGTTTGGTTGAAGAGAAATAGACTGCAATAGAAGGGAAATATTTGAATTGAAGATGTTTGTGTTGGAAAAGCCACCTTAATTGCGGACACCCCTTAGCCCGCCTTAGTTGAGGCCTCTTTGGGGGTTGCTTGAAGTGCAACCTTGAGTGTGGTGGTTTAGTCCCACATCAACTAGTGAGATGGCCAAATAGTGTATATAAGTGGGGAGCAATCCCCACCTTACAAGTTATAGGGGGTTGAGTTAGGACCATAACCCACATCCTAACAATTTATTAGGTAAAACATGGAAAGGAGAGAGAAATTAATATTGAGTAAAAATACATTTTATTATTATTATTATTTATTTTTATTTTGATATATTCTTATTATTTATTTTATTGTTATTATTATCAGTGTTGTGAAACCCGATCCGAGATCAGGTGGCCTAACCAGGCCGGTTCCGCTATTGGACCAGTTATGCAGTTCACCCAGGATATTGCATATCAGGAACAATTTGTTAATCGACACAGCCGGACACATTTCCACACAATTCTTCTCTTCTATGCACGGAAATATTTTTTGGTGGGACCCACTGCCTTTTTTAAAAAAAAAAAAAAAAAAATCACTCCACTTCTATTCTACCAAAACTCAATTTTCTCACTTTCCCCCTCTCTTCCTTTCCCCCTCCATTTCTACTATACCAAACACACCATCAGTAAAGTGCACTTTACAAAGTTCAATACCAAATGTCACTTTAACCAAGAGGTTATAAGATAAAGTAAACCTATATCTTAAGCAAATAACTATAGTAAAATGAATTAATAATTAATTTCTATGAACTATGAAGACATTACCTGCATACGTCCTGCAGTGTCAGCAGTTCTATTAGGCCTAAGTATCCGGTCTGATGTGTCATTCGAATGCTTCTGAATGATGGCATTATACCTATACAGCAGGGAAGATTAAGATCAGAAATGCTACCTTAAAATGCTTAGACAATAAAATATGCAGCAACCAAAAGCATAAAATCACCAAATAAAATTGCATACTTCTTCATAACTATACAACGACCAAACCCACGATCAAGAGATGCCTTGTTCATGACAATGGCATCTTCTATATCATAACCACTATAGCTCATTACAGCTACCGTGGCATTTTGACCAGCTCCAAGCTTATCATATCCAACCTAAAATGAAATAGATTAATCAAAGCCCTTCAATCACTAAGAAATTAAACAACAAAATTACTCACCAGCTCAATTGTCTTTGTTGTAAGCAAAGGTCGTTGAGGATAAACCAGTAGGTAAAGCAAGCTGTCCATCCGGCGCAGCTACAACAAGACCAAATAAGTTCATCAATTATGTACTCAGTATGGATTTTTCTTTACCCTGATCGACCCTGCTCTACTAAAAAGGATAAGTGAAGCAATATAGTTACTCAACACACGATATGCAAACAGAAGAAACAGTACCAAGCCACAGACAAAACATTTGAAACTAGAGTTATTTTCGGCAGAGAAAAGGTGCTATAAAGTCTCTAAATCTGCCATGTCCATGCTATGGACCAATGGGCTATCATCTTCACAAAAGCTCTATCTTCACTAAAATTTGGAGAACTTCATGACAAACTCATTTTTTTTTTTTTAGTGCTCTTTGATCAACACCTCCAGAATTTGAGGGGGTACATTAGAGTAATCCCTGGATCACTGCAGCTCTCTACTATTGATATTGATCAGGGAGTTACTCAACTGTTATGAAGTTAGTTTGCCTACAGTTCTTATGGTTGGGTACCATTAGCTTATGCCCATTGTACAGTGGTGTACAGCTGTTATTATTTTAGGAAAGTAACTATGTTGCTTTGAGTGTATAATGTAGTGCCTCTGAACAGTTTCAAATTATCAAATAATGGAAAAGGGCTACTCAATGTACAAGGCTCCCATCAAGTGGAGTCTGGGAAGGGTAGATGCACACCGCCTTACCTTTATCTCAAGACAGTAACTTTACTGTTGCGACAAGGCTCGCCCTTTTAAAACTATAAAAAATATCTAAGACTTTATTTCTACAATTTTCTCAAGTACTCAGATCCTGTAGTTATCTCTGGCCACAACATGAGGACATGCACTGTTGGTAAGCCTGGAACAAATAGTTTTTTATATGAATTATATAGACAAGTAAGATAAAATCCATCTGGAATCTTAATTTGATAGCTTCAGCTTTCGGATATATAGTTACATGATAACAATCAAGTTCGGAATCCAAAAGTAACTCAATCATAATTCTTACTGTATATCCTTCCTAAAAGAGCCTGTGTTTAAAACCTATAGAGATCTGAAATAGTCACTCTCCAACAAACATAAAATACAAGGAAAAATATATGATTTATACACGTGACATATAGGTATATATTAAAGGCAATATTCTCCATGCATGCACTACGGTGAAATTAGTGAAAATTGATCTATTGAAAACAAGATCTATAGTTAGTGATTTTAAAAAATAGGAATATAATTTCAAGGAGTCTAAAACATCATGCAATTGTTGAACTCAAGTCATATAACCAAGAAAACTTTACTTACCTGGTTAAATGCTATATTTCCCATAGCTTGCTTACCCATTGCACACTACAGTGAGCAAAACAATAGTAATTTCAGGTTGGAAGAGGAATACAGTTTATTCATAGAAGTTCCATATCTCAGGTAGTTTAGTTATACATAGAAAGAGGGAGGGGGGAACCTGATACGTGTTTCTAGGTGACTGATTATGATGAGGATATGGAATTAACCCTGCAATAACTCCCAAGATGGTAAAAGGCTCAATCTCAATATGAGTAGTTTCTGATGTGGCATCTCCTTCATATAAAGCAATCTACGGAGAAAAAAGGCAACTGAGATTGTCAGTTGTCACAAATAAGATAAGATTTCATAGATGAAAGAAGCTAAATGTAATTAGATCAGAACAAACCAAAGCGTTGTTTTCTTCATTAACATCAAGATACTCAAGCAAGCCATCTCGTAAAAAATCATCAAACGTGCGTACTCCATCCTGAAAAATTATAAAATTGAATTTTCACAAGCAACTTTCTTTGATTCCAGGATGAAAGCATATACACTTACCATTAACTCTTTCATATGGTGCTGTTTGATTCTTGATATTCCCTTGTCAGCAATGACCAGGGGACGGCAAACTCTACCACCATCAGAAGCTAAGTAGACACAATGCTGCAAACATGTCTTTTTCCATTAAGACCAGCATCCATGCACACATTTTCAACATTCAAATAGTAGTTGAAGTACAATAACTAAATGGAAATAATAAATATTATGATTTAGAGCAAATATGTACCTCCTAAAAAAGTAAAACAATACACTAGAACCAAATAGTATTTTCTTGAACTAAACAAAAACTTATCAAACAAACAAAATAATTGAAGCATAAAACAGGAAAATAACAGAAACAAAGCAGGTGGGGAAAAAACAACAGAATTATTTACCTGCTTTTCATTGACATAGACAGACACAAACTCACCAATTTTACCAGCTCTCCGCAACTTTCTAATTGCAGTAGAAAAACGCTTGAATAAAAAACAATCTTAATGTTAACAATAAATAAGAATACAATCATGAAAGCATATTTTTTTACAAATCATACATTTGATGAAAGAGAGACAAATACCAGTGGCCTCCTATGCTTGCCAAGGATTAAACCATTGAAAATGACAAGAAAGGAATCTGGTGTATGAAGCTCCTCTGCAGAGAGATGTTCCATGTCTTCAACGCCCAAAGAATAGCACTGTCACAGAAACAGAAACAGTGAAACACTATAAAATGCTATACTAATATTATCAAAACCGGTCAGGTCATTGACCCGGTCGAGAGAGTAGGTCAGTGGATCAGTGGTCCAACCAGTGGGCCAGTAATTGGCCCGGTTTGACCCAGTCTATATTTTTTTTATCAGCAAAAATAATTATATTAATAAAAATATATAGTAGCAGCAGTACAAGTAGTACTGCTCTGAATACATCCTAGCAAGAACAAAGCAGAAAAGAGGTGGCTTAAAGCATAGATGAAAATGACACCAGAGTTCTGACTATCTGCTAGGTCTTAAACCTCCCCAAAATTATAGAATTGTACAAATTAAACCCTCCCCTGAACATCAAAATTGTCCCTCATATTACTAGACCAGTAGTGAAAAGGGATGTCAAACCCTAGCTCCAGATTTTTGAGCCACGACCAGCAAAAAAAATATAGCGTCCTCCATCAACTTCTAATCATTAAAATCTTCATTATGGTAGATAATCCTATTCCTATGATACCAAATGCACCATGTCAAAGCGACCCACCAAATCTGCCACCTCTGTAACCTTAAGCCCTTTATATGGCAGAAAGAAAATGTTCTTTCGAGACTACAGAAGAAACCCCCACTATGTTTACCCATGACCTTGATTCCCACCACAGCGGCATAATTCTATCGCAGCTGAAAAATAAATGAGACGCATCTTCCGCATGATTTCTACAAAAAGGGCAGGTAACATCAATGATTTCCACATTCCTTCTTCTTAAATTAGTCTTTGTAGGCAATCTGTCCCTCAACAATCTCCATGCAAAGCATGAAGCTTTACAAGGGATTTTTAACTTCCATAGTTCCTTGAACACTTCATCCTGAGTTTGAATTATATCTTCCCTATTAAGTATTTTGTAAGCGCTCTCTGCTGTATATATCCCACTTGAGGCTCCATCCCATAACCAAGAATTTGGTTGCTGCATTTGCATCCCAAAACCCTGTATTTCCTCCAAGAATTTTACTGCCATTTCTATTTCACCCTCCATGAGTAGCCTTCTCCAACTGAACTGTCATTCCCATCCATCCTGTACTGATGTTCCCATTTGTTGTATGTAATGCTGCTATTGTTGTGAATCCTGGGGTATTTCTCCATCAATGGCACTCTATCCTCCTTCCATCCATCTTCCCAAAACAACACTTTAGATCCACAACGCACCTTCCATCTTAACCCGGTCTATATTAAAAATTCAAAACTAACATTATTTGATTAAAAAAAGTCCATTCATTAAAAGGAGTAGTGCAGTACATCACGTTTATTTTATTTACTAATATAAACTATAATATAATAATAAGAGCAGGGTTGTGGTCATGGACTCATGGTGACTTAAGAATTTGAAAAAGTTGTTGCAGACATCAAAAACCATTGACAATTAAGCTTCCCCCCCTTTTTTTTCTCGGGCAGTTAACCAAGAGGTGCAGCTAACACGGTAACACTCTTCAATAAAACTTCAATGTTGCAGTCTTCAAAAAAGCAAGATAAAATGAGTAATAACGAGTGCCTTGTTGCTTAAATAATTAGCAAAAGAAAATGAGTAATAACGACTAACAAGTGCCTTGTATGCTATTGATTAATAGAAACATAGCAGATGTAAATCATGTAATGCTTATTCTCGTCATAAATTATATAGTAGCAGGGCTGTTTGGATTAGCTTGTTTTGTTTTCTAAAAAGCTTTAATGAAAATCTGTTTTGGGGTAAACATTGATCAAATACAAACACACACTAAGAATCACGCCAGATGCAAGATTTCCAGATGTTAACAGTTAACACTATATCGACATGAGATGACAACATATTTTGGCTGGCAGTGTATGTCCATCAAGATTATGCACCATGTTTGGGGGTTTCTCTTCTGTTTCAACTAGATTTTGGCACCTTAATCCATGCCTTTTCCATGTATTAGGTTGGCAAAGGTCTTGTTTTGTTTTGCTTCTTCTGTTTTTTCTTTAGTACTACTTGTACTGTCTCTCCTTTTTTCTATTATTTATATATATATATATGCATATTTTTGCCGATCAAAAAAAAAAAATGTTTGATCAGTTTGTAGAATCACAAGAACTGAAGAAAGTAAATCTGTAAATGACTAAATAGAGAAGGCCCACAACCACAAGGGTATTTCTGCATCTAGTACGGACCACGGACAAACCTTCCAGTTATGGCGTTAGCTTTCAAATCCAATGGCACGACGGCGGTGGCGACAAGCTTCAAAGGGAAGACCGTGCTGTTGGCTGGTGGCATACGCGAGCCACGAAGCCTTTTGTAGACGGAGGAGAGCAACGGCGTGTGTCAGTAAAGGCTCGACGGCGGAGGACTGAAGCCTCGACAACGACGGCGATGGCGTGAGACCTCGACGTCGGCAGGCACAGAAGAGCGTGAAGAACCCGAAGCGCGAGACCCGACAGCGTGAGAAGTGAGACCCGAAGCGCGAGGAAGGAGGGACTGGAGAGTGAAGACTGATTTCACGAAATTAATTTTAGGGCTCCAACAAAACAGCGCCGTTTTCGAGCCCTTTTCTTTTCTACCAAAACCCGGTCCAGGTCTCTAAAACCGGCCGGTTCGCTGGGTTATCAAAAAACTAGCCGGGTTTCGTCAGGCCAAACCGGGCCACATGCATGGCCAGTTCCACACCCAACCCGGCCAGGATCTACCTATGGTTCCCGGTCCAACCGGCCGGTTTGGACCGGTTTTAATAACATTGTGCTATACATCTACAACAAATAATGAAGTACGTGGAAATCTTCGGTGTTTTACATCTATATCAAACAATAGCAACAATGACTATTTCAACCAATTTTTATACGAAAAAGTTTTCCAGATAAAAGGGAGAAAATTATTTTGGAAAGGACAAGGTATTTCCCAAACCAAGGGGAGGTATGGGATACTGAATCTTCAGCTTAAGCCCAATAATTGAGCTGAATAGGATAAGGATATGCTAAGAGTAATATAATAAAGGGCTTTAGAAGTTAGTTGTATGTATATTTATAAATTTTCTTTTTCACAAACTTTTCTTTATCAAAAATTGAGTGTGATCTTTTCGTTCTAAATGACAGCGTTACTGGAATATTATTAATATTTTTTAGTATATTTAGATTATAGATAACAGAAAAGAAAATGGAAAAGAGATTTAGAAAAACTTATATGGGCTTGGCCCACATGCCTTTATGTACATAACCTAATAAATATAAATATGAGAGTCACTACACGTTGGAGTGGAGTGTATCCCGTTATAGTTTATTATTCACATGTATCTTTATCTTTATCTCTCTCTCTCTACATGGTATCAAGAGCCTGGTAGGGTTTAGTGCCATCTTCAGCAGCCTTTTTCCACAACCCTAAAAAAACCCTACCAGCAACCAAAGGAGGCCAACCAAGACTGTAGAGGGGGTGAAAATTTTTTTGGCAGCCAAAACATGATGAATGTCGTGGAAGAGGGAGATCATTTTTTTTGGGGGGGGTGCACAACCCTGAAGGCAAGTGTTTGGCAGGTGGCTTTCATTTTGGGGACAAAGTAGGGCATTTTCAAGTTCTGATCAAAGCCCAGTGGATTCTGTGGCTGTGGTGGTTTGGTGGCATTCTGAGGTGTTACAATGTGACCTAATGCGTTTTTAGAGTCAAAATTGTTTTTTGCTGATTGGATGGTGGATAACAATGTCTAACAGTAAAGGCAGTTCCAAATGGCATCTACAAAGCAGAAATATTTGGCTGAGGTTAGTCTTGGAGGGATGGGTAAGGAAAATCACTTCATGGAAATATGTTCAGATGAGTTGAATGCAGCAGTGGTATGGAATATGGAGGACAAATGGATCCTAGCCTTACTTGTCAATTCGCTCACAAGAAAGATGCCCAACTCCATGTGTTTTGTCCTTGAATGAAGAACCGGATTATGACTCAAAGCCACAGTGTTGAGATTATCACAAGTAGATCATGAATGTATTTAGCTTGAGACAACAATAGAGAACCATTACGCCGATCGGACAAACACAAACTTCCTGATTGGAGAAGATGAGAAAACGTGATCCAAAAACCAGAACGAACTTCGTGAACAAAATAAACCACAATCGAAGTAAAACGAACATGTTGCGGATTCGCTTGAATCACACAAACAACTAAATGCACGATCAGAATGTGCTTGCGGAAATGGAAAAATTAGGATTGAATGCCATTGAAGGCTCTAGGAAGCTCTGATTACCATGTAGGTGAGAGAGAATGAGAGAAAACTAAACTGTTATGAAATCAGTTATTGTATTAATGAATCAGTCGGTTACAACAGAATTACACAATGGTTTATATAGAGCAATCTAACTGCATTTATTGATACCTATTCCATGACCAAACATTTTACTCTAACGGCTTATATTTTTAGTTCCAATTAAATTAGTTATCGATTTAGTATCAAAGCCCTTATGACCAAGTGCTCAAGAGATCAATGATCAATGTGTGGTCATAATTAAATTGAATTTTAGCCTCAACAGAAATTTTGAAGATGCCATAAATCCCACTACCTGGATATAACATCTATAAGTAGTTTACAATAGTCACAATGATAAATAGTAAAGGAAAATTTCATCAACCTACAATATCACAAAACATACCAGAGAAATCAAGGGCTTCTCCTCTTCATCAGTGGTAACATGAGTCATCAATGCCAAGTTCTTTACTAGTCCACAAGACTCACCTTCAGGGGTATCACAAGGACAAAGCATGCCCCACTATCAAATGGAAGAGATCAGAAAAGAAGGTATGAGTTCATAAGTAGATAAAAATTTATAAGTTAAAGTAAAAAGAGTAAAAGAAAAACTAAGCAAAATAAGAATACAACAACAAAAGTTTTTTCCCACCAAGCAAGGTCAGGTACAAGGATCAAACAATCCCAGCATTTTCTATCCAAAACTCATAAAACGTGAGAATGATCCATCAAAATAGCTACAAAGTGAACTGCATCTCACCTGGCTAGGCTGCAAAGCTCTAGGTCCACTTACTTTCCTGGACTTCTCAAACTGTGGTGAAACTCTTGTCATGTGGCCCAAAGCACCAATAAATGATAACCTTTGTAACACCTGTAAAAAGAGAAACTTCATCAGAGGATATATGTCGTATGTGTTAGATAATTCCAAGCCCCGTACATGGGTCCCTTGGTACCTGAGCAGCAAAAGCAGGTGACTTTGTCACAGTAAGTATCAAGAGAAAGGAAGAAAATATTTGGAAGGGAAACAAAATACAACCTGTGTCATTCCTTTCCTTTCCATTCTGAACCTTTTAATTTCAAAATTACCAGTGGAGAGAGTCCTTTCCAGACCTAGAGTGATGATACTCCGAGTCCGAGTAAGAAGCTATGAACAATCCCAAAGAAAAGAAGTAAATAGAAAATCAGGCATGCTAAGATCAGGTCGAAAGAACAAAGCAATAAATAACAATTTTGAACAAACATGATAAAATGATAAAATCAGCACAATCTATAGACTTTACATTGATAACATGTAAATAAATAAAGTTTCAGCTACATTTCAACTTTGATATTCCCCACAAACCATCACTCTGTCAAGATCAGAAACTAGCCAAAAAATCACATTTTGTTCTGGTGTTAACTACTTGTCAACTTTATATGTAAAATAATGAGAAATTGCTCCTTCTATTGTCTCAAATAACAATATATATGCACCAAACAGAGATTGTAAAAGGTTGACAATCAAAATTATAGCCAGGATTTTCACGAACAATAGTTGTCAATCTTGGATAGCGGCACGAAACGGCCAACTGAAAACTCTATAGCAGGATAGTGGGAAGCAGGATGGCTGATATTTTAAATATTATAATACACAGTAAATAATTTATATTACACATATAAATACTTAAATTATAATTAAAAAAATCCATGACAAATAATAAATCACTTATTATTTCACCCAAAAAATGCATTAGAAAATGAGGGAGAAATCACAATTTGCCCAAAAAACGCACCCTAAACAACATTATTTTTTAGTGTTAAAAATGGATTTTTGAACCCTATATCATGGTATTGCCACAAGAGCACCCAACAGCCACAATGGCTGCAATTGAAAACCATTCTGTTGTTTGAATCCCAAAGCAGCCCAAGGCTGCTCTGCTATAGCACCGATAGTCCGCTACAGCATTCTATTGACTACTATATCACTAGCTTCAGGCTTTAGGGATAGGAACAGTTTTAACAAGACACAAAAGAGACAATCATGCGTATTAAAAAAGAAAACAAAGGCATCTACATGGACTAACAAGCCAAAAATTAAGAAGAGACAATCATGCGTTTTAAAAAAGAAAACAACGGCATCTACTTGGACTAACAAGCCAAAAATTAAGATAAAAATCAGATGGAAAGAAAACTGTATAAAAGCAACTCTTTAATGTGACAAACTAGAGGATTCAGGACAGCTTTAGCAAGATTAAATTTGATTCAAGAATGTTTAATTTCATTCACATGATGCTTGATTCTACATATTAAAGAGTGCTTACAGTACATATGTCAAAATTCTTAGCCTTGTCAGGCTTTTCTAACATTTTGTCTGTCAAGTTCTTAACTTCGGTTGTCATTGACTTAAAGAGATCCTGCACCAGAAAGAAGAATATCAATTAATACAATTTAAAATGTACAAAGTATATCTGCAAAGGCAAGGTGAGAGTCAAATTAAACATGATAGTACCTCAAAAAGCAAAGATATTAACTGGCCAGATAACTCCAACCGCTTGTTTCCCACATAATCCTACAAGTTCAAAGAAGCACTTAGTAGATGATGCTAACTCTTCTCCTTCATGTAAAAATCAAAAGAAAATTAGAAGATTATCACTAACTCTTCTCCTTCATGGTGAATATCGAAAGCTAATAGCAAGCCATTTGGTGTAAACACCTATGTTAGAGATATCAAGTTATGTTGCTATGTGTACTGGAATACAGTGCACGATACTGTATCCTATACAAGCTAGTTAGTTCTCTTTTACTACCAGTTACAATCAGATAGAGTTAGTTATAGACTTATAGTTAAGTTTGTGTTGTAAACTCTTTTGTACAGAGTAATTGTGTTCTCCAGCTCAATATATACCTTGTATTAGTTTCAGTTTCAATCATGAAAGACAATATAGTCTCAAATTTTTAAGAGGTTGTCGTTCTAAGATCAACAGAGCTCCGCTGCATGTTTTTCTTTATCTTAATTATTTGGTTAGTCCTTGAGAATTTCTTATCATCTTGCATTTGTATTCTTTTTTTCTATCAACATCAACAGCACCTTTAACCCAAGTTAATTGGAGTCGGTGGTAAATGAACCCAATGATAAATCAGAAATAAAACAAGGAAAAAGAAAGGGACAGGGGAAGAAAAAGTGGAAAAAAGACAAAAGAGAGGAAAAATAAACTATAAAAAAAAGGGTGAAAAGAGGAGGAAAGAAGAGGAAAAGAACTAAAAATGGAAATGACTGGAACATAGAACTACTAATGGGTTTAACTCTCCACCAAGCTTATAGTTTTTCTTCACTTCGTCCTAAGACATACCGTCCGTCAATCTATATCTCACTCCATTGGGTCTTGTTTAACTACCTTTCCCCAAATAAGTTTCGGTCGACCTCTACCTCTCTTTGTGTCAAGCTCTTAGTAACAAACTCTTGTTCTTACGGGAGCATCTAGTGGTTGTCTCATGATGTGCCCAAACCACCTCAATCTATGTTCCCTCATCTTTTCACATCCGGTAGCACTGATACCTTTCGTCGAATATCCATATTTCTTATCTTATCCATCTTCGTATACTTTTCTTCCTATATTAATAATAAATTCTTTGTTTATCAAAAAAAGAAAGACTGAGAGAAATAGATACTACCCTGTCATCCATTGCATCTTTATTTAAAATTGGATCCAGTATGTGTCTCTGCTTATGATCTTTTCAGGGGGTGCCTTTGTTAGATCAATAGTTTTGTTGCATGTTTTTCTTTATCTTAGTTTTTTGGTTAGTTCTTGAGAATTTCTTATCATCTTGAATTTGTATCTTTTTCTTGTATATATAAATAATAAATTATTTGTTAATTAAAAAAAATAAGAAAGAAAGGAAGAGGAAAATAGATAGTACCTTGTCATCCATTGCATCTTTATTTAAAATTGCATCCATTATGCGTCTCATCATAACAGCAACATATATACATTTTGGCCGAAAATTATCTTGATCCACCTATTGATAACAAAAGAAGCAACTTAGAGCAAAACAAACACAACTAAGGCAAATTACATGTATACTGATGATGGAAAAGATTCAGAATAAAGCTCGTTGTATAGAAGTAGAGTAGTTTCAATGTGCATTGAGGATTAATATTCATATTGTTAATTGAATTAAAAATTTACTAGACCTCAATGTTTATAAATATGACATTCTGCTGAGTCATCAGTTAGCTCAAGCATATTCACAATCATTTCTGCCTCATATTTCTTTCATAATTTCTCTTAAGTTGGTATAAAATCGGGTTCAGCCCACTCTAAGTCACAGACTCGCAGTCGTTAGTCAGTTTTTCAGGCCATCGTCTGGCTTCCATCAGTCGGTTTTCTGGCCACTGTCCATCACTGATCTGAGTTTTAAAGTTTGACAAACTCCATTTCTGGTGTCACTCATTGCCGGTCGTCCCCTGAAATCGCACTACCTATCTCTCATTCACACACCACCACTAGTTTCTGCCTTTAGCAGAGTGTGTAAGTCATACATCACTTTGAAACAAAAGACTTGGGTCGATCGAGATTCGAGATACTTTCTTGGGATTGTTGCTGGATCAAAAATCTGGTATCATAATGTCTCAAAAGAAAGTATCTTCTTGATATTCTTAAAGAAACTAGCATGCAACATAGTAAACCAGTAGGATAGTCCCTTGGACCCAAATGTTATGTTTCTTTTCCTAATCAAGGAGAACTTGTCTCAAACCCAAGCAAATATTGAAGGTTGGTAGAAAAGAAAAGCTGAATTATGTAACTGTTACCAGACCAAATATTTCTTTCGCTATAAGTGTGATGAGAAAATTTCTTAATTCTCCTCATTGATCACTGCAATGTTGTCATAATTTTGAGATTTATTACAGGATTAGGAGCACAGGGAAAAGAATTAGTGTATGAGAATACAGAGGCAGAAGGCACAAAAATATTGTTGCCTACACCAATGCAGATAGGGTTGGATCCTTGTGAAAGGAGATCTGCCTCCAGATATTGTTTTTTATTTGGTGGTAATCTTATCTCATGGGAGAGCAAGAAACAAAATGTGGTTGCAAGTACAATTGCTAAAACAGAGTATCAAGAAATTGCTCAAACTACTTGTGAACTAATTTGGTTGCAACAAATTATTAAAGAGTTCAAGTTTTGTGACATTGGAACTATGATACTAAAAAAAACTACGCACTCCATTGGCCAGAGGCTCCTCGCTATGCGAAGGTAAAGGGAAGGGATATTGTACGCAGCCTTACCCTTACATATGCAAAGAGGCTGTTTCCGAATTCAAATCCATGACCAACAAGTCACCAAGGCACAACTTTACCGTTGTGCCAGAGCTCGCCCTCTTCATATTTCTTCCAACCCGGTCTTCAATGAGCGAACCAAACTATAGAAATTGATTGTCATTTTATTCATGAGAATAGTGCTTCTAGAGAAATTTGTACCTCCTTTATAAAACCAAATGATCAATTGGCAGATTTGTTCACCAAAGTTCTTCGAGGACCAAGGATATCTTGTATCAACAACAAGCTGGATGCATTTGATCTCTATACTCCAGCTTGAACGGGGGTGGGGTGTTGGAGAAGTAGATTCAGAATTAATGTTCACTTCAGAATCAATGCTCATTCACTTCATTGTCTATAAATATAGTAGTTTCAATGAACCTTAGGAGATAGAGTTAGCCTTCATTATCCATCTTGTAAATTGCATTTAATGTTAGCCTTGTAAACTTGATGTGTATAAATATGACATTCTTCTGAGTGCTCAGTAAATTCAACACATTCAGAATCATTTGTCTCATTTATTTGATGCTTTCTCCTACGTACTAAATATGTCCCAAAGAAACTCACCCACAAAATTCAAGAGTTGCTTAAGATAAGAAATCTTACAGGCACATTTGCAAGAAATACATCTCTTAGGGCAGAAAATGCTGCTCCTTCCTATATAAAAGGTTCAAATGACAAACAAAAATTGAAGAAGAAAAACAGATTAATATATTATTTTATCCAAAGCATGATAACGTATAAAAAATCAAACTCGTGAGAGAGAGAGGGAAATGAAACCTTTTCAGCTGAATTGTTTGAATACGTGGGACGTTTTACCTGGTGAGTACACAGTTAATCAATACAAGGAAAAAATTTGTGTATGTATCTAAAATTAGAAAAGTTGAAAAACGTGTATAAATCAAAATCAGAGACTGTCAGAAAATTGTCATTTTTATTATATTACTCAACAAGTATCTGCATGAGTTAGAAGAGTATTTAACAGCTTTTAACTACTTTTTCATAACAGATAATTCTTTAAAAGAAGGTAATCCATAGAATAAGCCATTCTCGAGAACAAGAAAATAAGCAGAACATAAAACAAGAAAACATTAGTTTGAAAGATCTCTCCAATTTCCTTACAAATCTGTTGGAACCAACAATCCCTGCCCTGGGAAGGTACCCACACCACATATATCTTGAACTTCTTTAAGAAAATACAGAGACTAGCTCCCTGTCACAAAGATAGACCTCCAGGAATCCTCAAAACAGAACAAAAAAAAATACCAAAGGTCATTCAAGAGACCTGAACCCACCCCCCCCCCCCCCCCCCCCAAAAAAAAAAAGAAGAAAAAAAACCTAACTCAACTCTTGGAAAAATATAAATGTTGTAAATAGGCAAACCAAATCACATATGATAATTAGGATACTTGTGATTCTTGAAATTACTATATTAAGTTTATATGATACAGCCTTCATTGGGTAGTTCTAACACAGGGATTTCCTCATGTCTCTCGTTTTCTCTTCCTCTTAAAAAGAACTTAGAATTTCACAAAATAAATTGCAACAGATACCTCTATATGGTAGTTTGGAGTTCCCTCTAGCAATTTCATAGATAAAATAAGCATTTAAAAATAAGGTTTAAAAGAAAAGTATAGAAAACATCACGTTTGGCTAATGTGGACAGATATCTGGCTGCAATATCTTTTTAGCAATCAAATGATGTATTACGAGTTTAAAAGAAAGAAATTGTCCAAGTAAAAGGAGACTACAGAAAATAAATATTTCATCCAATGGAAAAGCAATCTCTAACAGTAAAATTAACATCTAATAAAGATTAAGTATTACAGAAAGATGCTCCCTCACACTATTAATTTCCAAGACAACACAGAACAAGACTGGTATAACGAAAAAGAGAGGAAGAATATCTACATATTTACTTAAGGAAGATCAACTCCACAAATATGCATTCAGATCAGGGAACCATCATGAAAAGGGTAAAGGGGTGTATGAAAACTGGATATGTAAGGAATTTATGTCTATTCTTAGTCCATATAAAATATAATACACAAGAAACAGACATTGTGATGTAGAATAAAACTCAAATGATACATTTGTCCAACTCACCAGCTTATCGAGGTACTCCAGTGCTTGCTCTTGTGTATATACCTTACATTTTCTACATTCCTGATTATGGGGCAAAACATATTTCACAATTCATTGATAGCATAAATAACAACATAATTTATCGTGCATAAGCTAAGAATGAACAGAGAAGCATGTAATGTGTTGTACAAGTCCCTTGTTTCTCCAATCTCTTATTATTTATTGTGGTTAGAAGCATCATAGCATTTGACATAACAAGTATGCACATTAATTACCTCAATAGAGGGCAACAGTAGAAAACTATAACGAGGATCTCTTCCAACCATCTGTGTAACTTCTTGATCACTCTCCATCCCCATAGCTTTCATAACTATCATAAGAGGAACCTATAGAATAATTTTAATGGAAAGAGAGAGCTAATTTTAATGGAAAGACAGAGCCAAATAAAGGTAAAAAAAGTCATCTTAAAAATGTACAAAAAAGAAAACCTTCTTTGGAAATTTATTCAATTGTAACCAGAGCTTCTCTTTTTCCATCACAATAACAGTTTTTGTTTTTATTTTCTCCGTGCTGCTTGTAACAGATGCAGTAATGCTGAAAGCCAAAATAGGAACCAAAATTTACTTTAAAACAACATAAAACAAAATCATTGATAATTTATATAGAGGACATGAATGTACTACCAAATCAGAAGTAATGAATAATATACAGCTATGAGAAGAATAAGATAACCTCCAACAACAACCAAGCCTTATGACCTGACCCCATGAAAAAACCAGTTTCTATCTAGAAACAAGAATATAAATTGTTTATGACTCCCATAAAATGCAATTAACAGAGCACATGAACAAGTTTCAGAGATGCCTTGTCAAACCTATGCCTCTATTTTGGTGATAAAAGGAGAGAATTCATAGAGATAGGATGGATCACAGAGCACAAAAAAGAAGTTACAAGCAATCCACCAAGAAGAAAAAATACAGGAAGAGAACATTAGCCCCAAAGGGATCTCCATGAAGAAACTCTATGCTTTTACTATCATATTTTTGTAAAGAAAAGCTTCATACTTTCATTTGATTCATGTATATAAAGCATACAATATGATTAATCATATTAACACTTACGAACCAGTAGAGGGTTTTCATGCAAAAATCATTTTTATAATTCCCCACACCTTGCTTAAAGAGAGCTACTTCAATTCTTGACAACCCCTTTGGAATCTGAAGCTCCCTCTAAGGACTGTCTTTTATATGGACAATGGTGCTTAATAGAATGAATATTAGTGACCTGTTTCATCAAAATAGAAATACTAACAACAGTCTCAGATCTTGAATAAAATCAGAGACATAATCTAAGATTTTGAATAAGAGATTAAAGTTAACCCATTCTATATTTCATTATTTTCTAACTGGCAACTGGATGTTCTCCCAGAACCTATAGAACTGAACTCGATTAAAAGGAAGGGGTGAATAACAGAGGAACAAACCTACATGACAATAACATGGAAACTGTTTACAGCTAAATTGCTTAAAAGACGGGTCTTTTTTTTTATCAGCAAAGATAATTATATATATATATATATATATATAGAAGAAAAGAAGATAACAAGTACAAGAAGTACTGCTGTAATTACAAGCTAGCAGAAACAAAACAGAACAAAAGTGGCTTGATGCATGAGAAACATGCTAAAAGCCAACAGAGTTCTGCTTGATCCCTAGAACAAAAAGGAAAATCTAAACCCTCCCCTGAGATACAAAACTTTCTCTCAAGTTGCTAGACCAATGGGGGAAAGGGATATCGAATCCTTTCTCCAGTAGATGTATATTTTTATACATCAACAAATACAGTCATATCCTTTGATTAGAGGGATTACAACTAACTGAACTAAAATCCAAATTATCTGCAAACAGTAACTGTCTAACTTTAGAAGGCTAATGATAGTTAACAACATTGACTAAACCACATTATCACTTTGGCAACACTAAATTACCTTAAACATATCAAATAAGAACATTTGTAAAATAGGTACCAAGTAGGATAAAAATGGGAAGGGAGATGGCCAAAATACATGACATGTGCACATGCTTGTATTTATATGAAAAGGCAAATAATAAGGCACTATTGTATCAATAATGATTACTTACTTTCCTTTCTTGTCAGTGTCTATAATTATTCTATTCTTCGACAGTTGCTCTTGAATCAAAATCACCTGAAATTGATTGGTAAAATCATAATTTGAAAAGGATAAAAGGAAAAGTGTATTGATAATATTATATCAAAAAAATGAAAGTTACTGTCACGGATCCAGAACTAAAACAAATGACAATTTTGATATGTCAATTTAAAATGGTTATCCATTTATCCATGTAACTAATAACTATATCAAGCTTCATTTTGTTTTTCACACTTTCTTTAATGACTCGACAATTAACTCTCAATTTAAAGTTTTTGCCAATGTCAGCTGGTCACATATTAAATGACAGGCAATGTCTCTAACTTGGAGAAACAAGATAATAAAGTCAGAATATGACCAGAAAAAAATTTCTTGGGTGAGCTGGGAATCCGTGTGCTTACCAAAGGAGAAGGGTGGGTTGGGTATCAAGAAGTTGGAGAGTTTTAATCAGGCCTTGCTGGGTAGATGGCGATGGAATCTATTCCATCATTCGGATGATTTGTGGGTACAGCTTTTGGAGTCCAAATATGGAGGTTGGAGGACTTTAGATGTCACAAGGAGGCTGGTAAGAGATTCTGTATGGTGGCGAGATCTATGTCTAACTTTTAATTCATTAGAGGCAGGTGGGTGGTTCTCTAGAGGTCTTAGATGGAAGGTGGGTTGTGGGTCCAAAGTATTATTTTGGGAAGACGGATGGATGGAGGAGAGGATACCTGTGAAGGATAAATACCCTAGATTACATCAGATCTCTTTACAACAGCAGCACTTCATTCAGCATATGGGAGCTTTGAATCAGGGTGGGAGGGAATGGCAATTTCGTTGGAGAAGGTTATTCATGGAGGGTGAAATAGATATGGTGATAAAATTTCTGGGGGAAGTACAGGGATTGGTGGTAGATGAACAGCAACCAGATTCATGGGTATGGGTGGGAGCATCAAGCGGATTATATTCAGTGAGAAGTGTCTATTGCTTACTTAACAAGGAGGCTGAATCTCAGGAGCAGGATGATGTGTTCAAGATTTTGTGGAAGCTAAAAATCCCTAGCAAAGTATCATGCTTTGCCTGGAGATTGATGAAGGATAGATTGCCTACTAAGCAAAATCTAAGTAGAAGAAACATGGAGATAAATGACATCACTTGTCCTTTTTGTAGAAGCTTTGAGGAAGATGCATCACATATTTTCTTTAGCTGCCCCAGAATTTTACCTTTGTGGTGGGAATCAAGGTCTTGGGTTAATATTGTTGGGGTTTTTTCAATTGCACCAAAAGAACACTTTCGACAATCCTCTTTCTGCCATTTAAGTGGGATCAGCTTACTTAGGTGGCAAATCTGGTGGACTGCTTTGACTTGGTGTATTTGGTATCATAGAAACTGGATTATCTTCCATAATGATTTGTTTGATGGTCAGAAAGTGTTAGAGGAGGCTATATTTTTTTGCTGGTCATGGCTGCGATACCGGGAGAAAGGATTTGATATCCCTTTCCACCATTGGTCTAGCAACTTGAGAGAAAGTTTTGTATCTCAGGGGAGGGTTTAGTTTTTCTTTTTGTTCTAGGGAACAAACAGAACTTTGTTGGCTTTTTGCATGTTTCTCATGCTTCAAGCCACTTTTGTTCTGTTCTTGTTTCTGCTAGCTTGTAATTACAGCAGTACTTCTTGTACTGTGTTGTTTCTATATACATATATATATATATATATATAATTATCTTTGCTGAGCAAAAAAAAAAAAATCACCTTCTCAGTCCCTTTAATTACAAAATATCCTCCGGGATCAAGGGGGCACTCACCTAATGAAATGGAAAATAAAGAAGCTAAGATTTTTTATATAAAAAAAATGCAGAATAATGAGAAAAAGAATAAATATATATATATATATATATATATATAAAACAATATGTATTTCAAATTCATTCAAACCAAGTTTAGCAAGTTCAGCTTCATCTCTCCCATGCAAGACACAACAACAACTCCGCAACATAATAGGCATCCTTCCAATTTCAACTTTGAGCTGTGAAGAAAAACAAACCCAAAGTTAATAATACAGATCTTTGTCAAATTCAGATTACAGTATTGTTCAAATACCTTTCTCTTGTTGTCTGGTTTATCGTGACTTCCTAGCGTGTACTCAACATCAGCACATATTGGAGCCGCATACCTTTTTATTAGACAAATAAAAAGGAATCATAGTTTGTAAGAAGTTTCCACAACAAAAAAAATGTGCGACATTTGCTCTAACTATAACTTTCAACCATTAAGTACACTAAAAGCCTGTAATTTCATAGAACTTAACAAGTGATTTAAGAGAATATATTTGCATAATGATTAAAATTCTATCAATAGCTAAGCAATATCCAATTAAAACATTAGATCATGTTTTTAAGAGTAATGAATCTCACGTCAGGTCACTTAAGCGGCACGTTTGTGGAGTAAGGTCCTCAGTAACCTCATCAATCATTATTGATGGTTTACCAATTCCAACATTTAAAAACCTGCCATTGTACATCCACTCATCAGTAAAACAACCAAAAGCAGCTGAAGCTTTTAAAGACTAAAGAACAATAGAATATAAGTTTCAAATTAACCGCCATGATTAACCAGAATTAAGACAATCAGAGGTGTCATCCGTAAGCTTAAAAGTTGACTCCATTCCTCAATTCCCCCCCCCCCCCCCCCCCAAAAAATTTAGAATACTTTAATTCGTAGCATATTACAGAATACCCAAATCAAATGGACAAGGTATAAGCAAATCACCATCAGTACCTTAGATATATGTGTGGGTACCTACTCGCAGTGATACAATTGTTAGCACGAACGATTTTCTTTATATCTGTCCTCACAAAATAGTTAAAAGAATCCAAATGTTGCTTCACCAATCCCCTAACCTACCAAATTCCAAAATGCCAACAAGTTATCGAAAATCAATCACTCGTGGCTATATTATTATCTCACAAACCATCATGTAATTGCAATTCATACTACACAACAAGTTAGTTACCTTGAGGAACTCGGGAAGAAGCTGGAACTTGTCAACAGCAGATTTTATGGGAGCAGTTAGGACCCTTTGGTCAAAACCAGAATCACCACAATGGTCACCAGGTAACTTGTTGCCCCCATTGAACCTTATTTCACAAAAACCAGCATTAGCACGTACAAAATGGGGAAAGATTAAAGAACAGAAAAAGAGAATTTAAAATTATACAAGTTTAAAAACTTCAAAATTTGTGATTGGATGACAGTTTAAAATATAGTGCAAACACTATTTTTTTCTCAAAAATAAAAATCAAACCTTCATATAGTTTTGGGCAGAAAACATAAAAAAGAGTTGAAATAACAGCACAACGCAATTTTCATTTTCCAACGGGTGTGTGAAAGAAAGGAATATGCGAGGTGAGGAATAGAGAAAGAAAAGAAGAAAGACCTCAAAAGAAGTACTTACTGATTGGGGGGTTGTTGCAAAGGATCGTGCTTGAGACCCATTACGAGGATGGGTCAGTCAGTTGAAGGGTTATTGTTAAAAAGATCGTAACAGGAGGAGTAGGGGTTGCACTTTGCGGTGAGTGAGAATGTTTGCGTGCTCTGTTTCTGCGCTGCTTCCTGATGCTTCAAGAGAAGGGCGCCGTTTTTTTGGTGAAGTGGAGAGGGAAGAAAGATACAAATAGGAACATAAAAACGCATCGTTTCCCTTAAATTTCGTTTGGTCGTTTTTTAAATTTTGCTTTAGAAAAAAACAACCCAACCCGGCTTGGGTCACCAAAACCGGTCAGGTAATCATTTTTTTGGGGTTTGCTTCCTACATCATCAGGGCATATTTTCCATACACCCACCAAGTATTTTAAAAACTGATCCAGTGACTAATTCAATCAGGATAATAAATCACTAGGTCAATGATCGAACCGGTGAATCACTGATTGACCCGTATGACCCGGTCAGTGATTGAACTAGTTGACCCGCATGACAATATTTTAAAATATTTATAAAAAAATCACAAATTAATATTCTTGAACAGCCAGCAATTTAACAGGAATTTCGTTATATTCTTAAACTGCAGAGCTTTCCAAACTCATCATAGCTGTGAAGATCAATTATGTATGACTATAGCCAATGGTTCATTTCATACACTAAGAAAATATGAAATTATTTCTAATTAAATTAATAACAACAAATCCAATTAATCAATTCAGAACATAACTCTATATACTGATTTAACTAAATATGTAATTTGTCAAGGTCTCAAGGACTAGTCCATACATCTCAGGAAATAACTCTACTAATTCTAACCTTGGAAATATGTTATACATAGTGGTGAAGCAATTAACTGTTGTAAGCTCAATAATGCAAGGTGTTGTCCATACATTTTGTGTCGACTATGATTTAGTTCTTTCAGTAATCAAGGTATAAGAATTACATTTTCTTTACACAATTAAGCCATAAATCAGATTCACACAAAACTTTAAGCCAAAGCGGACTAAGTTAATTGGCACAACTCTCTTTACACAATTAAGCCATAAATCAGATTCACACAGTTCTACATTTCAATTTATAGTCAGTCACAAAGAATATTTCATTGAAGATGAAATTGGACAAAAGCTATTCACTTTGCAACTGTATGAATCAATTATGTGTAAGCTTAATTGCATTAATAACATGACATGTTCTTATTTACTGGTATACAAAAAGAAGCATGTAACTGAGGAAGACAGGGGTGAACAAAGCAAAAGAGAAAGCATACATTTTTCAATTTGAACAGATAAAAATAAAAGGATTTGTGGTCTGATTAGACAATGACTGATTTAAATCCTCATTGTCACTCATCAATCCCCAGTTAGTCCTCATTGCCTTTCATCTCCCTAGGGGATTGATGTTCTGGAAAATTCCATGACAACCTTTCAATGTAGCAAATCTTAAATCTATTCACTGCAAATAATACCAACCAGAGGCACGACCAAATATAATGGCAAGTGGCCACTACAACTACAAGAGATAACAACCATCGAACCTTGCAAAACTGATATAAGTCATATAACACTCATGTAACACAATTTCAAAAACCATAACAAAGATACATTTCACACTAAACTCAAAATCACACCAAAAATTTCAAATATAAGACTTTAACAGGCTCCACAATAAAGCAAGTTGAAAATCTAAGACCTCAACTTCACACCCTCACTAAATTTCATGGACTAAACCTGAAGAATTAACTAAAAAGCAGACACACATACATGCCCTTCCCTAAAGATAAAATGACTTGATCTTCACAGTTATGACCAAGATTGATGCAAATATGAAATATCTATCAGGAAAAAAAGAGAAACAAGCGAATGCTGAAATACCTTGATACCCTTTACAATCTGGTCGAAGGCTCGAAGCTGCGTCAGGTGCTGCGTCGAAGGCTCAAAGTTGCCGCTGGCCGGCTGCGCGTTGAAGAAAATGTGAAACCTAAAAACTGGCCTTAAGTGCAAAAACAAAAGAAAGCAAAATCGTTCTGGAAGATGAAAAAAAATGCTAACCAGTCCGGGTTGCCGGGTTAGCAGGTTGACCACAACCCGGTAGGATCGAACGGTTTGGAATGGTTTGTTGACATAGCCGATCGAATCAGCTACTCGATCCGGTCCGGTCCCTGGGTCACAGTCGGACCGGCCGGGTCGGTCCGGATTTGAAAACATTGCACCCAACATTGTACAGTTAATTTTCAAAAATACTCTTTGTTAAGTACGAATATACACCATTCAACTTCTTCTCCTCTTACCTATTTTTGTTTGTGTTGAACGTTTACGGATTGTCAATCCATATGAGTCATATGGATTGGTAATCCATATGTCTCATACGGATTACCAATCCATAAGAATCATATGGATTGACAATCCATACGACTTATACGTATTGGTAATCCGTAAGAGGGTAAAGTTGGAAATAAAAAAATATATTGGGTGTATTGGAAATATGCTAGGTGTAGGAAGCATAACCCACTTTTTTTAGCAAAACCAATTGAGTCACACCGGATCAAAACGATACAATTAATCTGATCAATGTATCGGTTCCTAATTAGATCAATCCAACCAATTGGTTAAGTATGATTTTTACAACATTGATCATGATTTAGTCTATTTTAAAGTTTAATTTGACATGTAAGTTCATTGAAAGGTTTCTTTTATATTAAAAAATTATATATATTTATATCATGTACACATGTTAGATAAATTCAGACTAGAATTAGCTTGGTGGCAATGAAGATGAAACCTAAGACCTCATATATACTACTCAACCCTGCCACTAAACAAGGTCAACCCTGGTCCTATCCTATCCAAAGGTACGATAGCAAAGGGCCCATAGTTAAAAGAGACTCAAATTCTTTTTAAAAATATACAGTCATATAATATTTTTATATTATTTATGTTATTTTTGCAATTAAATTAAAATTATTATTTTATTTCATGTCTATTTTTGTTCAAATTAAGATATGTTATGTGATTAAGACCTCATATTTTATGGGCCATAATGAAAAATTAAATTGGATCCTTTTATATTTAAGTATTCAAAATATAAATATATATTATATAATAACATGCATATAATTTCATTAAAAATTAAATATTTGATTACATTAAATGAATAATATAGCTTCAATAAATCTCAAAATTATATATCATATTTTTTATTTTATTAACTCATATGTTATCATCTATCATTCAATTTATTCAAAAAATAATTAAAACATAAATATCTATATATAAGGTATTCATGACAATATTACAAGTCCATGATAAGTTTTACACTTCTTATCTTCATCCTCGTAGACGACATGATAGGATCTTACTTAAAAAGGTAGATTTAGTTTTAAATCATTCTTCATCTTGATTGGATTTTACATATTTGTGTAAACCTGCAAGAAATCCGTCACATTTTTATAATTTAATTTTATATTTTATCTCTTGAAAAAATATTTTAGTTTGGTCATTATTATCTATCATCAACAAAATATCATTTCATATGAAATATTACATATATTTTTGTTCTTTATTAATATGCTAATATTTAGTTTTATTCATTTATAATTTAAATTTTTGTTTATGTTTCTTATTTTGCTAAAATAAAAAATATTTTAAATCTATTATCATAGATCAATTACATGTCGATATGATACAATTAGTTAAAAATTTATTTAAATAATGCATAAAAAAGGAAACTAATAACCAACATATATGTATATATGATGTAAACTTATTTTAATATTTAACTTGACATTAATGATAACTTATTCAAAAGTCTACTTTGTAATACAACAAGGTCTCTAAATAGGCCTTCTCAAAAAAAAAAAAAAATCTAAATAGGCTTGACTTAGTAAACTGCTTAATAGGTAAAAAAGTAAATAAATGTATAATTTTAGTATATTATAATTAATTGACTACAATAATAATAATGTAGCAAAAAAATATTGTTTATATTTACTTCAATAGATCAATCTATTAATTATTAAGTCTAAGATACTTTTTAATAGCCTAAAGTCTTATTAATTAAATAAATTTGTATAAAAGTGTAGCACTTATTCATTTTCTAAAAAACTCTGGTCTAGCTTGGTGTCCGAATATCGTAGACTAAAACATAAGCTTTTATCAAATGGTCTGACTTATTTTCATCCTATTACCTGATAGGTTTTTTTTAGGCTAAACATCTGTTTAAGTTTATGGAGTTGCAAAAATTTCTTACCCAGTACATGCTTGCAGAGATGTTGACAGGGTGGTGAATCAAATATCGAGAACTGGGGGAGCTTGTGTACCAAAATGATGCAATTTTTTCAATTAATTATTAAAATGGGTAAAAATAAAAATAAAATTATGAAAATGGATAAATCATCGATAATTTCATATATGAAAAAATCGTACTTCAAAATACGATTTTACTTTTTCAACAACAATAGTAATAATAATAACCAACAATTAGTTATCTAAATATAATTCCTTTGAGTTTGCTCTAAATATAATTCCTTTGAGTTTGTGAGCCAACTCGCTTGGTTAAAAACTTAAAACTTAACTTAAAACTTCAGTAGCGTAAAACTCAATATAAATTGGATTAATTTGATGTAAAATAAATGAAAGTTCAAAAATATCATTAAACTATAAAATTTCACACTTGGAAATTACAATCATCTCATTCAGTACTTCCCTACTTCCCCTCCATAAACACGAGGGAACAGCTAATTAGCAAGAACAAAAAGTTTCCTAAACCTCCGCAAAAAAAATAATCTGTTACAAAATTTTGCATGTGAAGCTCTCCAGTTGGTCAAACTCATAGCCTGTATACAGGTTCAATTCCAAGGAGATGAAAGCACTGCCTCATCACAGTCACTGTTGCTTCACATAGCAAGAGTCTACTAGTCTCCTCAGGCGACCCCACAACCTGCCATGCCACAGATAAAACTAGTTGAATTGCATGGCTTCAATTTAACATTGTTCAATCCAAAGGTTAAAACCACAATGGTCACCAGGATTCTATTGTGTATGACAGCCAACAGGAAGTAATATTTGAGAAAGTTAAGGCGAGAAGAGAAATTTCAGCTGATAACCCACCATCAGGTATTTCACAAAATTATAATCAAAACTATATATAGTAACATATCATTAACATCTTTCGCTATCCAACAGTTATGCTACTTGGCAGTTTTATGCATGCCACTACAACATAACAGGAATAGGCAGTGGCATAGAAAATAGAATAAAGTTATGACTTTAGAAGTATACCTGGCAATTAGTATAATTTTTTTTTTGTAAAGATTTCTGTCAAATTATAGAGGTATTCACACAGCACATTGGCAACAAATTGGTCAACGAATCCTCAAAAACCTGAAAAAAGAAAACAACATAGCCAAAATATCTTCGTAAGTATCTTCTGCATTATAAAACAATATACAGAAATGTCAAATAGCATTAGCCACAATATCCAAAGTTTTTTATCTAAAGAAAATGGAGTTGCAGTAACAAAATGCAAAACATTACTAGCATGCAAGGGTCTAACGCTCAAGAATAACTTGTGCTATTCACGTTTCCTACCTCAGGAAATTGTATCAAATGAAGCCCCAACGCACGTTCATCTTCATGATCCAACACTATATTCCCATTCTGTCACACAAAGTTGTTGAACATGAAATATGAATTAAGGAATGTGCACAATTTGATACTCGATATTTAGTTGACTGACTATATATAAAGCGCACAAGTGATACAAAGTCATGAAAATTATAATAGATGAGAACAAAATTGACTAACGACAAGTCAACCCTGGCAGAGTGTAAACAAAGACACAACTAGTCAACTATTATTTGGTCAAATTAAGAACAGAAAACAATTGAATCGAATATTAGATTGTTATGCAATTAAATAAAGTGGTAAATCATCATCTTGGGAAGAAAAATAACTTACTTTCTTTATTTCTTCTATATCTTTACCAGATTTCCTCATGATAGAACAGATCCTAGCATGTGCATACTGCGAAACAGCAGTATTCCCCTGTTTCATGACAACTTTGGATCAGTAAGTTTAGATGGGGGGGGGGGGGGGCGAAAAAAGATTTTAACAATAGCAACCAGAAGTCTCGATATTTCTTCTTAGCAGTTCCAACACCCATTGTTAATAAGGTGCTAACAGTTATAGTTGTAGTTAAAAAAGGCTCCTATTTCTTAAGGTGAAGGATACACTCTAGACGGAGATGTGCAACTGATTACCACTGAAGAAAACATCTAAGGATGTGACTTCTACATATTAACGGACAGTTATCAATGTACCCAATATTTTATTTTTATCAAAATTATAACAGTGCTATTTCCCATACATCCATGGTTACCAACCACACATTAATCTCAAAGTTACCCTATACTTCGTCTGATTTACAAGGGAAATTAAAGTGGCAGAGCAGCCATAAATAATTGTCAATAATCTACAAACTTCTTTACTGAACAACACTAGCATACACTGAATGCACCTTATCATTAAGCATCTGATCAAAGCTGAATGTGTACTCTGTTGATCTGTTGATCCTCAAGTCAGCATACCTACAACACATTAAAGACACTAACATAAGGGGCTGAAAGCCTACAACTCATTTTGTATTCCCATTACAGGCAAAAGTAAACTGCAAGTGAAAGATTGTCATGTCAAAGAAAAGCGATATGTAGAATACTAAGTTAACTAAAAATGAACCTAATAGCTGTTAAACAAAAATATAACACCTGGACTAGAATTTAGCTGGAAAATTAACAGAATCACAATGGTAAAAACCCAATAAATTCGTATATTTAGTTCTGATTTATTTGATTTTTAACACTTACCACATACAATTATAAAAAAAACAGTGAAAATTAGTATGCATTAACAGGATTCAGAGATTAGTTCAGAATTTAAAGCACCCTACATACAATATAACAGCTTAAAAAATCCGTCAACAGGAAATTGTTAGCTGATACATCTCTCTACAAACTAAAACAAGATAAAACAACTACAATGAAACAAGCAATGACACAGCAGGGGAGAAAGGATCTAGTTAAAGGAGCTTACAGCCCCGTAACCAACTGCTTCTGCTGTTTTTTCAATCTCTTCCTCAGACCAATCTTTAACAACATCTAAAAGTACATAGGATTTCAAAGATTAATCATCAAAGTGTCTAGAATCTCAAAAAATGAGATTAGAAAGGACACACTCATACAATTTAGTCAAGCAGAAACTTCATTTCATTCATGTTTGCATGCAGACAAGAAAGAAGCATAAATTGCACTAGGTGACTCGGCAACTAGTACTTTACCACGCTCGAGGAGGGAAGCTTTACAACGCCTTTTGGCTTCATCAAGCAACTCAACCAATCTAACAGTTTCACTGCTGCGTGTCCGAAATTTTTTTCCATCTTCCCCAAGAACAGAATCAAAACGAACATGAGTACATTTGGGGAACTCATTTTCATCATTTGGCAGCCATCCTGCACGCCTAAAGGCCTAAAAGAAAAATTGAAGGGAGTGTCTGACATTTTTTATCTCATCAGAATAATGCAGTAGCATCAGAAATGTCATGGTCCATGAGCTTTCTCTTTTAGAAAATTGAAAAAATAATAGCAACTTAACAACAAACAAATTGAAATATGCCAGGAATATGTCATGGTTCATGACTTTTTCTTTTAGAAAATTGAAAAAATAATAGCAACTTAACAACAAACAAATTGAAATATGCCAGGAATATGTCATGGTTCATGACTTTTCTCTTTTAGAATATTGGAGAAAAAAACGAAATGAACAACAAAAGTATTAGGACAGAAAATAATTAGCCAAGGATGCTATATCCTATCAACAAAACAAAGACACATCAATAACCAAGGGCAACTCACTACTGAAAAAAGCATGTAGAAAGAGCTCTGGTTACAAGAAAAAAATGTGGTAGCCAAGAGAAACCATAAAAACCAAGAACTGAGATATACCTTAAAAACCATATCAAAGTGTTCCCACTGTCCATCATCTGTAACATATATATTCCACTCAACACTTTCCACATTTAGACGATACCTACATGATTCAAGTAACTCAGATAATCATTACATTTTGTTTTCTGCAGTCAATGTATTTCCAGTTCCATATTCATATTATCTGCAGATGATATAAACACAATGTTTACATGAAAGGCAGAGTATACAGAGATTAAAAAGATAATAAATTTGACATACACGTATTTGGAAAAGATTAATAATGTGATCAAACATTGTCTAATACGTAAATATGCAGAAGCTATTTATATAGCTTCTGATGGATGTAGATCGGTTTTGACTAAACAAGGAAGCAACTTTGACCACTCAAGTGATCCAACAACTTTAACAGTATGTGTGTGTTTGTTAAATAATTGAAAATGTAAACTAACCAAAGTGCTGCTAGATCAGTTGAAGAATAGTTGTAGCCACTATCTCTTTTCACAGCAAGAATTGGTCTCTTTATACCCTCAACATATATCACACGAGCACCGTCATTTTCTTCAATCAGTCCTAATTTATCCAATCTCTCCAAAGTTGGAGGGATTAAATCATTATAGTAGCTCTCTCCCTGTGTAACCAAATATATTATCATTCAGTGCTCAGTAAAATGACACAATTATTGAATTGAGTAAAAACATATAATTACTAAAACAAAAATCTATTTATTCAATCTACACTAATTTATTGTTACACATTACGCACATTACCACATAATCAGCTCAAAAACAATGTTTTTTAAGCTTCAATGTTGATAATTTTGGCTGCAAATGTCAATGCCTGTAGATGAATTGTGTTTCCTCAAAATTTTCATTTCAATCTTAGTTGTCAATATAATTGGATCAGAAAATCTAAGTTATCGAGCAGCTTCTCAGAGAGAAAAAATTATTCAGTTTACTTAGGCTAGTTTGAGAACAGACACAAGACTTAATAGAAACTAGAAAGAATATGGAAGATCTGGTCAAATGACAGAAATTTAATCCAAAAAATTCTAACCATGAATAGAGTTCGTAGTCCTGTATTGTTCATATGACACAATAAAAAATAAAAAAAAGCTTAGAATATCCCTCGGGGAAGGTACAAAGCAATAGGTACAGTTGAACTCAGTCAATAAAAAAAGGAAACTAGAAGCCTTACCCTTGCTTCCAATAGAACTCCAAGACATTGATAGACCTTTTCAAATTCAGCCTTACTAATATCACAAATTTGCTGCCATGCATTGTGATATTTCTCTTCGCCACTCTGAAGCCAAAATTAATACATATATTAAATTTAAAACCAAATTTGTTAAGATATTACGAACAAAGGAGGAAAAAAGGAAAGTTCTCAATATAATTTACCTGGAGCTGGACCACTGACTGTTGTGCCCTCATCTTAAATTCTGGATCATTATCAAACCTCACTTTGGAGGCCTTATAGAATGCCTAAAAATGCACCATCTCACAAGAATTTCAGAATCACGAATGATAGTTCACTTATCCAGTGAAATAAAAAGCTTCATGATAGAAATATATTTGACAAAAACAATAACTTAAAAACTAAGTGACAATTAACAAGAATATTGTCCCTCAAGACCTATAAACATTTTTATTTCAAGGTTGATGGTTCATCAGTTTTAAGAATTGACAAAGAACATTAAATAATAAAATATAACCCAAAATATTATTTCTGACTTCACACCTTTGCTAATTAGCTTCTTTCTACTTTTAATTAAAAGAAAGGTGACTGGCCATAGAGGTATAGAACTGATTTCAATCAGCAGATCCATTATGTCCAAAGTTTATTCACAAACAGAGCATAGAATAACCATTTGAAGCAATACATGCAGATAAAACAAATCACTTATTTTTCAGGCACGGGTTACTTTTTCTTTCACGCTGTTGCATGTGTGCAAATAAAACCTTGTATTTCCTAGTTATGGTAAATGGCTATTATAACAAATTAATTTCTAGATTGTCAAATTGAAATTCAAATGGTGATCGCCAAGCTTATTTTTGAACCATGAATCATAATTCGCATCAAATTGCAAGATTCATAGACAGTGAAAAAATACTTCAAAAATATGATAAAAATAACATACAATGTAAACTTCGACTATGTGCGTTTGCATGCATGGCTTGTCCCAAGCCAGGATAAAGGAGGAGGGTTGACGTCAGGGGTTGCGAATCGGCCGTAAAAAAATTAGCTTTTTTTATGTGATGAACCTTTATGATATTTCATTGGAACGTACCATTCATAGCGACGTGTTACATCAGGTCCTGGGTGTAGCGAAAAATGAACTAGGGTCCTTGCCACAAGGCAAGGTGCTCCATCGATCCTGAGATGTAGTGATTAGTGAGTTAGGGTCCATGTCGAAAGGCAAGGCACCAGGTCTTCACCTGGATTTGGTGACAAATAGGCAAGGGTCCCAACATGCAGATGAGCGAGTGTGGCGGGCAAACACCGCCCAGGAGTTTAAGATGAAATTGGGAAGCTGAAACATAGGAACTTTAACGGGTAAACTGAGGGAGTTAGCAAATGTTTTTGCTAGAAGGGAAGTGAATATTGTTTGCTTGCAAAAAACTAAGTGGGTTGGAGAAAAGGTCAAGGAAGTGGAGGGTACCGATTTCAAGTTGTGGTATACAGGTACAACCAAGAGTCGAAATGGGGTTGGTATTATGATCGATAGAAGTTTCAGAGGTTGGTATGATGATTAAGCTTGTAGTGAGGGATCTAATTTTAAATATCCTTGTATGCACCCCAAGTTGGACTACAAACAAATGAAAAGAACCAATTTTGGAAAGACTTGGAGGAGGTTCTGAGAGGGATACCACGAGAGGAGAAGATTTTCCTAGGATGAGATCTAAATGGTCATGTAGGTAAAAGCAGTAGATGTTTTGATAGAATTCATGGTGGTTTTGGTTATGAGACGAGAAATGAGATTGGAGAAGATGTCTTGAACGTTGCACTAGCCTATGATTTGATGTTAACGAACACTTTTTTTTGAAAAAGGGAGTCTCATCTTATCACTTATCATAGTGGCCAAAATTGTAGTTAAATTGATTTCTTTATGACTAGAAGGGAATATAGAAATTTGTATATTGACTGCAAAGTCTACCCTGGAAAATGTGTGGCGACACAACATAAGTTGGTAGTTCTAGAGGTTCGGTTCAACAAAGTTCTTAATTTGAGCAATAAGACTCAAAACCCAAGGATAAGATGATGGAAGCTAAAGGAGGACAAACAAATAGAGTTTAAGGAAAACATGTTGCGAGAAGGACCATTGGAGTTTATTGGAGAAGCAAATAAAATATGGAATAAGATGACTATATGTGTTCAAAATGTGGAAAGGAGGGTGCTAGGTAAAAGCAAAGGAAACAAAGTTCTTACAAAGGAAATATGGTGGTGGAATGGAGAGGTGCAGGAGGCTATTAAACAGAAGAATGAATGTTTTAGATCTTTGCATAAATGTCCCAATGATGAGAAGCTGCAAAAGTTTAAAGTAGCGAGAAAAAATGCAAAGAAAGCAGTGCGGGAAGCTAGAAGCAAAGTTTTTTACGATTTGTATAAAAATCTTGGGAGTAAGGATGGTGAAAAAGGTATTTACAAACTTGCAAAATTGAGGGATAAGAAGAGTAAAGACCTCACCCAAGTTAGATGTATCAATGATGAAAATAAAATTTTTTTGGTAAGGGATGAAGATGTAAGTGAAAGATGGTTAAACTACTGTAACAAGCTTTTTAATAGGAATGACAACAAGAGTGAGGTGGATTTGGAGTGCATTTTTGGTGATCTGAATAGAATATTTGTGCGCAGAATTAATACACATGAAGTTAAAGAGGATGAAGAATAATAAAGCTTTGAGACCCGATGACGTCCCTATTGAAGTGTGGAGAGGCTTGGGAGATGTGACAATAAAATGGTTGACCAATTTTTTCAATAAGATTCTTCAAACAAATAAGATGTCTGATACTTGAAGGAAAAATATGTTTGTGCCTATTTACAAAAACAAGGGAGATATCCAGAATTGTTCTAACTATAGAGGCATCAAGCTCATGAGCCATACTACGAAGTTGTGGGAGAGAGTTTTTGAACATCGCCTAAGGAGGGAGACCAAAGTTTCCATAAATCAATTTGAATTTATGCAAGAAGATGTATCATGGAAGTTATTTTCTTGATGCGACAATTAATGGAAAGGTATAGGGAAAAGAAGAAAGACTTATATATGGTGTTCATAGATCTTTAGAAAACATATGATAGGGTCCCAAGAAAAGTCTTATTGTGAATTCTTGAGAAGAAAAAGGTAGCATTAAAGTATTTTAATGCAATTAAGGATATGTATGATGGGACTATTACATGTGTGAAAACTTGTAATGGAACATCAAGGTATTTCCCTGTCACGGCAGGTGTTCACCAAGGTTTAGCTCTTAGTCCTTATCTCTTTGCCTTAGTAATGAATGAACTAACAAAAGATATTTAAGAGGAAGTGTCATGGTGTATGCTTTTTGCAGATGATATCGTGCTTATTGATGAGACCAAAGATGGTGTTAATAGAAAATTGGAATTGTGGAGAAACACTTTGAAATCTAAAGGATTCACGATAAACAAGAGCAAGACGGGGTATATGAAGTGTAAATTTACGCGGGTAAGAGATGGTGATCAAGATACAGTGCATCTACTTGGACAAGAGGTACCCAAGAAAGATGTTTTTAGATACTTGGGATCAATTTTGCAAAAAGGTGGTGAGATTGATGGGGATGTAAATCATAAAATCAGAGCATGGTGGGTGAAATGGCGGAGTGCATCGGGATTTTTGCATGATCGCAAAATTCCCCTTAAGCTAAAAGGAAAATTCTATAGAACAGTTGTAAAACCGACAATGTTATATGGAGCAGAATGTTTGCCAACACATAACCAACATGAACATAAAATAAGAGCAGCAGAAATGAGGATGCTAAGGTGGATGTGTGGTTATACAAAGATGAATAAGATAAGAAATGAGGATATTCGAAGAAAGGTAGCAGTGGTACCAGTGTGTGAAAAGATGAGGAAACATAGATTGAGGTGGTTTGGGCACGTTATGAGACAACCATTGGATACTCCCGTAAGAATAAGAGTTTGTTACCAAGAACTCGACAAAAAGAAAGGTAGAGGTCAACCGAAACTTACTTGGGAAAAAATAGTTAAACAAGACCTAATGGAGTGAGATATAGATTGGCGAACTGTATGTCTTAGGACAGAGTGAAGAAAAACTATAAGTTCTATGGAGGGTTAAACCCATTAGTATTTCTATGTTCTAGTTGTTCATTTTCTTAGTTCTTTTCCTCTTAATTTATCCCTTCCCTCTTTCACCCCTATTTTATTTTAGCTTTTTTTTTTCTTTCTCTTTTTTGTCATATTTTCACTTTTTCTTCTCCTATTCCTTTCTCTTTTTGTGTCTTATTTCCGATCTATCATTGGGTTCATCTACTACCGACCCCAATTAACTTGGGTTAAATGTGCTGTTGATGTTGATGTTGATAATATACAATGTAATAATTTTAAACTGGAACTAGAAATAGATAAAACAACCTAACCATAAGTCTTATAAAACAAAATTACTAGATATATATGAGTTTGTGAAGCAATTATTATTATTATTGATACAAAATTGCATATGATTCATTCATGTATCTAAAATACAAAACCAAATGATCTTATAATACAAACTGATTGGTAACTGAATCATATCAAATAGTAGGAGTCGAATCGTGAATTGTAGAATTCTAATAACTATGTTTGACTTGCATAGTTTTTACTTCCAGAACATTTAGAAATTAGAAATTAATTCAACAAATGAACTCAAAAGAATGCCAGATCTTAGTAAAGAAATATCAAGAAAACAATGTAGGATAAAACATCTAAACAAAAATAAGAATAAGAATAAATGGAAATATTTTGATTTCATATATTTTCTCACCTGAAGATCCCCTGCTTCAGTAAAATCTTCTGGATTTGGATACATGTTAAAGAGGTGAGCTATTAGCATCCCAAATTGTAAACAAATGCATGGACTTTGAGCCATATTTCTTTTTATCAGCAAAGATAATATATATATATATATATATATATATATATATATATATATTAGATAGAAAGACACAGTACAAGTAGTTCTGCAGGGTATACAACCTAGCATGAACAAAAGCAGAACATAGGTGGCTTAAATCACAGAAGAAAAAAGCTAACTGAGTTCTGACTAAGAACCAGGACAAAAAGGAAAAAATACATTCTAAACCCTCCCCTGGAAACCAAAGCTGTCCTTCATGCTACTTGACCAGTAATGTAAAGGAATATCGAATCCTGGCTCCAAATTTTTGATCCAAGACCAGCAAAAGAACCTTGTATCCTCCAACAGCTTCTGACCATTAAAACCTTCATTATGAAAGACGATTCTATTCCTATGATACCAAGTACTCCAAGTTAGAGCAATCCACCAAATCTGCCATCTATGTATCCTATTTCCATTTGTATGGCAGAAAGAATGTTGATGAAAATGTTTTTTCGAGACTGTCGAGTATACCCCTACAATATTTACCCATGACCTTGATTCCCACCACAACGGCAATATGTTAGGACAAATAAAAGATAAGTGAGACGCATCCTCCTCATGACTTCTACAGAAAGGACATGAGGCATCATTGATCTCCACATTCCTTCTTAAATTCAGCTTTATGGGCAGTCTGTCCTTAAGTAATCTCCATGCAAAGCATGAAGCTTTTGAAGGAATTTTTAGCTTCCATAATTGCTTGAACACCTCGTCATGGTGTTGGCTTGTGTCTGCCTTGGTGAGAAATCTGTAAGCACTCTCCACTGAGTATACCCCACCGCTTGGTGCTCCCAACTAACCCACAAATCTGATTGCTGCAAATGTAGCACCAACCCGTGGATTTCCTCCATGAATTTGACCGCCATTTCAATTTCACCCTCCATAAAGAGTTTCTTCCATCGAAGCTACCAATTCCCAACCGTTCTGTACTGATGACCCCAATTGCTAAATAAATTTATAAATTATTTATAAGTATGAAATTAAATTTAAAATAATTTATGATTTATAAATAACTAATATATATTATATCATATGAAACGTTGATTTGCTAACTTCTTTTAGAATAATAAAAAGAAGCACAATAAATATTTTACAATTTTACTAACGTCTTTACTTAATCAAATTGAATGAATTTAATTTTATTAAATTAGTATTTAATGTTATTAAAATAAAGAATGAGTCTGTTTTTAAATTTAATACTAGTTATAGCTATTAATATTATATTGCCGTTTTAATTATTGGTGATTAAATTAGTAAATTGTTTTCTTTTTTTATAAGCTTGGGCTAAAAGTTATGCATCCCTACACTACTTGGGTCCATCAAATCAAAAGTTTATTGAATCAACCGTGGAAAGGTAAAACTGTTCATACACTGCGTGAAAACAATGAAAGTGTTGATGTTTTGGTTATGAAGGGATTCTATGCAGACAATCTTTTTGTTATATATATGGAAAAATTGCACAACCTTTTTGTATTCTACTATCTTGCCTAATGTTATGGGATAGACGGATAGTTGGGATTAAAAGAAAGATAATTACGTTGTTTTTGTCTTTCTGCCGTATATAAAAATTATGAGTATAGAATGGTTTGGTTCAATTTTTATATAAAATAATAGATCAGTTTTTATAAAGCCAATTCAGTTTTAAATCAGTTCATTTTGCGTTATTTTTGCCCACCCTAACATACAATAGACAATAGTTATTATAAAGCATTATGGAAAACTAATGTAGTTCTGTGGAGACTGAAACACAATAAACTTGCAAATTGAAAACTCAATTATCGTTGATAATGTAGAAACTTGAATGGGAATATGAGTGCACTTCCAAGACCATTTGATATATGTACAACAACACAAGTGCCATGCCACTACCAAATTCCGTAGAGACAGATCAGATCTATAACAATCAATCACAGAAAACGCTTCTTCTCTTACTTACTCATACTATTGAATTCGAAAACAATTATTAGTATGTACAGATCTCGTCACCGGAAACCACCGCGATCACACGGCGGCGATCTCCGCCGGATCCTCGAAGTTCGGGTCCTTGGCGTCCATAGCACCGTGCTCCATCTCGACGTTCTCGTAGCCGTTGCCGATCCACGTGAACTTCCCGCCGTGGCCTCCCTTCTTCGGCGATCCGCTCAGCCCCGTCGCCGATTTCCGATCCTTCCTTGTCTCCGGTGACAGCTTTGCATTCGCCTTGTGGCTCTTTCCGGCGTCCTTCATTATGGTTGTTCTTCTTCTTCACTTTTACAGTGAGTGAGTGAATGAGTAAACTGTGTGTGTGACTTGAAAACCGCGCTGGTGAGGGCTTGTATATAAAGGAGGTGAGGGTAATTTGGGAATTTCGTGCAAACAATTTAAAAATACTTTTTCCTGCCTTGTAAATTGTAACGTACGCTGAATATATGGGTGCGTGTTGGAATGCGATTGGGAGGTTGCGAATCGGATAAGAACGACGGGAAAAACTTGTATGCGGTACGGTGCATGGAATGGAAAATTATGCCGCACACTGTAAAACCGGCCTTATAATCTGTATATTTTAGCCTATTGGGTCGGCCCATAAAATACCATTTTTTTTTTCAGTTTGACCAAAAATATTTCTTATTCATAATTTTTTTTATATGTGTACTCTTGATCTATAACATGAGAAATTGTTTTTGTTCTGCGTTCTCACTCATGTACCACACTGACTCATAAATTGAACTAGTTGAAGTAAGCATTTGAATGAAGGATGATATAAGTTGTTACTTGTTACCACCCAAATTAAGTTTTTAAGTTGTGAATAATTTTTTGGTTTAACACTAGGCTTTTAGGTATAAAAAAAAAAGAGAAGATATTTATTAAGTATAGCAATTTTTTGTTGTAATTTTTACAAATTGTGTTTCAAGGTATTCAAAATTAAAAAACTTATTCTATTTTATTTTTTTATTCAAGCTTCTATATCTATGTAACCAATAAGATTAAATTAAACATTTAACTATAGCATAATTTATGTTTAAGATGGAATAAGCGCACCTTTAAATTTAAATATGAGGGTATTCATTTTTTAAAAACATAATGTAATTTACACTCATTATCATTATCTTTCTTTGTCCTTATTTACACTGTTTGGGTATTGGAATATCACCATTTTTCAAAAATAGCATTTCAAAATACAATATTCTATAAAATAATATTTTTCTAAATAAATTTATCATAAACAAGAAAATATTATTTTCAAATATTTTTTGCAATATAACATTAGTTTAGTTTTTCCCCCTTAAAAACTTACATTTTCTAAATAGAATCACTATAAACAACAACAATATGAATGTAACATAAACAACCTGTACTATATAATTTATCCACCGTTAAAAAAAATAGTTTAAATTAAATAATCTCATATCTTGATATAAGACAATGTCCTAACCAATCAAAACTCACTTTTTTAGTATAGAATTCAATTAAAAAAATTAACAAAATTAAATTTTAGTATAATTAATTAAATTATAAATTAATTGTTCCTATATATTTTTTGCTGCTGAACTCCTATATAAAATGAAGTGCATTTGGAAATTTAAAAATGGCAGTTGCTACTTCCATTCCACATATTTACTTATACACCTCTCTTAGCTCTTTCTCTGTTCGTCTGTATAACCTCGACCCTTCGTCCCTCGTGCTCATCTTTCTTTCTTCTTCGTTTCAAAATTTTATTTCCTTAATGAAAATTTCATGCCTTCGCATAGAAGCAACAAAAAAGGCCAAATTAGAATTTGAGCAAAACCATCGCAGGCACTATCTTGATCCCTTTCAGCAGTGCCTCGTTGCCTTCCATCTTCACTGTGTTGTGCCGTTAGTTGATGCTTGTGTTGTTAAAGGTGGTGATTATCAATGGTTAGTTCACTCTTTTTTCGCCTCCTTGTTGCATGTATTTGAAGTGAATTTGAGGTTTTAATTGGGTTTTGCATTGTTGAATTGAAAACTGATATTGTTATGTATATATGCAAACTGAAACAAACAACATTCACTTGATGCAGTAATAACGCAATGGGTATATGGTCTAAGATGAAGGGAAAGCAAACAATTCACTCACTCTTTTGGCATTTTCACCATCCGTGTCTCAAAAGAAAGTATCTTTTTGATATTCTTAAAGAAACTGGCATGCAACACTGTCTCAAATGTTAATCTGTTTTCCTAATCAATGACAAATTGTCTCAAACCCAAGCAAATATTGAAGGTAGTAAAGAAAAAGCTGAATTATGTAACTGTTACCAGACTAAAGAATTCTTTTGCTATAAGTGTAATGAGAAAATTTCTTAATTCTCCTCATATTGATCACTCGAATATTGTCATAATTTGGAGATTTATCAAAGGAGCACTAGGAAAAGAATTAGGGCTTGTTTGGGTAAGCTTCTCTAGAAGCACTTCTAGAAGAAGTAAATAAAAACAAAAAGATGAGATGAACTTTTCCATAAGTAAAAATAAGCTCTCCATTAGCTAATTTGTAGAAGCTCACCAATGTAGCTTCTCTAAAAGATGAGATGACATCTACAAATTAGCTAATGAAGAACTTATTTTTACTTATGAAAAAGCTCATTTCATTTTTTTCTTCTTACTTTTCTCTTCTAGAAGTGCTTCTAGAGAAGCTAACATCCAAACAGGTCCTTAGTGTATGAAAATAGACCGACAAAAGACACACAAATATTGTTGCCTACACTAATATAGATAGGGTTGGATCTCCTTGTGAAAGGAGATCTGCCTCCCCATATTGGTTTTTATTTGGTGGTAATCTTATCTCATGGAAGAGCAAGAAACAAAATGTGGTTGCAAGTTCAAATGCTGAAAATGAGTATCAAGAAATTGCTCTAACTACCTGAGAACTAATTTGGTTGAAACAACTCATTAAAGAGTAAAAGTTTTGTGCCAATTGAACTATGCCACTAAGCTATGATAATTGGGAGCTCTTCATATGGCTTCCAACTCGTCTTCAATGAGCGAACCAAACATATAAAATTGATTGTCATTTTATTTACAAGAAGATTGCTTCTGGAGAAATTTGTACCTCCTTTGTAAAATCAAATGATCAACTGGCATATTTGTTCACCAAAGTTCTCCGAGGATCAAGGATATCTTGTATCAACAAACTGGATGCATTTGATCTCTATACTCCAGCTTGAAGGGGGGTGGGGTGTTGGAGGAGTAGATTCAGAATTAATGTTCACTTCAGAATCAATGTTCATTCACTTCATTGTATAGAAATACAGTAGTTTCAATGAACCTTAGGAGATAGAGTTAGCCTTCATTATCCATCTTGTAAATTGCATTTAAAATGTTAGCCTTGTAATCTTGATGTGTATAAATATGACATTCTTCTGAGTGCTCAGTAAATTCAAGCATATTCAGAATCATTTGTCTCATATTTATTGGTGCTTTCTCTTAAGTACTAAATCGAATGAAATCAAGTTTGTCCCAAAGAAACACACTCACAAAGAAATCTTACAGGCACATTTGCAAGAAATACATCTCTTGGGGCAGAAAATGCTCCTCCTTCCTATATAAAAGGTTGAAATGACAAACAAAAAATTGAAGAGGAAAAACAGAGATTAATATATTATTTTATCCAAAGTATGATAATGTATTAAAAATCAAACTCGCGACAGAGAGAGAAATTAAACATTTTCAGCTGAATTGTTTGAATACGTGGAACGTTTTACCTGGTGAGTACGCAGGTCATTAATTAAATACAACTATACAAGGAAAAAAAATCATGTGTATGTATCTAATATTAGAAAAGTTGTAAAATGTGTATAAATTAAAATCAGAAATTGTCATTTTTATTGTATTACTCGACAAGTATCTGTGAGTTAGAAGAGTTTTTAACTACTTTTTCATAATAGATAATTCACTAAGAGAAGCCAATCCATAGAGTAAGCCATCCTCTAGAAAAAGAAAATAAGCAAAACACAAACAGAAAACATTAGTTCTAAAGATCTCTTAAATTTCGTTATAAATCTGTTGAAACCAACAATCCCTGCCCTTGGAAGGTATCCACGCATATATCTTGAACTTCTTTAAGAAATTAGGGAGACTAGTTCTCTATCACAAAGATCTCCTGAATTCCTTATAACATAAAAAGAAAAAATACCAAAAGTCATTCAAGAGACCTGGACGCACCCACCCCTCCAAAAAAGAAAAAAAAAACTAACTCAAATCTTGGAAAAATGTGAATATTATAATAGGCAAACCAAATCATGTGACTATGATAATTAGGATATTTGTGATTCTTGTAATTATTATGATAAGTTTATATGATAGAGCCTGCAATACAGGGATTTCCTTATGTCTCTCTTTTTCTCTTCCTCTTAAAAAGAACTTAGAATTGCACAAAATAAATTACAACAGGTTTTCACGTTCAGTTTCTTAATACACAATATACTAAAAAAATAAACAAATAAAGAAGAAGAATTTGCAAAACAATTAAGAGAAAATGAGATAAACAGAGTCCTTTTTCCACAAACATCAAAATTTTATATGACCATTTAAAGTTTTCTATACGACAATGATCAGTTAGAATTGTTTAAATTCAAATTTTAAATATGTACCAGATCAAATAATAATATCAAAATTAATTATAAATGAATTGACCATGTCGTAATTTTAAAAATCAAAACAACATTAAAATTATAAAAAAAACATATAAAATGTTTAAGTGAAAAGAAGCAAATAGAAAAAAAATATGGTAACGCCAAATCAATTGACCGTGCCATAATTTGAAATAATTTTTTAGCAAATAATTAAAGAGAAAAATATGATAACACCAAATTAATATGCTTGCATGGAATAATCGTCATATAATATTTTAAAAGTAAATTTCGACAATTTACATAAAATCAGGACATTTAGTGTCTCTTATATGTATTTTAAATTTAAAATATGTTACGATAAATTCTGAATATATTTTGCATAAGAAATAGCATATCTCATAGAATAATATGTATTTTAAATTTTAATTTTAATGTAATGTTTTAATGTATTAAATTTCTCCATTATTTCTTATTTTATATAATAATAATAATATCATACATAGTTTAAATAATTATAGGCATAAGAAATGTGTTATTGTGGAATATTTGGGGCAAAATTGAGTTACCTAGCTATATTAATAATTTGGAGTTACACCATTTTGGGATTAATTAATAAATGACAATTAAAAATACATTTTTTATTTTTTATTTTTGTGTGTTTTTAATACTTTTGAAACTACTAAAATATTCCTTATTTTTTAGGGGGAGAAAAATTTGACTTGTTATATACTATTTTATATAATAAAGATTATAAGCACGAAAAATTTGTTATTGTGGAATATTTTGAGTAAATTGAGGTTACCTATATTATAATTTGGGGTTAAACTAATTTGGAGTTAATAATGAATGATAATTAAAAATATATTTATTATTTTCTTTTAATTTTACTTTAAACTTTTATGAGTTTTTAATACACTTGGAATTACAAAAATATCCCTTATCTTTTTGGGGAAAAAATATCATAAATTTTTATTATTAACGTAATAATAATCTTTACTGATTCGCAAATCTACGTGCACTAATCAATCATCATGCTCGAATAGTTATTTTTCTTGTTCCAAATTTCTTGATGAGAGAGGTTTAATTTATCCTATCCAACTTGTTCAAATGCACTTCAGTTTTAAATTTTAAAGAACTTATCAATTTACCTTATGGCTTAAAAATTGGATAAAAGGTTAAAAATCAATTTACACAAACATGGAATGGTTTAAAAATCATATCATATGTTTCTAGAATCTGAGAACCAAAGTACACGTAATTCAAAGTTAAGTGATAATATATTGGAGTTTTCCTCTAAATTTATGAAAAAGTATATACAAGTAACTGAAAAAGTATACATCTTAAGAAAAGAGAAAACCTAAAATTTCATATCAAAAAGGGATTGGGTGTCACATGAATTATGGTAATAACTTGGGATCATTGAGTCAGAGCAGTACATGACTGTAAGTCTGTAAGAGGCAAGGATCATACCACCATGGAAAACAAACTAATAATGAATCTCAAATATGTAGCGCTAATTGATCATATGGCTTTGACTGAATAAACTGAAGCTGCAGGACTCAAAATTTTCCGGATTTTGTACATGAAATAAGCAATAACTCTTTAACATTCTGAATTTCAGAAGTTCTTGTGTTGAACTGCAATGGAAGATCTAGACCCTCCTAGGAAACTTCCTCTTTTGTTTAGTACAGATGCAAAAGACACCCTTGAAGTTTTCTTTGATATTGTAGCCTTTGGACTGCACAATATTCTGTGACTATCCAAGCCTCCCCCAAAACTCTTGCATGATTTCATTCTCTTTCTATAAGGTATGCCTTTCTTGGGAAGATCTTCTATGCTCTCCACCCTTGCTAAAGAAGTGAAAGACTGTGCCTTGCCTTGATAGAACATAGATAACCCTCTCCTGCAAAGGTCAAATATAAACTACTTAACACAACAACTCATTAAGTATATAACAATTCTGAACATTGATAATAGATGATGATGAGAGGATGTGTGTAATTATTTTTTCTATAGAGAAAACAACTATCCTCCTTCATAGAAAATAATCTTGTTCCATCTAAATATTTAACTTATCATACATCCAAAACTGGAATTCAAAATCACTAATTAGACTGAAACAACCTTGAACCAGTTGATCTACATGTCGATCGATGATACGTGCGTGTATGTGTTTGGTTAAAGGAAATTGAATAAAATTCAGAATGACATGAGGGATCGATTAATTGCTTACTTTATAGGGAGGTGGCTCATCAGGTCTGATAATTCAAACAAAGGTCCATTTGAATATGTTGATGATGTTGAAGATGAAGCGTCCTCGCTCAGCTCTGATGAAGAAGAAGAGCACATAGAGTTCATTGAGTTGAGTCCATAGGATGATGAATCATTGCTACCTTCTTCACCATCTTCCTTAATCACCCAATTGGTGTTCCCATCTCTATCACCATCCATGGTTCTCTTCACATCCATCCCCAGAAAAAAATTAGGTGCCTTGTGATTCATTATATGCTGAGAAGAAAATAAGAAAAGTAATTAATGACACCCAACAAGATATGGAGCAGTTATGTTCAACTGATAAAATGTTGGGTCTTATATATTATATATGTATAAGATTTGGATAATAGTGACTATTTTTAGTGTTTTCAGTTAGACTTTACTAATTAATTAATTAATGCATAAAAATGGTCACAATCAGATCACGTTATGTATGGTGTGAAATTGATAACTTGTGTATAAGACAGGTAGGATAGAGGATAAGGTCTAAATTTGAAAACATCCATTTCATTCCATGTTGTGATTCACACCGTCTTAATTAACTTGTTTAATAGTATTATTAATTTTTGGAGGGAGAAACTGAGGTACGTCCACATCTCGCCAACTTTGCTCATAAAGCCACGACAGATAAGTCTATTCCCACCTTTTGATCGATGCGTCTCTATCACACCCATATATATCTACACGTTGAACAGCAAAAGAAATGAAGCAAATAAAGAAATCCAGAACTGTAAAATTAAGGTTGAGGTTAATCTATTCGTGTGGTAACAAGTGTTTGTGCGTGTTTGGATCTAAATCGGTAAAATTGATTTTGAAATAAATTGATTTTAAAGTGATATAGTTTATGTTTTAGTATAAAATTTTGGAATTAACTTAAAAAAATTATTTAAAGTTATTTTAATTTAAAATCAATTTTAAATTCTTCTTTTATCATAAGATCAAACATATAAAAATATATTTAAAATTAATTCTAAACTAATAATTAATTTCTTAACGTCAAACTAAATACAAACTTATTTATAGAATGTTTTCAATCACAAATTCATATGTAATATTTTGTATGATAAATATGTTGGATCTTTTTATTAATAGATATGATTTTTAACCAAAATTGTTTATAATTATATTTACCGCAATCTTTCTTCTGCATAAGACTCCTGTCTCCTGTATTTTATAAACCAAACTTGTGAATGAAACTGCTTGGACCTTAGTGCAAACTATACTCGATAAACACTACTTTTATTTATGTCCTTAAAATGTATATTGAACATGACGAGGTCTTTAAAAGTGTTATTTCTTTTTCAAAACTTGTTGTCGTATGTTGCTTGCTAAGATATTCCACCCACGTGGACAACCCTTATAGATGGATTGGAATACGTTATGCATCGGTGTTTTGCAATTGGTTTGAAGGTGTTGCCACCATCATCATGCATTCATGCATGTTTCTCTATCAAATCATGTCGTCACCTGTATTGGTCATATAATGACCTATTCTGTCTCCGTCTCTAATGGTTTGCTAGGTAGAGAGGAGATAAATAATATTGCTGCAAGATTTTATATTTTTTTTGAAAACTTATTTTTATGTTTTATTTTAATTTTAAAAAATTATTTTAATTTTTATTGATTTTCTTTGTTTTTATTCTCTAAATCAAACACACCCAAACATAGAAGAAGAAAATGGGAGAGAGGGGTGTTTTACAATGTTTTCAAAAATAAAAAGATTTTGAAAATTGTTAGCATTATTTGTTACACATTTTTTATTAAGTAAATTTATAGGAGTCTTATTCTATTTTTAGAGTATGCTTGAGACAACTTGTAATTCTCTCTATGAGTTTTTTTTTATAGGAAAAAAATGAAAAAAAAAATGATCAATTATATATTGATAATATAAAAAAATTATACTGTCATCATTGAATCTTAATTAATCATATATGATATGTTTATTAAATTTTATGATAATTAATATAAAAATATATTAATGATAAATTGTAGTTGGATGATATATAATATAAAAGTGTTTTACACTGATAGTACATGATTATTAAACTAAAAATATATATTTGAAAATAAATTAGTGTATTTGAGATATCAATTGAAATATGTTAAAAAAAACGTTTTTTTATTGAAAAATAAGCCATGTTTATACATTTGAAAATTCGAAACTTAAAATCATTACTCATTTATTTTTCCTTTACATCATTTCTCATTTCTTCTTAAATACGTTATTTCCATATTGTCTCCAGTTTTTCTAATACTAACTTTTTCCCATTCCCATAATTTACTGTGAAAATCTATTTTTTTCATTTAAACAAGATTGATTATCTTTAAATTAATTTTTAATAAATCTAAACAAAAATTAATTATAATTATAATAGATAATAATAATAATCAATTATTTAAAAATGTTTTCACAGCTATTCTAAATACATTCTACATGAATAATTATTTTTATGAAGAGATACATGGATTTTTTAGCCAATAAATGAATGTCGGAATCCTTTTGTTAATGACAAGACAAGATCTATTGTTATATTAGAATGAGCTGTATTCGTACGAGAAGGATATAACATGTGAGAGGATATGAAGATAAGGGGATTGACTTGGTCACAATTCACGAGTCATGATGGTATGGTGTTTGGATATGGGCAACTAGATTTGCAACCACATGCGAGTAGGCCACATACTATATTCACTATATAGTGGTTAATTGAAAAAATAAACAGGAAATAATATAATCTTTTTGTAAAATCTTATTCTTATCTCTGTCCACGACGATTGGATTATGACGCTGTTTTAATCCATTGATTCAATCAACGCCCACTGATATATTCACCTAAATATTCAATTGGAAACGTTTGGTCCCCTCATTGATTGCACCATTAATTCCATCCATTGAGGTTCTCTTTTCCTTCCAAAAGTGCACAAGCAGAGGAGACATTAATTAGCATTATTTTATATTTTGACTCCATCCATTATAGTAGTAGGAAAAAAAAAGAATCACCTCAGTCTAAAGTTTTATTTTTAGAGGCACCTCGATCAATCTAAACTTATTCCCTCAGGTTTTTAATACTCCCAAAATAAATTAATGTTAGCATTTGAAAAAAAATTATTCTACCATAACTTTTTCCCATATCTTTTGATATTTGAGGTTATTGTTCATAAATTAAATTAAGAAATATTTAATAAAATTAAAATTATTATATTGAAATTAAAATATCCTTATTTAATATCTTAATTTTTTATATTTACTCCATCCAATCTCAAATATAATTAAGAAAAAATATGACACACTAATGTGTTCAACCATTAATTTCCATTCCTAACAACCACCATTAACAACCACCATCTCATGTCCCTGCAAACTACTCATTGCCATCCAAAGAAAAAAAAGAGAAAAGTTTGATCTAAAATTTCTAATGAAAGTAACTAAAAACATATTTATTACAAAAAAAGAATCTCATTAGCTAACTAATTGACTCTAAAAATATACTAAGTAAATTAAAATATATTCTTACTAATTGAAATTAATGGGTGGACCCTAATTAGACCCAAAATTTGCAGCTCAAAATTCAAGTACAGAGGCGTTGACTTTCAAGCCCAAAATTACCCTCAAAACGGAAGAATTGACCTAAGCTCGTCTCTAAGAAATTATAGCTCTTTTCCTTAGCTTTCCAGAGATTAATCATATGCTCCATTTGGAGTTTTGTAGCGTCCTATTGGTCCTTCATGAGGTAGATAGGTCAAGTAAGCATAAAGTCTAAAAATAAGCAATAATTATCAATTAAGACTAATTATTTGCTTACGATCAAAACTGAATTAATGTGAGAAAATAAGAGTCAAAGAAAGGTCAAATAAGTTAAGAAGAATATGAAAATAATAAACTAAAAATGCTCTATCAAATGTCCCCACGCTTATCTTTTGCATTCCGGGACAAAACTAAAAGAAAGACTAAGAAAGGTCAAACTAAAGTAAAACCACAAACTAATAAAATAAACGTATAGACAAGACACACATGATTTTCAATGGATCCTAACAATGTACAAAAGTGAGAAAGATAGAAAATGGAGGAATGATATCAAGGTAACATGCAATCTATAAATACAGGATCACAAAATGCAAAGTAGAAAAATAGTCAAGTTAAATTTAAGAATGCACCAAGGTGATATAAATCTCTCAAAGAATAATACTCAACTTCACCAAATGTGAATGGTTCGTGTTTACACTTAAATACCACATGTAAATAGCACACCCAAATTTTGACAAGACTCTAATCCATTCAACTTGAACTACACATGCATCAAAAGATCAAAAGGACTTTTATTGGGTTGTAATGTATAGCTAGGGTAAAGGTGAATATGAGAATGATATTTGGGCTAAAACTAATAGAAAAGAGAGGCAATGGAGAGTAAGAAAACAAGAATAAAGAGGAGTAGAAATAAAAAAAAATAGAGAACAAATAAATAAAATAAAAATAACTTATAAGAATGAAAATGAATCACAACAAACGTTATTGCATTTTTTTTAAAAAAAATTCTTTGTTTTGCCTTTTTCCAACAAATCAAAATAAAATGAAATGACAAAAATAAAGGAACATACATGAAAAAAAAAATCTCCTATACTTGTTTGAAACTCACTCCCAAAACAGTCCCTTTTGTCCCTAAAGTTTAGGACAAATATGGTTTTCCACTTTTTGGCTTGTAATGAACTACAAAATGAAAGAAGGGGTTAAGGGCTCAAAGAGGGTGACAATGAATATCAATGCAAGGTAGGTTTATTTGGCTAGTAGCTAAAAGAAAAAAGGTCTAAATCATCTCAATCAATACATGTGCAAGAATGAGTAACAAGAGAGGCAAGCCAAAACTTAGAGTAATATAGCACAAGGATAAAATCACACATGAAATAACATGAAATGAAATAGTCTAATCCATCCGTAAAGGTCCAAAAACTTGCAAGACATAATTCTATCACACATGATCCACCTTCAATTTTATTTTCCAAGCCTACTTATCACTTCCACAATTGCAACAATGGTTCACATCAAGTCATGAAACCCTGCAACTAAAAATGGTATATCTCTCACAATTTATACAAGTTAGAAATCCTATGAGAAACATGAAAAATGCCTAAATTCAACAAAAAACATAAGAATAGCAAAAACAACAAGAAGAAAATCTTCATTGTTTTCATTTTCTGTATGTAAAAACAATAAAGATTGTAAAAAATAAAACAAAACAAGTACAACAAAACAGAAAACAAAAACAAAAACAGAAACAAATATTAAAAATAGACAGAAACAACAAAAGATAGAAAATAGTAAAAACATAATACAAACGATACAAAAAACAACATATTTTTTTCTTTTCTAAACCCTCCCCCCCCCACACTTGAAGTGCATATTGTCCTCGATGTAAGCATGCAATGAAATATAAAAAAAAAAGAGACAACATATAAAAGAAGGGAGAAGAAAATTATTTAAGTGTCATTCATGGCACATCATCACATAAAATTGACAAGACTAAAGAGAGGTTCGCCACAAGCTACTCTTCCACTTGAGGGCTCTCATGAAAAAGCTTGAGCTGGTAATCGTTCACTTTGAAGACTTTGTCGGTAATTTCATTTTTAATCTCAATTGGGGAAAACATTAGTAATAACAAAAGGTTCATCCTATCTAGATCTAAGTTTACTGGTAATAAGCTTGAGGCGAGGGTTAAACAAGAACATTTTTTGGCTAATATGGAACTGCTTCATAAGAATTCTAGAATCATGAAACCTATTTACTTTATCCTTATAAATCTTGGAGTTCTCATAGGCTTCTAAGCGGATCTCTTAAAGTTCTTACAATTGAAGCTTTCTTCCATACCCCTTCATTAAATGTCATGTTACAAGTCTTCACCGTCCAATAAGCACGGTTCTCAATCTCCATTGGAAGATGGGATGCCTTACCGAAAATCACTCTATAAGGAGACATCCCCAAAGGTGTTCGATAAGCGGTTCTGTGAGCCTATAGAGCATTTTCGAGTAGCTTGCTCCAGTCCTTCCTGTTGGACTGCACTACTTTCTGTAACACTTGCTTGATCTCTCTATTGAAGATCTCTGCTTGCCCATTAATGTGGGGATGATAAGCTGTATCAACTCTACACACAACCCTATACTTCTAGAGCAAGGATGACAAGGTCCTGTTATAGAAGTGGCTCCTCTGGTTCTTGATAATGGCTCTAGGCACATCAAACCTGCAAAAAATGTTAGATCTCACAAAATCCACAACAACTTTAGAATCATTAGTTCTGGTGGCCTTAGCTTCTACCTATTTATAAAAATAATCAACAACAAGCAGGATATATGAACCCATAAAATCAATACTCAAAACATAAAAATCTCATAGAAAATAATAGGCTGCTGGGGCATTTTATGCCTATGTGTAATAGTCTCTCCTGCTCTTTGACATTGCTCACAAGTGGTGGAAAAGGATGAACATCTCTAAAAATGGTGGGCCAATAGAACCACAGTCTAACACCTTCCTAGCGATCCGCTGAAAACAAAAATGACCGACTGTAAGTGCGCCATGACAAAACTGAAGTATAGACTGAATCTCATGGTTTGTCACACACCTACGGATCACTTGGTCACCACCAAATCTCCAAAAATAAGGACCATCTCACACATAATATTTGACATCACTCTTAAGTTTATCTATTTGAGACCTAGATGCATGAGGTGGGACAATAAACGCAACAATGAAGTTCACAATGTCAGTAAACCAAGGTGTAACATGTAATAAATGCAAAGCTCATCAGGGAAGTTATCCCTAATAGGAAAGGGATCAACATGTCCCTCAATCATGCCAAAATGATCAAAAATCAAGTTCTCTGCACTACTCCTGTCTTTTATCTCAATATCAAACTCCTGAAGAAGAAACATCCACCTGATCAATCTAGGTTTAGCATCAGGCTTCTTCGACAAGTATCTAAAAGCTGCAGGTCAGTAAAGATAGTGATATGGAAGCAAATAAGATATAAATTTATCTATAGCAAAAACAATAGCTAAAAGCTCCTTCTCAGTGTTGGTGTAGTTAACTTAGGTTGCATGTAAAGTGCGTGAAGCATAAGCAATGACATGAGAAAGTCTATCAACTCTTTGTGACAAAATAACCCGAAGTGCATAGTTAGAGACATCACACATGAGCTCAAATGGAAGCTCCCAAACTAGTGGTTGCATGATATGGGAGGTGGTAAGCCTCTTCCTCAACTCCTCAAATGCCTATTTGCAAAGCTGGTCAAACAAAAACTCTACGTCCTTCTGGAGAAGCTTGGACAATCGTAGTTCAATCTTGATAAATTCTTGGATGAATCTCCTATAGAAACCTACATGTCCAACAAAAGAACGCATTTTTTGCACAGAAGCAGAGTAAGATAGAGAAGCAATAACATCAATCTTGGCCTTATTGACCTCAATTTGCATAGAGGTATAGTAGAAGTGCTCCAAAAGTTAGCATCGGTTGAACAAATGATATTAGAGTCATTTTTGGAGGGAAGTACTCTTCGCTCAAATGAGACAATGCTCGTAGGCATGTAAGAAGGCATCCTTTGAAAATAGTGAAGGATGCACCAAATCTTGTTATTTGGTTGTTTTCGACTGTGACAATCAACTAGAATCTTGAAAATGTAGAAGACTTTTGGATTTCAAGAAGAATAAAATATGACATAAGAAATATGAAATGCACCCTTTCACTAAATGGTAATAAAAAAAATAAAGCTAATTGATCCCCCTCTATTTTGTTTATCACTCGAGATCTTCTCCCCCCAAATTCTTTTGTTCTTGTTTTTTCTCTCTTAACAACAAAACCCCTCTCTTTTCACGTGCACCTCCCATTATTCATTCATTTCATCATCATTTTCCCCTTCTTACACTTTCCACTCATTTCCCTATTATTCAAAAACCCGTCAAGTACCTTACATCTTGTGGTACTCAAGCATAGGAAGGTAGTTGGAGCTAAGGGGAACAATACCCACTTCTTTAAAATTCTCTATTTGAGCTCTTTGAGATAAAATCTAAAACCATTGAGTTAGATGAACATTTTTAGGACATAGATTAGTAATAGGTTGTGTATGAGGTATTAGAAATTTAATTATCAAGATTATTTGTGGTTCCCCCAAAATCCTAGGCACGCTAAATTTGAGAATTGTATCTAATCTATTATTATATTGCTCATAATGCTTAAATCCTTGGCAAATACAGTGGTTGCTCCTCCCGGTGGCATTGGACGACATTAATTGAGTTCTCTTTAGTTGTGAGTAGTCAATCTACTTAGTGACAATTTTATTCATTTTTTTAGGAGAATCAAGTAAATTTAAAAAAAAAAAAAAACTATTTTGGTGATTATGGTTTCTATGAGTACTTGAGAACAAAGTATAGTATTTATTTTACTTGGTTGGATTTGATTTTCTATGATCCTTAATGTTTGAAGAGTATTTTAATAGTTTGATAATGTATTTAAAATGTGAAATTGTTTTTTTTATTGTGGATTGTGTGATTGATTTTATGTTTGCTACAATGAAGAGATAATGTAGCGTATATTTTCTATTCACCACAACGATAAGATAATGTGGTATATTTTTCGTTTGCTACAACAAAGAGATAATGTATCATATATTTTCCGTTCATCACAACGAAGAGATAGTGTGGTCTATTTTTCATTTGCTACAATGAAGAAATAATGTAACCTATCTTCCGTTTGCCACAACAAAGAGATAATGTGGTCTATGTGCACATAGTAGAATGAAAGTTCAAAGAAAATTTTCTATTTTTGAATTATGATTTTAATTATATTTCTAAGGAGTTTTCAAAGGAAAACAAATACTATTTTATAAAAAGTGTTATTCTTGATTATGATCCTATTCATAGTTTATGGATCCCCAAGAGATATTACAAAGTGGGTAGGATTGTATTCACTATTATTAAATCTGTCATCTTAAGCCTTTATTTAGTGTAAAAATTTGTGCCATGTTTGCTTTCTCATTTCTTTGCACTTTGCCTATAACTATAATGTTCTCACTAAGTCTTTATGACTTTTCCTTTATTTTCTTTTCCCCCTCAGGTATACAAGTTCTCATATCGGTAACGAGATTCGAACCAACATCATTGTGGAATATGAGTCTGATCTTTACCAATTGGATCAACCTTTCTTGGTAGAGATATATAATAAATTTGTTAAGAAATTAAGAAATGATGTGCCAATAGTTGCACCATTATATTTGATGCTTAAATATGTTTTTGGTCATTGTAAATTGTTTTTTTTTAATTTTTGTCCTTATAAGTTATTTTTTTTATTTTTAGTCGTGCAAGTTTATGTTTTTTCAATTTTAGTCCCTGAGTTATTTTGTTCATTTTTAGTCGTTATAAGTTTGTGTTTTTTTAATTTTAGTCCCTGTAAGCACGAAGTTGCAAGGATTAAAAATGAAAAAAATTGGAATCTTAAAGGGATTAAAATCGAAAAAACAAAAACTTATAAAGACTAAAAACGAACAATTTTTTTTATAAGAACCAAAGTTAAAAAAGTGCAAACTAAAAATGAATAAAAACTTATAGGAACCAAAATTGAAAAACATGAACTTATGATAACCAAAAATATATATAAGTTTTTTTTATTTTTAAATAACTATTATAGGTATAGTACTTATTGGCAGTAATTAAAATTCCATACCCTCATATCTAAATATTACTAAAATAACAATTTTCCAATTATTTTTTTTATAAATTTAATGTAAAATTATGATTGTTGTCAAAATTTCTTAGGATTTTATATATTAAACATGTTTAGTTTCTATTTTAATTAGAACTGTTTTGATTCGCTGACCCTGAAAGATAGACTGAATCCTAAAATTTAAAATCCAAAAAAAAATTATGGTTGGACTAACCCAATTTCACACTCTTAATCTAGCTAATTGCAATCAGGAATTTCTCATGTCGAGTCAACAATTTTTTAACACATCCCATTTTTTGTTTGGTGCACCTCCTAGGAAATAAATCACACACTAAACAAACATTTTGACCCTTCATTAATGTTGATGTCACATATGCCTTTACCAAAGAAACCCTAACACCCCATCTTCATTCCTTTCTCAGAGCATTGTTGTGCACCCCAAACCCTTCCACCCCATCACGGCATCGCACTCACCTCACCACTCTGTCGCAGTCACCACCGTCACATTCACCTCACCACCTCGTCACACTCACCTCACCTTGCAACTTTCATGGTATAAATTTAAAATTCTCACCTATATTATGGATTGATCAATCCAAAACAACATACACATTACAAATTGCCCAATCTGTATTTGTATTAATAGCATTGCAGAATGATTGATTCGTAATGTAGTCAATATAATTACAAATTGTGTAATCCATAGTGTATATATTGTTATGAATTGTTCAATGCGTATTCATTTTTTCATATTACAGATATATTACGAATTACACAATCTGTAATAGAAAAATGCATTATGAATTGAGCAATTTGTAACAAGATATACACTATGTATGGATTACACAATCCCTACTAAATCACCTCATTCGCCCTTTCCTCTTAACAATCCATAATACATTACAAAATTTGTTTATGAACCCCTCACCTTCCTTTCTTGCCTCTCCTCACACTTCACTCAAAGTCTCTCACTTGTGGCAGCATGCATGGAGGAAAGAGGGGCTCGTGGATCTGGGTGGTGCAGGGTGGTTTCTTGCGCGTAGGAAAGAAAGGGTGAGTCGTGATGGTCGTGTGGTTGTAGTGGTTCAGGGAGGAGGTGGGAGAGACAAAAAGAAGAAGGGTAAAAAGGGGATATAAGAGAGTTGGAGGTGCACCAAGAAAAAATGGGGTCCATTAAATAATTGTTTGTCAAGTCCATGCAAAGCCTTGTACTTCACAACTAATGAAAGGGAGTTGCTATTCGGTCCAACAAGATTGCTATTGGCCCCTTCCATCATTCAAAATTTTCAAAATTACCCTTTCCCAAAATGCAAAATGGAATTAAGATTCGGTTGCACTATGGGGGTGGGAAAAATGTTGTACAACAGAATCGAGATTTTGTTGTTCAATTGTACTATGGAATTTCCAATTTGTTGTACAACGTTTTTTGCACCCCATTGTGTAGTGGATGCTTGATTCATTGTGCATATGAGTTTGTGGAATAAGTGCACAACATAATCACAATTAAGTTGTGCAAGGGGGAATAAATACATTATGTACAACAAAAGTATGATTCAATTGTATAGTGAACAATGGAATCATACTCCCGTTGAGTATAGAGAAGGAAAGGTGAAAGGAATGAATGAATGAAGAAAGGAAAAAAGGGAGAGGATAAAATGAATTAAAAAGGGAAAGGAGAGAGTATTCTGGGTGGGGTAGTGAAGGGTATTTTGATATTTGCTCTTGGCTGGTAAGGGCTAGAACAATTTGGTTCCCGAATGAAATAGGCACATACCCAATTCAACGAGATAATCACCAGGCCTTTCAACTACAGCCAATGTTTCACAACAAAATCCATAATTTGAAAGACATATATCGAGCTTTGAATTTAAGGTAATTAACTAATGTTTGATGTCAAACAATTAATCATTTAAGTTTCATACTACTATCATTATTTCGTTGGCAACCAAGCTACATCATTAGATATTATTAAGAAGTAATTTTTAGGAAGAAATAGGTTTAGCCCATAACCTAGCTAAGGCTTCTAGGTTTTATGCTACCAACCAACTTTTTGAGCATATACCCAATTGTATCTTTGAAGCTATTATGAATGAAATGGAATAAGTGTTTTTTTCCTCAAAAAAGAAGAAGGAAGAAATAGGTTATGTCCAATGTGTATGGACGTTCTAATTAGGAGAATATTAAAAAGAAATTTGCTACCACCCAACTTTTTGAGCATATACCCAATTTTATCTTTGAAGCAATTATGAATGAAATGAAATAAGTTTCTTTCCCTCAAAAAAGAAGGAAGAAATAGGTTATGTCCAATGTGCATGGACGTTCTAATTAGGATATTATTAAAAAGAAATTTTAGGAGGATTTAAAATCATGTGTTCAATAAAAGTGCTCATTTTACCATCAAGATAAGTGATAGGATGGGTTGGGTGATAGGATGGGCAGACCCAAACATGATGTTTTTAATATTCAGTTTTATTTTATATTTTCTAAAATACTAGGTTGGACCAATTGTATGTATGATATTCTTTGTAAATCCCTATTTAATAGGGTATGCATAATTATGTAAGGAATGACCAATAAAAAATATCAATTTTATGTCTATCTCTTAATTTTTGCAGAATGATAAGAATAGAGATAGAATAATTATCTTGCACCTATCAATAAACATTGGGAATAACATTTAAAACAGAATCAGGAATTCTATGACTATGAGTATTTCTAGCATTGCAAGATTTGTATACAATTGGAATAATTTAAATTGGGTACACTTAGATTTGTTTTATCATATTTTTTTGTTTTTTGCAATTTGATTCATTATTGTAAATGTATTCATTTATCACTTTTTTTTTTTGATTAATGAAAAAAGTTATATATTGATCCTAGGAATAATTATATAAAGAAAAATGTTTACGTAATGCTTTTCAATAAATTTTTTTAAAAAAACAAATGTGATTTACAATTTAAGCGAGAGTAGAAAACACAATTCAAACATCAGGGTAATGAAAATTAAAAATTAAAAAAGACGAAGAACTGTTTAATTCTCATATGCTTATTGTCTTCAACAACTCCCAACATGGGGTTGAAAAGATGCAGATCATAATTGTAAATAAAAAAAAATTATAGTACCAAAAAAAAAAAATCAAATATTGAAAGATCTTGGTCTACAGACCCTGATCAACAAGGTAATCTCCCAACCTCTCAACAACCATGTTGCATTGTCCAGGAGTAACAGGTTCATCATAGATGCCGAAAACTAATGCTTGACCAGTTTTCTTTATGGTGATACCTCCAGATCCCTGCATATATAGAAGTTAACTAGATATCTTAAAACACATCAAACATAGAAAAACTACGACATTTACATAGTAAGGGAAAACCATCTAGCAGAATGTTAGAAACTTGAACAAAATTAGACTTTTAAGTAACGCAAAATTAACTCACAATATTGTGAGGACTTCCAAGGGAAAGAAAATAAAACAAAATAATTATGCACCACAGCTAATGGTTACTACAATAGTATTGAGTTGTCCAACTACATCCTGTTTTTTTTTTTTTTTTCTCATGTCATTTATAAAAAAAGAGGAGAAAAGGAATATGTGCTTGAGAAAGATGTTGTAACAGGAATCATCCAAAGTTACAGTATAATAAATGAGTAATAACAAAAAATAGAAATAAAAAGGTGCCACCCATGTGGTAAATATGTCTGAAATTTGAATAATCACTTATTCATTAAAAAGATAGACAAATTTTCATATCGTGGCCTACATGTGGCCCCATAAAAAGGTTCATCATTCATAAACATAAATAATTCGTGTCTTTCTCTCATAACATACACCATATTTGTATTTTTAAGGAAAAAGAAGAGAAACAAATTCTGAGTATGCTGATCGGTTTTACCCTGTTTAGTTAGTAACTTAGTATAGCGGAAGAAAGAAGCTTTAAATTTGTTGTTCACAAATTTTTTCAATGAGTCTTGTAATACATTGGAAGGAACAACAACGATAATAGAATATTTCACAATTTTAAGTCATAAAAAACAGGAGAAACGGAGATAGAAAAAAGAAGAAGACATTGGGTTATTGGAGGAATGTGTAAAAAGAGAGATTTCATATAGGAAATAATATCTATGAAAATTTGATTTTTCAACAAATCAAATGAAAATACGTTTTATATATATATATATATATATATATATATAGAGAGAGAGAGAGAGAGAGAGAGAGAGAGAGAGAGAGAGAGAGATAAGACGTCTTCTATTGCTATTGTTGTTAATTTCTAACACGAATTTTAAAATATAAAGAAAACATTTTTTGTTTAAATAAACCAATACAAATATGCTATTAACAACATCACCTATTCACCTTATGTATAAGATTGATTAATTTGATTGAGTACGATTATAAGTTATGAGTTAATTATACCTTCTTTCCACGGATAACGGCTCCCGGCTCTCCCTGGATTACCATGTATTTGGTGCCTGCAATGTGGAGGCCAGTAGGAGCAAGATGACCAGGTTCATCAAAATCTTTCATAATACCGTTGATCTCATCAGACTTAATCTATAAAAAAAAAATTAAAGCACAAAACGGATCACAACTCAAATTATGACAAATCTCACCTTACATGAAAGCAACACACAACTCATTAAAATATTATAATATCATTTTTTTTTTATCAAGAAATATTAATTATCAATTATTTTATTAGAATATTAGTATGAGGAGATACAACCTCTCTCTTCAACTAGCAAGACCAATCATATATCTCACATAATATGGTATCCTTGAGGTGCAATCATATTAAAAACACATTCTCTCATTATTTTCACCGATTGAGTTTCCATTCAAATAAATAGGTTTTTGAAATATCATTGCATATGAATAGAATAAAATAATAATATAGATCCAGCTAGTAGTGCAATTAATGTGAAGACCTGAGGGAAGGAAGAACTCTGAGCCCAAACGGAGCCGTCGTGGCCGATGATGGCAGAGGCGGAGAGGTGGTGTCCTGTGCCATCGATGTCGCACATCAAGTGGTCATCTACGTAAGTTTGCCACGACATTTTCTTATTTCTATCTCTTTTTGTGCTTCTTCTTTTTCTTCGATCGTTATTGGGGTGGTGTTGTGTGGGTTTGGAATTTATGTGCGTACTAGTTTTGAATACATGGCATGCGGTGATGCGGAATGGCTAATGAGATGACCGTCCATTTTGCTCTGAATTTAATTCCTGCCATTCAACTTCTCCTTCATTTTAGGACCCAATTCCCCTCTTCTTTTCCTCCCCTTCCGTTCCCCCAAATAGAAAACGCCCATGCATATCATACACTCATCACTCACCCACACCAATTAATTCCTATTTTTATCTACTAATAATATGCCTAGTGAATTTATAACAAACCTTCCAAAAATTTAAATATTTGTAAACTCACTATCACCTTCTAGAACTTAAGATAATAATATAACCCACTAAAATCAGCTTAGTGATGAGATTTGAATATTATATACAAAGTCTTAGATTCTAATTTCATTTACCACTATTCTACATATAAAAAAAATATAAGATAATCATTACTTTTGAACCTAAAATCTCGTGTAAATTATTCAAAATTTATTATAAATTTGACTATTCCTAGTGTGTATCAGATAATACACGTGTAGTTCATTATGATTTTGTTAAAGAAATAGCATGAGTTAATTTTATTTTTTATTTAAAAAAAATCCTTCTAGTTTGATTTCTTTTAATTTTAATTAAATATTCTTATTTTTGCCCTATACTTTTTAAGTTTGAATTTTAAAAGTTGTACAATATCTAGGATTAATTAGTTATTGTTTTTACGTCAATAATGAACAATAAAAGAAATGTATTTTCATTTTGAACAAAATCTTGACTAAAATTTTGAATGAAATCGGGATAAATAGATCGACTTGATTATAAATGAGAAAAAAACTTTAAAAAAAATCATATACAATTGGAATAGACCGTACAATCTCAATATTTAAAGAACTGAAAATACAATTGAGCCAAAAATATATATTCATTTGTCAACTTCATATCCTAACAACATTACTTACACATCCATAACTCACCATACTAATTTTTTTTTTTGTAACATTAAGACTTCTCTTCTAAAAACAATTTGTTTAAAAGTAATTTGAGTGTACCACTAATGATGCCAATTTAATCTCACATTTACAATATGAATAATACTTTAATAAAAAAATTATAACATTTTTAAAGTTATCTAAATAATTGGTAAAAAAATATACCTTAAAATAAGAAAATATTTTTAATTACTTAATATTTTCATTTGAATAATTATTTTGTTAGACTTACAAACTATACTTAGATGAGTCTAAACGAGTGTTGGACACGCAAATTGAAAACAAGCAATGCTCTAGTTAGAACTTGATATATGGGCCAGTCTGGTTCACATAACCCACAAATAAAATAAATTGGCTGCTGCTATATCACTCCCCTTATATACTAATACACTTTTTCTTCTCATTTTTTCCCAAACTACCCTGTAAAATACACTCCCCTTTCTCTTTCTCCCCTACTTTAATTCTTTTTCCTAATTAAAAAAGTGCACACCTTCCCCTTCTCGTACAACTCTTTCGGTAGCTCTTGATATACTTGTTGGCAATTCTGCAAATTTTGACAAGGGACTTCCTTCAATATCCTTTCATATTTGTTTCTCTATAAAATCAACAAAACATTTATTTACACTAATGAACTTATTAGTTTAAAGGAGGGGATGGGACGAAAAATAAATGTGAGGCTATATCATTGAATTTCACTTAACAAATAATGGATATTTCGAAGCCTTTCTTCTTGGTTTCTTTGGATTGGGAAGAATTATTCAAGAGATTGAGAGAATAGTTAATAGTACCATTGACATTTGTCAAATGTGTTGTTATATTTGGTGAGGGTATTAAACTTATATAGTCAGCACCGGAATTCTTCATCCGAATCATCCATTGGTGGAAAAAATCAGAAAAACATGTTGCTGCTCCTTGCTAACAGCTAATTGCATCACACATATAGGGAAGGTAATTTTGCAGCAGATTGGTTGGCTAAGAAAGGGGCTAACGTTAATTTTCTCTCTTGATATGGCACACTTGTCCGACACAACATGAACTATATTCTATTTATTGATTCGGTAGGGGTGGCTTCCATTAGGAAGAGCTCTTTTTTTTTTTTTTTTTTTTTTCTTTTTTTTCGGAAGATAATTATACACTCCCCTTAAGTTAATTTATCCTACTGATTGGGTTTGGGCTTAAGAGAAACAAATAGATGAGAATAGTGTGTTTAGTGGGGTAGATTCGGTATAAGAAATGAGAAGGGGAGTGGATTAGTATTAAGGGGAAGTGAAAATAGCAATCGCCAATAAATTGGACTAGATTGGTCTCTGAAATGAGTGGACTTATGAAATAGGTAGTCTCGCATTGCCTTGCGGGTTGGTGGAGTAGTTTTTACTTTGTAGATTCAAATAAAAATATTTTAAAAATATGAAAAAAAAGGTAAACATTAAAAACTGAAAATTTATAAAGAAAATAGTTTAAATGAAAAATACTATATTGTCTCGCATGAGATATAACATTATTTGTTTTTAACTGAAAACCATAATTTGTGGCCCCAAGCTTATGAAATGGTTTTTTTAAATATATATTACAATTAATTACGTAACTAAGAAGAAGAAAATAGATAAAAAAGATAAATATTCATTTTTGTCCCTAAATATATAAAGCGTTGGTAAATTTGTTCCTATCAGATGAAAATTCAAATTTTAGTCACCGAAAGTGAAAAAGTGCGACACATTCATTGGACCAAAATGTTACAAAAATGATTGCCAACATAATAAATTGGACCAAAATGTTAGTAAGTTTCCGTTGAACTAATTTGGCACATTCCAAATTTCATTTCATTTAAGGGCAAAATATAATTTAATATTCATTTCTCTCCCTTTTTTATCGCAAGTATAACATTACAATAAACACTTAAAAAAATAGGGAAACAAACATAAGTTAGAACAAACATAATAAACATAATATTGATTAATAAGCATAGTCTTTCTGTTGCTCTGAAATTTCTAATGTGAGAGTATCTTACTCAAAATATGAGATTCAAACAAAAATACACATTCAAACAAAAATGAGAACCAACTTGATTTTGTCACTACCTAATGTTGTCACAATAGAAATTTCATAGCAATAGTAGATTATGCTTATTAATCAATATTATATTTATTATTATATTTGTTCTAATTTATGCTTGTTTTCCTATTTTTTAAGTGTTTATTATAATATTACTTGTAACGGTATAAAAAAGGAAGAAAAATGAAGATTAAATTATATTTTACTAGTAAATGAAATGAAATTTTTGGTATGACAAATTAGTCAAATGAAAATTTATTGACATTTTGGTTCAACGGAAACTTATTGGCATTTTGGTACAATCTATTCAGCAGTCATGTTGGTAAGTACTTTTATGATATTATCGTCCCTCTATGTCACATAGACTCTTTCGTCAATGATAACGAACAAAAATTAACGAATATATGAATTGTCAAACTTATTTCATTTTCAGATACTAAAATTTGAATTTTCATATTTTGGAAACAAATTTATCAATACTTTATATATTCAAAAACAAAAATAACTAGTTACTATAAATAAAAGATAGCAATTATTGAGTGGCACCTTATAACATATAATTTAAAATAACATTATCCATTTCTAATATATATTTTTGTAGACAATGAAATTCCGTCGTGTAACATTCACAATTTCACATATATGTATGAGTACATAAAGTTGACATGAGAAGTAGCATTAGGAACACTTCCCGTACATATTTTTTTAACACAATTTTTATTAGTTAAAAGTTATTGAAAAGTATAAAATCAGAAGTAGATGTTCGTTAAATAATACGGAGGATTGAGTCTAACAAAAATGGATAGTTTCTTACAATGACATACAAAGTTTGAATATCTAATAAGAGAAGTTTTCATATTAAGTGAACGATCATGTTTCGAACCTTTTTTTTTTTGGAAGAAAGACACCCATGAAAAACAAAAACAAAAACAGCGTGAAATTGAGTTTAAATCTCTTAAGCAACATTCCAAAAGTTTGAATCTTGTAGATGAAAAAATATAATTGAAAAAAAGATTTTACTAAAAATGATTGATTATTTTCATTAATGAAAATGAATCATCAATAAAAATAATAGATAATTTATATCAATAACATAATATAAAAAAATAATCATAAGATCTTTTTTTTTAAACCTGCGAAAAAGGGAATTCACCATGCTTATTTAAAAGTGTCAATATCTGATATATTTATCTGCATAAACATAGGTTATGCTTGTGGAAAAAATCATAGGTTGTGCTTGTGGAAAAAGAAAAAAAAAAATCATAAGTTATGCTTGATGATCGGAAGTGGGCAACAAACACTTATGGAATGTATCGGATGTGTAAAATATATATGATAAATGTAGTCTTCGTACACTCAAAAATTCAAATATTGTATCCTAGACACTAGTTATATTTCCAAATAATTTAAATAACATAAATTAAATAATTTTGGATTTTTATCTTGAGTTGGAGATTATTTGTGTTTACATTCAAGAAAATAAAATTAAAGACAAACAACAATTTTAAAGAAAAGATAAGTATGAAAAAAGTGACTCGCATTATGATTTTACATGTGTCAATTTTCTCTTAATTCCTATTTAAATTAAGAACTTTCAGTTACTAATTAATTGTCTAATACCTCTTATTTTAATTATCAGCCCATGATCAAGGTTTTGGGAATACTCTTTTCCCTAAATCAATCATGCATTGGTCATTTGAGATTTAACTTATGGTTATGAATGAATAACAGAGAAGTTCGTAAAAGGGGATTTATATCGCCAGTTTGATCATGCAAGCTTTATAAATCTTATCATTCTATAGTTTAGTTAATTACGAGAAGATGGTCACAAATACGCAATCAACTAATAATCAAAGTGATTAATTCTAATATAGAAGTGAAAGCGATAGAAAAACATAATTAAGTGAATAACATAGAAGAACTATATTAAAAGGAGGAACTAGAGTACATATGTACAATAATCACAATCCAAGTTCTAAGAGATTTAGTCAACCATGATCATAGAATAATTAAACAACATATAATATTGCGTTAAAAATAAAAGAGATCAAAAACCCTTACAGATTCGAATCCCAACTATTTCTAGTGTAGTTATCCTCTAAAAAACTCTTGTTGGTAAAATGTATAATTAATTTCAAATATGTCAAATACAAACTCTAGCTTCTTATTTATCGACTTCTAAAAATAATTATTTTAATTAGGCACACTATAAATAGATATTTTGATATGATCTCTAAAAATAATTACTTTAATTAGGTATACTATAGATAAATATTATGATTAGATTCCTAGAGATAATTTACTTTAATTAGACATCTAAAGATAATTTCCTTAATTAAGCTCATTATGGTAATGTGATATATACTGTTATCGGAATCCTAGTGTCAAAGCTTGAGATGTTGTGAAATGACAAGGACCATCGTAATTGATCATGACCTTCCTGATTGATTACGACTATGGTCAATGTATCACGACCATTATCAAGTAAAAATAACATCATATTTTCATAAAATTATACATTTTTAAACTTTTCAACTTAATTGAGTGATTATACTTTAGTAAGATAAAAACTAATATTTAAATGTGAGTTCAGAAAAAAAAATACATAAAATAATACGGAAACTCACATAAAAATCATTTAAATTATGATCTATCAGTATCCAATTATTTACATATAATTGCAATTTGATTCGAACTACCGCCACTATATGGACTAAAGAGCCCTTTATCGACTCATGAAATTAAGATAAATATACAACTCGTTAGGGGTCCTTAATTAATTACGACTTCTAGCTAATATTGGTTTAAAAATATCATAATGGTTGGTGTATGGGCATGCAATGGATTCATTGCAAAGCTTGAGATAAATGGTCATTTATTAAAGGGATTAATATGATGCAAAGTAAAGCAACAAGATGAGGGGGTCCACAGGGGGGTGTTGTACTTGTATGAGTTGCAACTTGCAAATGAACATCAATGTTGACCAAAGACCAAAATGCAAAATCACAACACAACCCAAATGGGCCTGTTTGCCCACCAGCTTCTCCTTCATGTTTTGATGCTGGTAATATATTACTATATGCTATATGCTATGATTGAGTTAATGTACGACACATTGATGCCAACTTGGATTCACGTAGACTAGGCAAGTAGCCAAAAATATAACTATTCATTATTTCAATCGTTGGAGAAATATGACGCCGCATCAGATTCATGTCGTCTTCAAAGGTGAGGCAGGGCCACTCTCATTCCTGCCCATGTCCAGTCCTCTAATTAATTTCAAAACTTCACTTCGCAAAATCCAGTTGCTCCTTAATTTTTTTTTTATTATTACTGTACCAAGTGATATAATCATGTTTGGATAAAACTTAACAAATAATATTTTTTTAAAAATAAAAAATTCAAATACGTACTCATTTTCTTTTATATATTTATTACTTGTTGCAATTAATCAGAAGTATGGTGGAGGATGAGGTTTTGTAAGGGAAGGGGGACCGGACAACTTTGTCTCCGGAATGGTGATGGTTAGGGTTGGACACATATAGAGATTACCCGCTATTCGTTTGTTGGAAAAAATTCGTGTCCGTTATCCTCTGGATATCCGTTTCAAAATATACACACTGATTTTTTGATACCTGCATGGATACTTCAGTTTTTTATTTTATTTTAAAAAAGAGTTAATTTTCAACTTCAAGTAAAATTAGTGAATTAAAAATCAAGAGCAAAAAGGAAACATTAATACAACAAAATTAAATATGAAATAAATATCTCTTAAGTATAAATAAACATAAATTCAAAATACAAATAAAATTATAATATCTCAAAGTATAAATTCAAAGAAAAACATAAATTCAAATAAATTAAAAATACATAATATTTGAGTAATATTTGAGTAATTGATACCTATTTAAAATATTCATCATTTACTAATGACAATTGTTTTCCCCGGATACAGATTTGTTTTCATCCCTATTTGTCCTACGTCTTGCTTGCAATGGACACACAAACATTGATGTAACATTAATTGCAGATTTGGTTTGCATAGGAACCACCATGCAATGAACATTTCTTTGATACTGGACTATTGCTACACAATACCCAGTGATCCTTCGATTAATTATGCAATTGATTTATAGGTTTATAAGCTCAAAGATGGATCACGAACTTCCCCACTTTCCAGCCTTTGTCCTTTTTCTTTTCATTCTCAAGAGAGTCTAAATAAGGCAGTGGATAGTAGTCCTTGGTCGTAGATAGATTGCAATATATTGAATTTTCCTTATATAATTGATAATTCATAATATGATGCACAACTTGGTCGTTGATAGATTGCAACATATATAGACTTTTCCTTATATCATGAATTTTAGTATAGTTGAGGATGAAATTTGGATGTGGGGTTCCAATATTCAAATTCAGAGCTACGAGTGATTGTTTGGTAATATATGAGAATGAGAAAAGGCGGTTGAAGAATTTATTGAAAAGTGGTGTGGAAATCAAGCCACCAAATAGTTGAATGTATAGTAGTGATCATGTCTTTCTGTTGATCCGACAAGTCTCCAAAATAAAGAAATCCCCTGCGCTCATTTAATTCGACGCGACTAGCGTTGTCATCCAATAAAGGAAGGTGAAGGGCAGGAATAACCGGATCTTGAGCCCCACCTGGGTGAGCGAGCGGATTAGGAAGGGGGTGAGCAACCTCTTCCCCTAAAACGTCGAGGTTGAAAGAAGTTCAACCCGAGCTCGAATCTTCGTGTGAACCCACACCCACAATGGAGTTGGGTCCATCGGACGAATGGCTACTTCTAAGTAGAGGGTACATCGAAAGATTGAATAACACAAAATCAAAGGCTGATTTTTAAAAGTAATACAATTTTATTATTTATTTAGCAAAAGGGGGCGAATTCAGGAAAATTTAGCAAAATGGGGCACTCAAACACGCCCAGCTGGGGCGTGTTTAAGCTGATGGCGCCACGTGGCAGGCAAAAATGGGGGATTAGGGTTTTTGCGATTTTTCGTAAATTATGGAAGGTCATAACTTTTGACCGGGACGTCCGATTGACGCGAAACCGGTGGCCACGCGCTCGAAATCGAGAGGAGAAGCCGCTGGCAAGTTCCTAAAGGGGACTTGCCCAAAACTTTTTCCCAAAAGAGGCCTCTAAGTGCCTCAAATTTGCGTTTTAATCTTCGGAGCCCTAAAAAATTTTTTGTTTTCTGATATTTTACCTATTCAATCAGTGAATTGCAATCCATTCTTTGTTTATCTAATTACTTCTCTTAATTTCGAGCGTTTTGACATAAAATACGTCTTCATCGGCTATTGCTACGAGAAATTACGTCTGTGCAAAAGTGTCGTTCAGACAGCTCAAATTTTAAATTTGATTTACAAGATGCAACATCAGCCCTCTGATATTCATAGTACACTTCTATTAATACTAAAACATTCCAAAAGCAAGAATCTTGACGTACATTGTTTCCACTTGTGCCAAGTCCATCATCATATACACAGAGAAGATGCAAAACAGAACAAGAAAGAAGATGTGTGATCATGTCTTTCTCCCATTCACCTTCTTCATCAGCTCATGCTCATGGTCGTCAGAGTAACCCTTTAATTCTCGCAAACTACTCTCAGAGTAACCCTTGTGGCCATGGCTCTTGCGGAATCAAATCACGCTATGGCAAGAACTACTATGTAAAACCCAAACCCTTAACCAACATCAACAATTAATCATTAACCCAAAGCCCTAAACCCCTAATACTAAAACCATCAACACTATCTAATTATCCAAACACACTACGCCTTAGCCCTAAACCCTAAACAATTAACCCAATGCCCTAAAACCATTAACCTAATCCAACAGTTAATCATTAACCCAATGCCCTAAACCCTAAACAATTAACCAAATCCAACAGTTAATTAATCCACATTGGTTTAACAAATGCATAAATGGTCCAAAATTTTGGTGTAGATTCGACGGTGCATATAACTTTGCACAGACGTAATTTCTCGTAGCAATAGCCGATGAAGACGTATTTTATGTCAAAACGCTTGAAATTAAGAGAAGTAATTAGATAAACAAAGAATGGATTGCAATTCACTGATTGAATAGGTAAAATATCAGAAAACGAAAAATTTTTTAGGGCTCCGAAGATTAAAACGCAAATTTGAGGCACTTAGAGGCCTCTTTTGGGAAAAATTTTTGGGCAAAACTTGCCAGCGGCTTCTCCTCTCGATTTCGAGCGTGTGGCCACCGGTTTCGCGTCAATCGGACGTCCCGGTCAAAAGTTATGACCTTCCATAATTTACGAAAAATCACGAAAACCCTAATCCCCCATTTTTGCCTGCCACGTGGCGCCATTAGCTTAAACACGCCCCAGCTGGGCGTGTTTGAGTGCCCCATTTTGCTAAATTTTCCTGAATTCGCCCCCTTTTGCTAAATAAATAATAAAATTGTATTATTTTTAAAAATCAGCCCAAAATCAAAACTAAAGGTAGAAATCCTATATACTAAACTAATTAATAAATAGATACATATGAACCATTTCATAATAGAAAGAGACTGATGTAACTTGGACCTTGTTAGATAGACACAATACATTTTATTGATGAGATGGTGGAAACTTTAAAAAAAAGTTGAGTTTTCTAAAAAATCTTGCTCCAAGATTTGGAATTGACGTGATTGATGTAATTTTTAAAAATGTATATTAAATATGAAAAATTAAGTGATATTTGGTTTAAGTGTTTATTTTCTGTTTTGATTTTCAAATTTTTAAGATTTAAAAAATATGTATCAAGAGAAAGTATTTTAAGGTGTCAATGTGTTTTCACTTCTTTTAAAAAGATCAAAAATGTTGAATTGTTATTTTTAGATGTGGGCTTGGTTTTGAAAATATTTTCTAAATTTTATACAAATGTATTTTTACTCTTATTTTATATTTTCTTTAAAAATAAAAGTAAACATTCAAATCAAGGGTGACCAACCAAGTGATTGTACACAAATGGTTAATGTGTTGAAATTAAGTATTACTTGAGTTCGATCTTTGACGAAAATAATTTTTAATCAGGTTTTACTTATTTTTTGGTCAAACTTTAAATTAATAAGAATTCTTTCCATAATGACTTAGAAGGTTCATGATCGTTAATAACATCTTTAATCCAAATTAATTAGGATCGGTGACTTAAAGGATTAAGGGAAAAAAAAAAAAGAAAAAAAACCAAGCGTGACCCAACCAAACGCCCATTTTTTTCTTTTCATTCCTATATGACAATATTGATTACATTTATTAATTTATTTTTGCTCTCAATCCCTTTCATCATACATCAATTATAAATCCCCATCCAGCGTTATATTTATATGAATCTCGAGCACAGTCCCCCACCATGCGTCATGGTGTTCTCTTTCACAATTTCCCTGTAATGTTGCTAACCCAATAGTTAAGTTAGACTAGCTATAAACAAACAGAGAGACAGAGAAAGCAATGAAACTGTAATACATACACAGAATAAGTAGAAGTAGCAGTAGTAGATGTTTTCGAAACCCTGCACCCAACTCTAACAAGAGAAGAAGGCTTGTTCAGTTCATCACCAATGGATCCGTATCCCTTCGTGCGTCTTATGATAGATTCTCTGGCTCTCAACCTTCCCTCCGCCACCAAACCGCCACCTGTCTCCGGCGTCCACCCTTCCACCACTCCATGCTTCTGCAAAATCCGCGCCAACAATTTCCCCTCTCAAACCGCGCTTCTTCCACTCTCTTCTTCTTCTTCCACCGACGCCGCCCCCGACACCGCCACCTCCGCCCCGGGCTTCCACCTCGACTCCGCCGCCCTCCGCCGCCTTTCCGGAAAACCTCTCACCCTCCGCCTCGCCGTCTACTCCGGCAGCACCTCCCGCGCCTGCGGCGTCTCCTCCGCCAAGCTCCTCGGGTGCCTCAACCTCACGCTCGACCTCTCCGCCGCGCTCTCCCGCCCCAGCACCTTCCACTCCGGCTGGCTCAACCTGAGAAAGAAAAAGACCGGCTCCGAACCGACGCACAGCAAGCCTGTGCCTCGGCTTCACGTTGTGGTCCGGTCCGAACCGGACCCGCGGTTCGTGTTTCAGTTCGGGGGAGAACCGGAGTGTAGCCCTGTGGTTTTCCAGATTCAGGAGAATAATATCAGACAGCCTGTCTTTAGTTGCAAGTTCAGCGCAGATCGTAACTCTAGATCCAGGTGAGTGTGTCAGCAACGACTTTTCTTCTTGTTAAAGTATAGTAGTATGTTGCATTAATTTTCTTTTAAGTTTTCAATCACTCGATCTAGTATTCTCACTTCCTCACCCGCAGGTGTTCTAACTTCTAAGTAATAAGATCTTAATTTGAGTCTCATGCATAAATCATTCAGATTTTCAGATAAAAATTAATCTTTAACAAAGTTATAAATAGTCTGTACCTTATAAAAAAATTATACTCTTACTTCCTCAATCAACCACTCCATCTTTTTCACTTTTATTCACTTACATTCTTTTTTCTAAAAATATAATATATGCTGCTTTCTACGTAGTATGGCAGAGAGACATAGAGGTTACACATATGAAATAATGAATTTACTTTTGATTCAATTTTTTCTTTTTGGAAAATCATGTTTTGATTAAATATCAGGGCATTAAATATTGAATTTAATTACCATGTTTTGAGATAGAGTGTATAGTTTTTTTTTTTTTTTTTTACATTGACCAAACTTATATACAATTTCATTCATTATGTATATACTTTTTGTATTGTTCTTCTATTGATTTGAAGTTTTTTTTATTTATTTATTAAACTATTACTATAAAAATTAGAATTATAATTGGAATACTACACAAAAATAATTAATAAACCCCGTGTAAGTTTTGATTTTTTTATCAGTAGTTTTGACTAATTTAATTACATTCTCATTTAAGCATTTAATGTGTTATATAGTAAATTTTTTGATTTTTATAACAATAACTTTAAAATTTATATTTATAATTTGAATCTTTAATTTTAATTTTTAATTGATGTAAAAGTATTTACTTTTTATTCCGTTCAATTAATTGGTATTTTATTATTTAGGATTGAATATATATGTTTTTAGGCAATGTTTAGTTTCCTTTGAGTCATTTATAGTTACAAAATTCGACTTCCATTAGTCTTTTATTTATAGAATAAAAACAACATAGGATGCATGCATTTTCATTAATAAGAGATTAAAAGAAGAAGATGTATTTCTAGAAATTAAAAATAAATTTTACCTTGTTTATTTGTAACTATAAAAATATAAGTATGAGTTGTGACAAGATGGTGGGAATCTTTTAAATAATATAGACAGCTCATATATAATAGATGAGATGTAAATTTATGTACTAAATACCAAAGTTTTGTGAAGCAAGAATTTATTGGTGTGGGTTGGCAAAGTTACTGGTGGGGCTAATATGTTTGGTTAATTATAGTTATGAATTAAGGTGAGGTTAGGCATGTGGGATGGCTTGTCGATATCATCCTTTGGAGTTGGTACCTAACCATCAGCACATGCTTAGTCGGCTCTCACCTCACCTTATCCAGCTCACAATTCCTTTTCATGACGTCGTGGCTTAGTTGTTATCCTTTTCTGCCCATTTTCATTTGCTTATTGCTATCATCACCCCCCATGCCACTTTGTTCCTTTCTGTTTCTCGTGAAACAAACATGCAAAACGCCAATGGTACCACACGAAAGTTTCATTTTCATGGCTGCAAATCAACTCTTGGAAAAAAAAAAATTCCCTTCACACTTCAATTTCCACATTCCTAACACCTTTTTTGTTGCTACTCTCTATCTCCTGCTCACAACATTATTCCAACACTTTGGTAGTTTCCTGATCATTCATTCTTTCAGTTACTTTGTCTTTAATTAGCATTTTTTTTAATAAAACTTTCATAAGATAAAACGTGTAAAATCATCGGCTGATAATCTAATTTAATTTAATCAGAGAGAATTAGGAGGAATCAACAAATACTCAAATGTTTTGACAAGTTCAAATTAGGCTATCTTTGCATGTGCTGGTATCTAGCTGCATACCCTGGTTTTAGGTCAAACAGACAGGCCGAGATTTTCGAAACTGTGAAACTTAACTGCCCTGGATTCCCTCCCATGTGCTAGTATCTGCCTGCAGTCGCAATATCTCATATATTTTATTATCCTACCACGTTTGACATTTTTCATCAGGTATACTAACTGAATTAATGAATGATTTTTTATCATATGCTTTCCAAATATTTAATTATACCTCTTATCTTTGACATACTTTCATTTGCTTCACATATTCTTATATGATAGGTATTTGATACCATATTAGTGGTTACTTCACTGATATGTATCTATAAAGTATCTGAGTCTTTAAAAAGGTTATGAAAATTTTAATACGACTAAATATGAGATATAGAAGTATGTGTAAAATAGAAACATGAAAGCATTATTGTTCCTTGATGAACCAAAAAGAGAAACTGTCCTCTTTCTGGATGATTTCAAGAAGGAAACAGGATTGATAATATTCCTTTTTATGGACAATAAGAAGTGATTTATAATGTCAATGACTTCAAAAGTTTTATTTTGCTTTTAGTAATGCCCAAGGAGTATGACTTAATTTGGATTTGTAAAATTACAATTATATAGTTATTATGTTTTATGAACTTTTATACATATCTAAATATAACCTTAATGAATGATTGTATCCTGTATATTTTTTAGAATAATCATATATATGTATAGTGACTAACACCCCTATCATATCTATGCATTATAGCTCTTTTATTTTATTCATGATTTGTTTTTCACTTTTTTCAAATTCAGGTCTTTACCTTCAGATTTTGCCAAAAACCCCAGTAGATGGAGAAGAACCTTGAAGGGTGTTAGAGAGCGTCATGGGAGGGAGAGAAAGGGTTGGATGATAATAATCCACGATCTCTCTGGCTCACCCGTTGCTGCAGCCTCCATGATAACCCCATTTGTCCCTTCCCCTGGTTCAGACAGAGTATCAAGATCCAACCCAGGTGCATGGCTCATTCTTCGCCCCAATGGTGCCTCCGTGAGTAGCTGGAAGCCATGGGGTCGTCTAGAAGCGTGGCGAGAGAGAGGCCCCGTCGATGGCTTGGGCTACAAGTTTGAGCTCGTCATTGAGAAAGGACCTGCCAATGGAATACCAATTGCTGAGGCCACAATGAATGTGAAAAAGGGTGGCCAATTCTGCATTGACTACAAAGTGATGAGGGATTCTGGATTATTGGGTTCGAGGTTGCAAGGAAAAGGGTTTGTGATGGGTTCCACTGTGGAAGGTGAAGGCAAAGTTAGCAAACCTGTTGTGCAAGTTGGGGCACAGCATGTGACATGCATGGCTGATGCTGCTTTGTTCATTGCACTTTCTGCTGCCATTGATCTTAGCATGGATGCATGCCAGCTCTTCTCGCATAAACTAAGGAAAGAGCTTTGCCATCATGAGGAACAAGTTTCCTTTCCCTAAAAACCTGTTTGAATTGAATTGAATTGTTGTCCTTAATTAAATTATACAAGTTACCATCTGCTGCAGTGATAGCCAATGTGTTCCCACTCTATGCATAGTGGGAACTCTGGTTTGAGCATAGAGAGACTTGCATTAGTTAATCAAGTCTTTGCAGCTGCTATGGCCGATTCAGTTTTGTGAATGTTGTTGTTAGGAAATTAATCAGAGTTGCTAGTTTTGTTGAGTCTACCTCTTCTGGTTGGATTTTCTAAACAGCAGAAATTAGAGGGGTGATTTTAGCAGCATTATTTTTTCTGAACTGTACAAAGTACAAACAAACCACAGGCAAATGTCTGTTTATATATCTATTTTTTATATATTTATTATTTTTATGTCTTTCTGATGATGTTTGGTTCTGCATCTTATGCCAATTGACGCCTGTTACTTTTTCCTAAACCCCCATAAGCCCATAATTAGTTCTCCGTTGGCACTCAAAATTTCCTAACAAGTTTTAATGTTAGTCGAACTGCTTATGGGACTAATATTAGTTGTCATATTTAAACTTTCCATCCTTCTTTTCCCTACAAATGTTTATCAAATTCAGACATTTTTTACAAACTCAACATATATTATCCATGGAACTATGAGGTATTTTCTGAATGATAAAAGAAAAAAAAATATATCCACGGAACCACTCCACACTCATTATCAACTCATATTACTACTATGATAACAGGAAGTAACCCTTGCATTATGAGACATTGACACACCATTCTTTATAAGGTGTACACCACATTTTCTCTAACGATTTTTTTAAGGTAATTACACCAGATTTTCAATAAAAAAAAAATAAAATATTTTATAAAATGTATGTTAAAAAGTCACGACATATTAAATGTCCTAATAAATAATAGAATTATTAAATAAATGAAAATAAAACAATTAACAAGTGAATGTCTAAAGTGTTTTCGGTTTCATTTTTTAACTTTTAACTATAAAAAGTTATTTTCTTGTGACTTTAATTATTTTCAAAATGAAAAATAATATAAGTGAAAAAAGTAATATTTCTATATAGGGTATTTTTATTTAAATGAATAAAATTCATAAATATAATAAATAAATTCAAAATTCAAACAATTTTAATTATAAAAAATTATTTTATTTTGACTTTACTTATTTTCAAAATTTAAAGAAAAATATTATTCTAATTTTATTTTTTCATCTGACATCCTTATTTAAAAATAAAAACTATAAATATAATAAACGATTACGTAATACCAATATCATAGAGGTTCATCGAGGTTCATCATATATAAATAGCTTTTTTTTTCTTTTACAGCCGATTCGCAATCCTGACGCCAACTCTTCTCCTTTATCCTGGCTTGGGACTGGTCATGTATGCAAACACACATAGACGAAGTTAAAAGGTTGAAGAATAATAAAGCATTGGGACTCGATGACGTCCTTATTGAAGTGGAGAGAGGCTTAAGATATGTGACAGTAAAATGGTTTACCAATCTATTCAATAAGATTCTTCAAACAAATAAGATGTTTGATGCTTGGAGGAAAAATATGTTTGTGTCTATTTACAAAAACAAGGGATATATTCAGAATTGTTCTAACTATAGGGACATCAAGCTCATGAGCCATACTATGAAGTTGTGGGAGATAGCTATTGAACATCGTCTAAGGAGGGAGACCAAGGTTTCTGTAAATCAATTTGGATTTATGCCAGGAAGATGTACCATGGAAGCTATTTTCTTGATGCAACAATTAATGAAAAGGTATAGGAAAAAGAAGAAAGACTTACATATGGTGTTCATAGATCTTGAGAAAGCATATGATAGGGTCCTAAGAGAAGTCTTATGGTGGACTCTTGAGAAGAAAAATATAGCATTAAAGTATGTTAATGCAATCTAGGATATGCATGATGGGGCTATCACATGTGTGAAAGCTTGTAATGGAACATCAAGGTATTTCCCTATCACGGTAGGTGTTCACCAAGGTTCAGCTCTTAGTCCTTATCTCTTTACCTTAGTAATGAATGAACTAACGAGAGATATTCAAGAGGAAGTGTTGTGGTGTATGCTTTTTGCAGATGATATCGTGCTTATTAATGAGACCAAAGATAGTGTTAATAGGAAACTGAAATTATGGAGAAACACTTTGGAGTCTAAAGGATTCACGATAAGCAAGAGCAAGATGGAGTACATGAAGTGTGAGTTTTCGCGAGTAAGAGATGATGATCAAGACACAATGTATCTACTTGGTCAAGAGGTACCCAAGAAAGATGTTTTTAGATACTTGGGATCAATTTTACAAAAATGTGGTGAGATTGATGAGGATGTAAATCATAGAATAAGAGTTGGGTGAATGAAATGGCGGAGTGAATCGTGGTTTTTGTGTGACCGCAAAATTCCCTTTAAGTTAAAAGGAAAATTCTATAGAACAGCTGTAAGACTGACAATGTTAATGGAGCAGAATGCTGGCCAGCACATAGGCAACATGAGCATAAAATAGGGGTAGCAGAAATGAGGATGTTAAGGTGAATGTGTGGTTATATAAAGATGGATAAGATAAGAAATGAGGATATTCGACGAAAGGTATTAGTGGTACCGGTATATGAAAAGATGAGGAAGCATAGATTGAGGTGGTTTGGGCACGTCATGAGACGACCACTGGATGTTTCCGTAAAAACAAGAATTTGTTGTCAAGAGCTCGACACAAAGAGAGGTACAGGTCGATCTAAATTTATGTGGAAAAAAGTAGTTAAACAAGACTTAATGAAGTGAGATATAAATTGACGGACGGTATGTCTTAGGACGGAGTGGAAAAAAGCTATAAGTTTGGTAGAGGGTTAAACCCATTAGTAGTTGTATGTTCCAGTCGTTCTCGTTTTTAGTTCTTATCATCTTCTTTCCTCCTCCTTTCACCCCCTTTTTTATTTTAGTTTATTTTTTATCTGTTTTGTCTTTTTTCCATTTTTTCTTCTCCGCTCCTTTTCTCTTTCGTTGTCTTATTTTAAATTTATTATTGGATTCATTTACCATCAAACTCAATTAAATTGAGTTAAAGGTGTTGTTGATGTTTATGGTAATGATTACATACTCAATGTACGATTTCTCCAAGAAAAAAGTTAGTGAGGACAAGACTCGTGTCTTTTTCTCTAAGAATGTGAGCTGGATGGTGTGACCAGATTTCTCATGCACTTGGTTTTGAAAAGACTCCAAATTTGGGAACATATGTTGGTATTCCGTTGCATCATGATAGAGTATGAAGATAGACCTACCAGTTCCTGATAGATAAAGTCCAGCAACGCTTAAGCAATTGGAAGAAGAATTCGCTTTCTTTTGCGGGCCGTTTGACCTTAGCCAAGTCAGTGGTTCAAGCACTACCAACTTATGTAATGCAATTTACTTTTCTCCTTGTGTATGTGTGTGAAGAAATTGATAGAAAATGCCGCAATTTTGTTTGGAGTGATAGAAGTAAGAGTAAAAAAACTCATTGATTGGGTTGGGATGGTCTTTGTATGCCGAAAGCAATGGGTGGGTTGGGCCTTCACAAGGCAAAACATGCGAATCAAGCTCTCTTAATGAAGGCGGGATGATACCTTTGTCATAAAAGAAATGATATACTTGGGTTCAGATTATTAGGACCAAGTATAAGTGTGGTCAGTCTTCTTTGCCGAAGGATCCTGAGGGATCCTGGGATCGTAAGAAAATCTCTTGCTTCTGGCCGAGGTAGTGGAGGATATTGGTAATATTAATCCGCTTGTTGGTAACATGGTAGAGGATTTTCTGCAGTGAAGAATGTTGAAGGATGGTAGTTTCTCTGATAGTATTATCTGTCATCAAGATCATTCTCCTGATCCCATTTTTAAGCTTGTTTGGCAGTGGATTGGTCGTGAGCATATACGATGCATGTCACCTTTATTTGGAAAATTGCTCGTGCCATACTTCCAACTCAATGGGCACTTCATCTTTTCTCTCAATATGATTAAAAGTTTTAAGTGCTTTTAAACTTTCCAAAAATATACAGAATGCATTTTATAGAGAGAATAAAGAATGTTTTTGTGCAAGGTTCGTGTCCTTACTCTTCAAAGCTTCTAGTATTTATTATAACCTTCATTTTCAAATATTAATGGGTAGATTTTTTTACTTGTTCTTCATCTAATGATAATGGACGATGGGGTATTTAAGACATGTATTAAATGCATATCATTTTTCCATGCAGAGAATCCAATCTGGTTGGCTTTCGTGTTGAGTACTTCAACATAAAAATACTTTCCCATAAGTCAAAACAAATTTGCACAATAGACACACCTTTTGATGGAAATTGGCAATCCCAGATCTTGATCTTCATTTATTTTTCATAAGATCTGACAGATTTTAGAAAAACATATTTGCAAAACAAATATCAGACACAGAATATTAAATAGAGTCTTAAATGTCAAGCCGATCAAGTCGGCTAGGCATATCCATTGTGTTAAATCTAGAGATAATAAAATAAAAGAAAATATCCCCTTCATTTTTTCTTCCGTTCTTTCATTATCAAATTTTTTAGAAAGTAAATATTACTCTTCAATAAAGTATGTATCATCTATGTTTTATTTATTTTCTAAAAAACTTATGAACACGAGGAAATATAGAAAAAAAGAAATACAGGTCTATTATCCATTCCCATAAAATATACTAGCTTAGTTGAATCAATTTAAATGCACACATTTTTTTTTATTATCAACTAAACAAATATTTTTTCTCAATAAAATTTGGTACAAGAGTCACATCCCATATACAAGTATTAACATAATCATATAATGACTTGTATCCTTTAATCAATTAGTTCAGAGATTGAATTCTGAATGATACTTGGGTATATAATAAATTATATTAAAAAAAGAATATTCATATTATGTATGCTTACGGTTCCCAACAAAAATTAATTACTATTTCAAATATGAATTATTTTGTACTAATATTATGATAAAAAAAAAAACATAACCATATTTGAAATATGTCCTACCTAAGCTTACTATTTCCCACCAATTAATGAATATGCATGGTAAAATGTAAGACTTAAGAGACATGAGAAATACAAAATCATTTTGTATTTTATTTTTGAGAATTAGTAGGAATTATGTTTCTTAAAAATGTTATAAATATATTTGGAATGTTTAGCATATTTATAGGAATAAAAGACATAATTGAATTTTTTTTGTACCTTTATATTATATTATATCTTTTTGCTGCTAAAAAAAAGTCTGAGAAGAAAGCAGAGTTGGTGAAGAGAAAAACTACAAGATCAATGGGAGCTCTTCTTCCAAGTTGGGTGATTTGTGGGGTTATACATTGGTCCCACGCCCTTTTAAACTCCCAAACCAAATGTATTATCCTTTGCAGTTTTGCCCTTAAAATTTTAAATAATTGTGTGCTGTTAATCTAGGCCATTATTAGGTCCAAGAATGAAAATTAATGGACACCCAAATGTTATTTTACAGCAAGAGAAAAAGAAAAAGAAATATAATAAGGGATATAATTTATTAGAAACAGAGAGACAGAGAGAGAAAGAGATCGAAAATGTCATATAGGTATGAATAATATATGAATATCCATATATGGTGAGTCCAAACTATACCGGTGTTAAACTGCATGATATATAAATAAAACAATGTTTACAACATTCACAGCGAAAATAAGAATGAACTATGTTATGTATTTAGTACAGAATTAGAGTACAAAACAACTTTATTTTTGAACCTGTTAATCCAACTCTTGAAGCATTATTTTTTTTCTTGTACATGTATCACGCAAAGAATAATTAACCTCTGCTATTAACCTTATGATAAGTAGAACAATAATCAAAACAACCCTTAAAAATATTTTGGTGTCAGGAACTAAGAAGGAGACAAAAGATATATTAGTAGCAATTATGCATTTCAATTTTCAATGGAGAGCTTTATATATAATACACTAAACACCATTTGATAGGATTTTGATTTTATCCTATCCTTGGCTGTTCTAATCACTTTATCCTATTTTTAAGCCAACTGAACTAATTATCTTGTTTTCTCCCGTTGCCAACTTGTAGCCATATATGAAAACAACCAAAGTTTTCATCACTATATAATGCATGTGTTTTAATCCGAGTGCTTTATATATATAAAATGAACGTTGAAATATTGCTTTTCAAAGATTCGATTATTTTATATCCTGGAATGGAATTAAGAACAATATCAACACAAGTCGAAGATGGCATGGGGATGAGTTTACAAATTTTAAACCCATTTCTTCTATATCCAAATCCGAACCCGGCGGAGACAGTCAAATCTGTCACCAACCCATACATATTTCATAGAATGAAAAATGGTAATCATAAACGAGACACATGGACGTTGTCGTTGCTTTTCACACAATCGATTTCTCACATGCACGTTGCTTTCGTCGGTAATTTGCTTCTAATAAATTGAGATCCATGGAATCATGTGGCAAACGTGACATGCATCCACCAATACTCATATCTTGTGTTTTGAGTAAACACACACACACACACACACACACACTTATTAACAGTGTTTCCAACGAAACGATGGGTTCTGGCGCATGGCTGGTGTTGGTGTTGGTGTTGGTCTCAACAATAGGTTACGTTTCTTTGGAATCAGTCCTGAAACTCCCGTCATCATCGGAAACCTACATACCGCGGCGGTACTGCGACAGCTGGAGGTTGGCGTTGGAGACAAACAACATGGGGCATGGGACTGCGTACCACGGAAATGCATGGGTTTCATGGAGCGGTACCGAGACTTTGACCGTACTGCCACGGTCCCCAAAAAAAAACACCAAAATGCCACGCCTACAGTAAATTTTACCAGACTGCCACGCGGCCTATTTCGCTGGTCTCAGTAGCGAAATAGGTGGGCTGATGTGGCGTCCCAGCAGTGGCTACATAATTCGCTGTTCAGGGAAGCGAAATAGGTAGTCAAAGCACCAGACTGACATGGTAGAGCAGTTATGTCACGTGTCGTATTTCGCTGGCCTCCCCAGCGAAATAGGCACGCATTTATGGATCAGTTACGTCACATGGCCTATTTCGCTATTGCCTCCAGCGAAATAGGTGCTCATTTACTGGCCCGTTACACCAACGGGGCACCTATTTCGCTACCAGACCCAGCGAAATAGGCCAAGTGGTCCCCCTATAAATTCCCCTCCCCCCTTTCAGTTTCATTCTTTCCCTTTTCTCCAATTTTCGAATTTTCTTCTCCTCTGAAGCATTTTGGCTGTGTTTTGCCTCTAAGGCATTGTGATCGTGCGCATTTTTTATTTGATTACAAGTAAATTTAGTTTTACATTAAATTTGTTTTTAGTAATTAATTTAAATAAATTTATTGTGTTTATTTATAGGTATTAGGTCATAAACTTTAGGTTAGAGGAAGATTAGAGTATATTTAGTTTTTAGGTTTTAAACATTAGGTTAGAGCAAAATAAATATGTATGTGTTTTGAAACATTAGGTTAGAGGAATTATATTTAAGAAGTTTTGAACATTAGGTTAGATGATCATATATACTTGTTATGTTTGCAATATTAGGTTAGAGGATAATATATACTTGTTATGTTTAAAATATTAGGTTACAGGATCAATAATTAAAAGTTAGAGTTGATAATGTATAGGATAGAGAAAAAAAATTTCGTGATTATTTTATTTGATGATCTGTTAATTTTTTTATGGTAAATTATATCAATGTTTCTTTTAGTAATATAAATAGATTATATTTGAAATATTAGGTTAGAAGATAAATACATTA